>BMAV01023763.1:161801-225335 GCA_019973955.1 Trichonephila inaurata madagascariensis
TCTGCATCTTCCTTTTCTTCACAAATTGTCTGACGGAAAGACCAAAAGAGATTTTCCAGTGAGATATAAATCAAAAATTATAAATTAGTTTCTTGTTACAAAATCAAAGTATATTCCATTCTTTTCCCACAGTTATGAACTGGGTTAAGAACGAAGTCCGTTGCCAGTAGCCCTCGTGTTGCTTTTGAGTTCTTTGTTAATAATCATTTAATCGATACAAATTTTGTTGTCAATGAATTCATAAAATTTTACTTGCATTAACGTTAATTTAGAAATAAAGTATTATGACATAAATATTGAATCTTAACCATAGGTAAAAAAAATACCATATGTAAATATAAGAAAGAAGCCAATTTTGTTTCTTTTTTTTACTTTGAACGACTTTTAAAACATGACGAAAATCATGTAGCGTGATTCATTAGCATTTGTTATTTGATTCGAAGTTGGGCTATAACTCAAGTGCCCACTTGTAATAAAAAACAACTTCAATAAACGAGTTATTTAAAAGAATCATACATCTCAAGGGTTTTTGCGAAATCAAAATAGAGATACATTGATTTTTATGAAGAACTTTTTATGATTTAGTTATGTGTTTTTCCCACACCAAATGTGCCTTTAAAAGCAGTGCTTATAAAAATGGAAGAAAAAATTTTTAAAAAGAAAAAAATTACTTACGATATAAGTTTTAAGATTAGTTTCAATCCGACATTTCTGAATATTAAATACAATTTAAATTAAATATATAGCTTGTTTAAAAATAGGGCTCTAAATAAAATCTCTAAAATACCCGATTTGTTATTAATGAGTTAATTCTTGTTCGTATAAACCTGGCTTTATCTAAATCTAATTATATTTTTCTCCCAAATAAATTATTTATTTATTTTCGGCTTATAAAAAATTTGTGATGAGAATTTTACTCCTCCATTCTTTCATTTTCATTTTTAATCCGAGAACAGGAAATCCATGTGTGCGATAAA
Source organism: Trichonephila inaurata madagascariensis (assembly GCA_019973955.1). Classification (NCBI taxonomy): domain Eukaryota; kingdom Metazoa; phylum Arthropoda; class Arachnida; order Araneae; family Nephilidae; genus Trichonephila; species Trichonephila inaurata. The sequence continues at coordinate 162,779 of BMAV01023763.1, forward strand.
CGGTAGTGTCTCATAATAAAGTAAAAAGCTTGACTTCTTTATATTAAATAACTACCTAGATATTCATATGTGGTTTCTATTATAAATTTATTTGAGAGAGAAAAAAGTATCGGGCTTCGTTCTGTATGAATGATCAAATCTGAATCCTTTATTTAGATTCTTGCATATTTTATGAATTTATTAAGAAAGTTAATCAAAAGCACTGAATCCACTTTTGTATAAAAGTGCTTTTTATGAAATTTCTTTTTGAATAAATTTAGTAAAATAGAAAAAATTAATAATTTTTTGTGTGGCTTTTTTTTTTCTGAAAGTTATTTTACAAAATGTTCAACAGCCATACATTATCTTTACTTTTTCGATGGGAAGTTATTGTAGTGGAATTTTCTGTAATTGACAGTTTAAAGAATTGCATTTTTTTACAAGGAAATCATTTGTTGAATAATTCGAATGAAAGAATAATTCAGCGTTTTTCACAATTCCTACTATTAGTTCACTCTCTCCTTGTCTATATACATTGCTGGCCATCGTAAATGCAATACCCTGAAGGAAGCATGTAAGTAACATGATATTTACAACATGCATTAGCGGAGGTGAGATATGCAAATGATTAAAATTTCAGCGCAGACACACATCACGCGCGCCTGTGGCGAGGACAGGAAAATTGTATGCATGGTAGTGACGGATCGCTCAGTCACATCACGAACGATAGCACAGCACATTGAGTCTGTAACGCATCATTCAGTGTCTTCGCATACCATTCGACGCCGTTTACAGCAGAGTAGTCTGTCCGCAAGACGTCCATTACTTGGTCTACCCTTGACGCAGAGCCACAGACGCCTCCGCCGCCAATGGTGCGATGAAAGAAGGATGTGGGCGGCATAATGGAATGAAGTTGTCTTTACTGTCTGTCTGCAACACCACGATGGTCGGATTCGAGTCTGGAGACACCGTGGAGAGAGGATGCTGAACAGCTGCGTTATGCATCGCCACACTGGTCCTGAACCGGGTATTATGGTTTGGGGCGGTATTGGATATCACTCTTGCACTCCTCTATTACGCATTGCCGGTACTTTAAACTGACAGCGCTACATCTCCGAGGTGTTGGAGTCAGTTGTCCTTCCTTATCTTCAGAGCTTGGCCACAGCCATATTTCAACAGAATAATGCGTTACCAAACGTGACACGCATTGTCCATAGGTTCTTCGTCAATCACCAGATTGAATTGCTTCCCTGGCCGGCTTGCTGTTCGGATATTTCGCCGATAGAAAACATCTGGTCCATGGTTGCTCAAGTCTCTTTGAATCAATGCCGAGGCGTGTGGCAGCGGTGATCTCCAACAATGGCGGCTACTCTGGCTACTGATTCTGGTAGGAACCACACTTCACAGAAGTCTATAAATTTAATCATTTGATACTTGGTCAACATGTTATCTCTACAAAATAATTTTTGTTGTGCTATCTCTTGTCTTTCTTGGTGTTACATTTACGGTGGCCAACAGTGTATATATAATCTTTTACAAATTTTCAATCGTTAATAAAATACTTTCTATTTATCCATTCAAGTTTAAATACATTTTTTTAAACTTGTAGTTACATTTTCTTAACACTTGATGTTAATACACAGTTTTTTCAAATATTAATTAATTAATAAATAGTAACAAACAAAAATAATAGTACAAAAGCATATATAGAAAAGTAAAATCGTTCGTTGTGTCCCTGTAGCGCAATATATAACGCATTGGACTTTTAATCCAAAGGTCGTGGGTTCGAATCCCACCTGGGATGGCCTAATTTCTGAGAATGTGATTTCTTTTTAACACGCTTTTATAAGTTTCATTTGTATGTAACGGAATCTTTGAACTCTATTTTTACCCGCTTTATAAAAGGTCGGATTAATTCGAAATTTTGCACATGTGTCAAGGACAGATGACAATACAATAATTTCACAATTTTTTTCCCCTGTCCTAATTAGGATCCTCAGGAATAACGATTTCCAGATTTGGCGACTAATTCCATTTTCCGTTTCAAGATTTGGCGACTAATTCCAGTTTCCATTTCCAGATTTGGTGTAAGTTACAATCATATAAAAGCGAAAATGTTTGTGTCAGCAATTTCTTACCATAATACAAACACTTCTCTAGTTTTTCTGAAAATGAAAATGAAAAAAAAAAAAAAAAAACTCGTGCATGTGAAAAAAAAAATTATGTTCTAATCCAACGTTTCTCAACCTGTGGGGCGGGCATGATAACCCTACGTGGAGGGTGCGAGAATATCGAAAAGTCCAAAATAAAAGACTTAAAATATTATTAATTTACTCAAAGGAAGCAAAACAAAATACATTTTGACATGATAAAAAATAAAATACATATTTACACAGATATAAGGTACTTATTGATGTATCCGTGCGGCAGAAAGTACTTAATAATTGATTTATCAATACTAAATTAAAAGTAAGTTTAGTATTTACTACTGACTTCCATGGGCTTGTCATATACAAAATATAATACATATATTGATAATATGTGCAGTTTATAATGTTAAAGTCGCATTGTAGCTTTAGCGTCGAAGTACATTATTATTGCATTACTTATACATTGTTGTTGTATGAGAGGGGGCGCAATGAAAATTAACGGAAAATTGTGTCGCAAATATGGAAGGTTTGTAAATGTTGGCCTTTGTTCCTTTCGTCATGCAGATTTATCTGTGTTAACTGCTAACCGTATCTGACGTCATTGCAAATCGTGTTCGTTTTTCATTGGTCCTGACATCAGAGGCGGTTTAGTATATGTATGTATTTTTCTTTATGGAATCAGATGATGGCAGATCAGCTAACATCAGGACTGATAAGTTTTCATAAGTTTTTGTTGACTGGAAGGTTAGACACTGAAGAGTAAGCACGTTCATCGGGCAAGCTCCCACGTCTGGCATCTTCTGTGCTATTTCTAGGTCGCACTTATAGCTCTTTTTAGAGCTGAGTCGACTACTTCTCCGAACAATTATCCTACGTTGACTACCATGGCTTTATCCTCAGACCAGAATACAGAAATGGAATATCAAAATATATCTCTCCCCTCATCTGGAAGGAACACACCGGAACCACCGACTGGACCAACTTTTTGCTCAGGGCTCGAAGTTACAAAGGCTGACATCCGACGTTTTACGCTGATTGTCCAAGGATATGATAACATGATTTCCTCCCTCAAATACTTTAATGCCCAGGATGAACATGACCCAACATTTGTGGAGATGATAAAGCAAAAAAGCCCACTATGAGAATCGTCTGGAAAAAGCGGTGAGTGAATTTGGCAATTGACCATACTGTGATACCCCTGGCTGCCCTATCCATGAAACACCAACTGCTTCCCCAGTTAAAACTCTACCAACTAAAAGGAAGAACGAGGATGGCTTCACCACTCCTCCTCCAAGTAAAACCTCTAAAAATAATGTCTCTTACCAGGAAAAATTTAAACTAAACTTAGCTAATCGTTTTAAACATCTAAAATCCCAGGATATATATATATATATACTGAAGCAGCAGGAACCTCTCGCACTATCAATGCTAAAAACACAACAACCTAAAGCTAACCCCGCATCCAAAAATCTCCCCCACCAGTCTTCCTTGTAATTACTGAGAACCACAGGTCACAAATGGAAAAAACTTGATGATATATACCCCGACTTGCGCAGTAAACTCACAGGTGAATACGTTAAGTTGTACACAGATACCGATTCACAACGCAGATAATTCATTCAAAAATTAGACGAACTAAAATATCAATACTTTGCAATAAAACCAAAAGCTGAAAAACCAATAAAAGTGGTCATTAAAGGCCTCCCCCGTGACTCTAAAACGGAAGATCTACAGAATGACCTGACTCAATTAGGCTACGCTGTTGACAAAGTATCACAGCTCATAGGCCGCAAAACCAAAAACCACTTCCAATCTTTCTCGTTTCATTACCAAGGAATATACATAATGCAAAAATATTTGATCTCACCAAGGTCAGTTACATGAATGTCACTGTGGACGGTTACGACGGCAAAGGGGTCACCCAATGCTATTCTTGTAACCGCTTCCACCACACGGCTGAAAACTGCCATATTACCCCCAGGTGCCTTAAATGCGGTGAAGCACACCAAACGAGAGAGTGCCAAATCCAAAGAGTCGAAAACAGATACTGTATAAATTCCGAAACTTACGGACATATGGCCAATTATTCTGGCTGCCCTAAATTCCCTAAACCACGTAAAGGCTCAAACACCAACACAAACACCTATACCAACACAGTTAACAGTATCATTAGGCCAGGAATCTCATTCGCACAAGCAACTAGCACCTCTAACTAACAAAAAACACAACAGATGGCACCACGTGACAAGAGAAATCCTGCTGCTTCAGTAACAAACCAGGCCAATCAATCCAACATAATCGCCCCACCAATAATTAATAATAATAATAATGGCACTTTTGATCTTAACTTTATTACCCAGACCTTACGGCAAACTATACTTGCTCTAACAATGCTCACTCAACAGATCAGCAATATACCGCGAATCTCCCCCCACCCCCTCAACCTAAAAAATCAAAGAAATCCCTTAAGAAAAAAGAATTAAGCGCCCTTTTTGAGGCTTTAATTGAAGACTATGATGATTAGTCGCTCATTGATTGGCCTGAGTTTGTGTTCATGGAACGCAAACGGCTTACTCGGTAAAATTGTCGAATTTAAACTTTTTGTAGAGGAGTACGCCCCTGACTTAATATTAGTTCAAGAAACAAAATTGAGACCTACACATAACATTAGAATCGCCGACTACACATGCTATAGGAATGATCGTATTGCGGAAGGGCATGCTCACGGCGGAACTCTTATTTTAATTAAAAATTCCATTAACCCCACTTTAATATCCCAACACCCCAACTTCAGTACTCTGAAGCTACTATAGTAACTATAAATCCTCCTAACATTAATCCACTCACTGTTATTAGTATCTATATTCCTCCTAGATCTGATAATAGATTATTTACTCTTGATCTTGAAAATCTACTCCAGACTAACAGTACTTGTGTGATCTTTGGCGATTTTAACGCCACACACAATGCGTGGAACTGCTCCCACAACTCCACTCGTGGCAATCAACTTAAAGATTTCACTGACATCCTCGACATAGAAATAGCCTTTCGTAATACCCCGACTAGATTCGGGCATAATTCCTCCAACACACTTGATATTGCACTAATAAACAACTTCCCTTACCAGTATACAATTATCTCTATTTCTGAACTTTCATCTGATCACAACCCTGTGATTCTTAATTTCTCATTTAATTCAAATATTCATAAAGACAATACTAGAGCAGTTACCACCTGTTGGTCAAATTTTTCTAAATACGTAAATAATATTAATATCATGGACTTTTTTAATATTAATAATCCGGAAATTCTAGAAAGTAAAATCAACCTTTTCACCGAAGCTGTCCGCTCCGCCCACGACCACGCCTCTCAGCCAATCACAAACAAGAATCACACATATACTCCGCACCACATCAAAAATCCTATCAGACTCAAAAAAATAAAGCTAGAAAAACATTCCAAAAATACACTAAATCCAGCACACAAAACAGAGTACAACAGATTGAAGAAAAGAGTCAAAAAGGAACTCAAAAAATACTCGGATCAAACATGGAACACTAAATTAGAAGCGATGAATGCTCAAGATAATACACTTTGGCAGTATCAAAAATTTTTTCGCAAAAATCGCTCTGACATATCTACTCTAAATAACACGGCTGTTACTGACGAACAAAAAGCAAATTCACTAGCAGAAACCTTTCAAAATAACTTCACAGAAAACACAAGACCTGATAATTTCACCACTAATATTGACACAGACGTCTCTAACACGCTGGATGATTTCTTCGCTAACCCGCCGTCCACTCCTATCTCCCACTGACCTGGAGGAAATTACTAACTATATCAGTAAACTTAAAAATGATAAATCACCAGGCACCACATGATCTCCAATAAAATGATTAAAAATCTCCCACTCAAAGCTTTCCTTATTCTTGCCTATCTTATTAACAAAATTCTCAAACTTAGACATTTTCCTAAAAATTGGAAAAATGCCATTATTTTTCCTATTAAAAAACCAGGCAAAAATAATCATAATCCATCTAGCTTTAGACCCATTTGTCTCCTATCCTCGCTCTGTAAAATTACTGAGCATATCATTCTCAACAGAATTAACACTTTCATTTCTGATACTAATTTTACTAACCCAAATCAATATGGTTTTACAAGGCGCCTCTCTACTTACCACCCACTACTCAGACTGACTGGAAAAATTACTTCTGGATTCCAGAGGGGCAGGTCCGCTGGAGCTGTCTTCCTGGACATCCAGAAGGCATTTGATCGAGTCTGGATTAGTGGACTCATCTATAAACATTATTTATTTATAAACCCACCTTCTATCATTCATATGATTAACTCCTACCTCACTAATAGATCTTATCAAGTACGCATCAAGGATACTCTATCTAACATTTACAAAGTCAATATTGGAGCTCCCCAGGGTTCTCTACTTGGACCAATTATCTTCAATATCTACATCAATGACATACCAACTTACCCACACACCAGTCTAAATATTTTCGCAGACGATACTGCCATAGCGGCAACATATAAAAATCACAACAGCATCACAAAGGCACTTAACAATCACTTAACATTGCTCGAATCATACTTTAATATAATTGGAAAATTAAACTCAATATTGATAAAACGGTTGCAGTATTATTCACAAGGAAGAGAAAATCTGCAACCCCACCAACACTATATTCCACACCACTACAATGGTCTCAAAACACAATTTACTTAGGCTTGTTACTCGACAATAAACTCGCATGGAAACAACACTGCTCACATGCGCGAAATAAATTCCGGAACGCACTAAGATTAATATACCCCCTAATTTGCCGGAATTCTAACATGACAGTAGAAAACAAGGTACTTCTCTACACAGCCGTTTTGCGGCCCATCATGAGTTACGGTTGTCCTGTGTGGGGATATGCTGCAAATAATAATATTAAAATGCTTGAAATATCGCAAAATAAAACTATTCGCATGATTGTTCGTGCGAATATGTATGAGAAACTCTGTGTGATATCTATAAAGCACTTAAACTCCCAACCTTTAAAAATTGTATTAAGAAAATAGCTACCAAATTTTTTGATTCTCTTCCACTCACTAATAATTATCACATCCTCAATTTAGAAAACTATACTCCTCATGACAATACTAAGAGACCAAGGAGAATTCTTGACTCTTATAACCCACCTTAACATCAAATTCTTTCATATGCCTTTTGGCAAATGAACTGCTAAATTTCATTTATTTAACTTAATTATTTAGTTTGTATATAGCTCCCACACAGGCAACTTCCCTATGCTGTATTCCTCTCATAAACTTCAGGGCAGCCAATCCAATGCCAATTCACTCACCCCCCTTAGCCAATCAAAAGCCAGGCTCTGAGCCACTCAAGGATGAAATTTTTCCACTTCTCACCACCATTCTGCTCACAACTCCAGGCATCAGTTAACCACGCCTTCTTTCCTCGCTCTTTCAACCAATCAGATGGTTCCCTCTCAGCAAGGACGCTACTACCACAGGCACCATTAGTATGCTACGATATGGGATAAGGGCTCGCTCTGCGAGCCATATGCCCAGTGACAACAGCGACAAAATGGAATCAGATGATTCCTGAGATGCAGAAATATTTTAATAAACTTAAAAATACAACTACTGTTTGCTTCCCTTCAGAGTCAAACCACACGTTACCTGCAAATTTCAGATAACAGAAAAGGTTATGGGCCCAGATCTTGACCCATTTGACCGACCAACACAGTAGTAACCTGGCGTTGACTCAGTTAACCTTGCACATTCGGAAGGAAACCAACAGTGCTGCCCAGTCTTTTGACGTGATCTGACTCCTGAAGATCCAGTGGTTCTAAAAAAGGTCTGCATCTGAATTCTTTGAATGCTAACTTCACAAAGGTTTTTGTGACGGGGGCCGGCTGTCATCAATTTCCACTTTAAAATTTTGAATATGGAGACTGCTGGTGTAGAGCGTATTCAACTACTTAACAAGTCAAACTGGAACTCGTGGAAGGAGAATATGAAATTTCTCCGTATGGAACGAGGTTGCTGGTCATTTATAGAAGGAACGGAACCACCCTTGGATGAGACTACTGCAACAAGACGTGACAAGTCCGAGTACAAACAGCGACAGGATAGAGCTCTAGCAACAATATACTACGGTATTGACGAGCAATACAGAACTTTGATATCTTCCACTACAAATCCATCTAAAGCTTGGATTATTCTCAAGGAACTGTTTGAACCCGTTTCCAGAGCATCTGTTATACGACTATTGGATGAGTTTTTCTCTATCATGTTCAATCCAGACACTGAAAGTATTGCTGTATTTATAGCCAGAATTCGGAAGATGGTTGAAAGATTAAAAAATGTCGGACATCAATTGAATGATATGTACTGTGCTTTCCAAGCAATCGGGACACTTTCTCCAGAATTTCAAAGTAAAGTGCAAATTTTGTACCGTTGGCCTGATGAGGATTTTAAACTTGATAAAATTGAGATTGAATTAATTGCCGAAGAAAATCGGTTAAAACAATTAATAAATGATTTAAGTAAGTTAGAATTTACTGATAATTCTGTTAGTGCTTATGCTACTAGTAAATTTAAACAACAGAATGTTTCTGAAAATTTTAAACCAAAACCGGATGGAAATAAGTCTATAAATTTAAGAAATCTAAAATTAGAGATAGAATAGGGCCTTGCTATTTATGTAAACAAGAAGGGCACTTAAAGAGAAATTGTAAATATTTAAATTCTAATTCCTCAAAATTTAGTGCATCTAATTTAAATTGTTTTGAAGAAAAAGGTAAAAAAAAAACGAAATTTTTGTTACGGAGACTAATGTAAATGAAGTAATTGATCAATTCAATTGGATTATTGATACTGCTGCATTTCTGCAATAATATAAATTTGTTTAGTGATTTAAAGAATATAGAGGGTAAAACTATGTCATTAGCCGTAAGTGGATTAGAAAGTCGAATAGAAGGTATAGGTACTGTTAAATTTTATATAAAGTTAAATGGAAGAGAGCATTCTATTACTTTAAAAAACGTTATGTTTTCACCTAAATTGAGACGAAATCTGTTATCAGCGCCTTTATTAGAGAAAGCAAATTGTACCTTTAAATGTGAAAATGGTATATTATGGTTTTTTGCACCCAAAGGCGAGAAGTTATTCTTTGCCAAAAGATTCAATGACTTGTATTTCTTAAAACCCAAATATCATGTTAAAGATGTATATAACAATGTAGAAAGTTCTAATGTAAAAGAGGGAAATAAGCATTATTCTGGAAATATTGTGCTGTGGCATAATCGTTTTTGTCATATGAATATTGACTATTTAGTCCAAACTAGTAAAGTTTTGGCAGTAAATGGTTTACCTAAATTTAAAAATGAGAAATTAGACTGTGAAAGATGTAAATTAGCTAAAACGAAACGTGTCTCTTTTAAACCTATTGGTAGAATAAGTACTAGACCTTTACAGTTGGTACACATGGACGTATGTGGTCCTTTACCTGTTGTATCATGTGGTGGAGCTAAATATTTTCTGTCCATCACTGATGATTTTTCCAGAATGGTGACCTGCTTTCCTCTTAAAGAAAAATCTCAAGTTTTTGAATACTTTAAATCTTTTCAAGCTAATGCTGAAAGAGTTTTGAATCGTAAAATATTAAGTGTACGATGTGACAATGGTATGGAATTTTATCATTCAAAATTTTCCAAATATTTAAATGAACTAGGTATTAGATGTGAAAGGACAAATACTTACACACCTGAACAAAACGGTGTATCCGAACGATTTAATTTAAATGCTATGGATTGTGTTAAGGCTATGCTTAATACCAGTGGAATTGAAAAATGTTTTTGGGCAGAAGCTTTAGTCTGTTTTACTTATGTTAAAAATAGAATTTGTCATAAATTTAAAGATAAAACCCCGTATGAGCTTTATTTTGGCCGTAAGCCAACTGTATCAAATCTTAAGGTATTTGGATGCCATGTTTATGTGGGCACTCCCAAGCAGCTCAGGAATAAATTAGATTTACGTGCAAAACACGGAATAATGCTTGGCTATGCTTGTTCAACTAGAGAATACCGTATTTGGTTACTGGATGAGAAAAAGTTAATTGAAACTTGCAACGTACTTTTTGATGAATCTAAAAGAGTTTCAAACGGCATTTTAAACTTCCCTAGCCCTAATAGTTGAAAAACGGAATGGATGGAATTTAAATTTAATAATTTTTTTAACACATTTTGTTGTGATGATCCTGACGAATCGGGTAAAGCTGTAGTTGACGATAGTTCAAGAGTAAACGCTCCAGTTGAAAACGCATCTAATTTAAAATTATGCTGTTCAATTCCTTTATATAGAGAAGCAATCTTGCGTCTCAAAACGGTAAAAGGTATGATATTTATTATCGTATTAAAGATGTTCGATTAAGGTCATTTAATGATGTATAAAAATATTGTAAAGATAATGATATACTATATGATAAGTTTATTTTACTTCAATTCAACTGTGGATCATAACTAATCTTCCTGAAGTTTCGAATATTGAAATTTTGATCCCTAGACATTTTAAAGATGCTAAAAACTCTCCCCAGTCTGATAAATGGCAAGATGCAATGAAAGAGGAAATTAAAGTAATGAAAGAAAGATGTATGGGAATTAGTTCCCGCCCCTCAAGAGATTCTAAAGTTATAGGATGTAGATGGGTTTTATACTCTTAAAACTAATAGTAAAGGCAAAATTTGTAGGTACAAAGCTAGATTGGTTGCACAAGGGCATAACCAACAAAAGGGAGAATCTTATGATGAAACGCGTTTAGTCCCGTAGTAAATTTTTCTCTTGTTAGATTGTTTTTGTCTTATTTGTATGCCTATTAAAATGGACTCATTGTCAGTTGGATATAAAATGTGCTTATTTATATGCTAATTTGAATGAACGCGTATATATGAAATAACCTCAAGGTTTTGAAAGCTTGAATAAAATTAATCATGTTTGTCTTTTAAAAAAAAAGGCAATATACGGATTGCATCAAAGTGGAAGAGAATGGTATTATGAATTTGATAACGCTCTTGGAAAATTTAGATTTTGTTAAACTAAATTGGTGCAATTGTGTTTATATTTATAAGGAAAATATTCTTTTGATAGTATATATTGATGACATTGTAATGTTTGGTAAATCACAAGATGATATTGATAATGTTGCTGTATCTTTGTTACAAAGTAAATTTGATTTAAAAGTGTTGGGAAAAATTAAGAAATTATACTTGGTATTGAATTTTTTCTGATATAAATGGACAGTATTTTATTCACCAGAAACAATACATTGATAAAATTTGTAAAGTATTTTCTAAATATAATTTTCCCCATGCTTCACTTCCTAATGCAAAAGGAGCAGTTCTATCTAAATTAGACTGTCCATAAAATGCTATAGTAGTAGAAGAGATGTCTAAATTTCCTTATACACTGGTGTGCAAAACTTAAGCAACAGGTGGGTTTATTAACATAACTTCACGAAAAATCATCTGAGAGACATGAAATTCTGAAATGAGGGAGAGTATTATGTACGTAAAGGATGACGAAAGCATCGGCGCTGAAAAAGGAATACAACGCATACGGTATGGAATCAAACAAAAACAAGCTTTATTGAACGCATAGTATCGTGACTCATGATTGTCTATCCAACAGGAAGAACAACAAGCAGATGTTCCTTAATATGGTATATGCCCTCCCCTTACTACAATGGTTGCTTTGCACCGTCTCCGCATACTCAGAACCAGCTGGTGCAACATTTCTTGAGGTAGGAGTGCCCATTCCTCAATCAACATCTGTTTGAGTTGTTGGTTGTACTCCGGATGATGTGAGCGTGTGGCAATACGTCTCCCCAAAGCATCCCACTCATGTTCGATGGGATTTAAATCTGGGGAGCACGCTGGCAAATCCATTCGAGTGATATCTTTACTTTCCAGCAGCTCCTCAACAGCAAGAGTGCGATGTGGCAGTGCATTGTCATCCGTAAAGATGAAGTCTGGGCCAATGGCACCTCGGAAAATATGCAGATGGGGAAGAAGTACCTCCTCACAATAGCGATCCCCGGTTACAGACCCTCTGTCGAAAATGGGAAGCTCAGTTCCGCCGTTCAGCATAATGTCAACCCAGACAAGAACTCCAGGACCACCGTAACGATGTCTTTCCTTGATGTTACTGGGATAAAACCGGGTCCCGATCTCTCTCCAAATCAAAACGCGTTGAGAATCGCTTCTGGTACTGAACCGACTCTCATCCGTAAAGAGGACACGACTCCATTGATCAGTTGTCCAGTTTTTGTGCTCTCTGTCCCACTGTAAACGGTGGCTTCGGTGGCCATCTTTCAACGGGAGGCAGCGTTCAGGACGGCGGGTGAACAGGCCCCCTTTGTGAAGGCGTCTGGCCACAGTAAACCGCTACACTTGTCGACCTGTTGCTGTATAGAGTTTCTGAGCAATGGCGTTTGCTGACTGCTGTCGACCTTTTTTCGCCTGCAGGATGATATATCGGTCATCCCCTGCAGTTGTCGTCCTCGGGCGGCCACACCAACCTTTCTAACAGCTGTACCTGCGGTTTGGAACGCTTTCCAAGCTCGCGAAACGACACTTTTGTCTATTCCGAACTGTGCAGCTGCACTGGTGACAGTATGCCCCTCCTCCAGCTTTCCGATCATTCTTCCACGTGTGAAATCGTCCAGGTGATTTCTTCTAGCCATATTTCACGAACTGACTCACTGGCATTTGCAGAGAATATGGTGAATTGCGTCTCCGTCCTTCATTTCATTCTACTTTTGAGCAGCGCGCGCCGACATCACGCGTTTTGCGTACGCTCACATCACCTCTGACGTTTTGTTCCCGATATTTGCATACGCATGACGTTTCTACTGACTTACGTGTTCCCTCTACTGATCTCCAGACCTCCTTTTCTGCAATTTCATGGCTATCTGCTAAATTTTTACATTGTTGCTTAAGTTTTGCACACCAGTGTAGAAATCTTTTAGGTTGCTTGTCATTTATTGCAAATCGAACCTAGCCTGATATCAGTTATGCTGTTAACATCCTTTCCCAATTTCAAGAATCTCCCGGAATAAAGCATTGGAATATTTTACTGAAATTATTAGGATATTTAAGTGACATGAGAGATTTAAAACTAAATTTATCTCATGTTGAGAGATTAACGTTAAATTGTTTTTCTGATTCAGATTTTGCAGCAAATAGGGATGATCGTGTTTCTATAGGAGGATTAATTGTAATGATACATAATGTCCCTATTTCCTGGCGTACATTTAAACATAAATGTGTTAGTCTTTCCACTATGGAAGCGGAATATATATCTTTAACGGAAGCTGCAAAAGAAATGATTTGGATTCAAAATGTAATTAATGAATGTAATTTGATGCTAAAATTAAACTATTCTGAACTACCGGTTGTTTATTGTGATAATCAAGCCGCTATAAATTTCTCCCGTTCGCCTGTCGAAAACCATCGGACAAAACATATTGACTTCCGATTTCATTTTTTGAGAAACTTAGTAGATAGTCAGTTTTTTGAAATAAAGTATATTAATAGTAAAAATAATATTGCTGACATATTTTTACTAAACCCTTACCTAAAGAGTCTATAAGGAAATTTTGTGACGAAATTTTTGGTATTGTGTAATTTTTGTTCTTTTGAAGTATGAATGTGAAATCTGTGTGCATGAGGGGGCCGCTTGTTGGCCTTTGTTTCTTTCGTCATGCAGATTTATCTGTTAACTGCTAACCGTATCTGACGTCATTGCAAATCGTGTTCGTTTTTCATTGGTCCTGACATCAGAGGTGGTTTAGTATATGTATGTATTTTTCTTTATGGAATCAGATGATTCCTGAGATGCAGAAATATTTTAATAAACTTAAAAATACAACTACTGTGTGCTTTCCTTCAGAGTCAAACCACACGTTACCTGCAAATTTCAGGTAACAGTAAAGGCGCATTATAGCTTTAGCGTCGAAGTACATTATTATTGCACCCCTAATACATTGTTGTTGTATGGCAATGAAAATTAGGTCGCAAATATGGAAGGTTTGAGAAGCACTGTTCTAATCTCTAAACTCAAACATAAAGTCTGTTTTTTCTAAATTTTCTTGTCGGATCTGTGGAATGAAACATCATTTATTACTTTATTTTATCAAAACAGCTGAGAATTGATTCACCGGATTAAATAATTTCTTACAAACTCTTTGATTTAAAAAAATGTATTTTTGTGTAATATTGATGCAAGTTTCAAAGAAAATATTGAGCTCTTTTTAGTGAAAAATATAATTGACTTACCTTCCGCATAAAATATTTCAAACTTAGTTCTTCCAGATTTACTTCAGTTGGCTGATCCTACATTTTGCAAACGAGGCCTTATCGACGCACTGATAGGATGCCAATGGGTGTTCAAGATTCTAAAAAATGACGCATTTAAGATTAATTCATCAATGAATAAATGATAGTTTAAAAAAGTAAAAGTGCATTCTTTTATTGTACGTCGAACTAAAAAATCAAAAATAAATTATAGTTTAAAAAAACTAAAAAACACGCTTTTATGTTAAATCGAACTAAAAAGTAAAAAAAATAAAATAATTCTTAATAAAGAATAAAATGATTAACGAGAAAATTAATGTCATTGTGGTAAAAGCGTGTGTGGGGTGTGCTTTGTACTACATTTTTACACTAACTCAGCATTTCGGAATAGAGAGAACTAGAGTAAGACATTATAACAATTGATATATCGAGCACCCCATGCTTTTACCCCAATGTCATTAATTTTCTCGTTAATCATTTCATTCTTATATTAAGCATTTTTTTTTTTTTTTTACTTTTTAGTTCGATTTAACATAAAAGCATGTTTTTTTAGTTTTTTAAAACTATAATTAATTTTACTATACTATTTTATTAGAAGAATTAAATTTAATTAATGAATAAATAGTAACAAATAAAAATAATTGTAAGGGGAAAATCGCTTTCTATTTTGTCACTTAATATTGTGATTTTGTCACATGTATATACATACTTTTATTAACTGTAACTATTTAATGAATGTAACTAAAATAAAAATTTTCTTTGTTGACCTAAATAGCGATTGATTTAAATGTTTTTTTTTTTTATATTACTTGTTTATCAAAAAAAGTTCCAATATTGTAGAATTGAAAGTACTTTGGATTAGTCGTGATAGCTAGCATTATTTTATGTTGAAAATTTAAGACAGAACCCCTTAGAAAATGCTATTAATTGACGGAAATTAGTAAAAGCAATTAATCGACAATTCTCATTAATTACTAAAAGAAGTCAACTCTAATAATTAGTAATTGCTTTTAAAAAGTGCAAAGGAAAATTCAATTCACATTTTAGTCGTAAGAGAGATAAAATTCTGTTCAGTTATTCTTGGGAAAAAAATTAATAAATGAGAGTTTGGATGATTTTTATGACACTGCATATAATAAAAAAAAGTTATTTTATCTCAATTTTTTCACCCTTCAGTAAAAACTTAATGTGGAAAAACTTACCCTCTGTGGAACGTGTACCTCATTTTGGAGATCACTGCTATAGGCAGTATGTTTTTACTGTTGGGTAAAAAAAGGAGATAAAGTGAAATATTTTTATTATATGTGTGCTGTGACTTATTAGAGTCATCATATCTCTCCCGTGTTAAATTTTTCCAAGAATAGCTTAACAGAATTTTATCTCTTTTAACAATGCGAATTGAATTTCGCACTTTATATTATTTTCGTTTTAGGGTTACATGATCAGAAAAGTTTGTAGTTCATTGGCCTTTAGCATTAGTTCATTTATTATTTGTTGTAATAGAAATTTCAAAGCTAATTAAGGGTTGAATTTTTTTCATGTACACCAAAAATGTTTCTTATACCCTCAAAGCCTTTAAACCTTTAATTGACTCGCTATACTTTTATTTCATCAAAATTATTTTAATGAGTGTTGTGGCAGTTAAATATTTGATTGAAATCTAATTTATTTTTAAGTTAATTTCTAATATACAAATTATTCCAAATTTGGACGAAAACATGCCTTTCTAAATTCCTGTTACTCTTTAATATGACCTGTTTTATAAATTGTTATAGAATGTGGATTTCTCCCTTTCTATATTATCGAGTCGCATAAAATAAAAGTTTTTTTTTCTTTTGAAAAAATATTAATCCAGAATAAGAATGAAGATATTTGTGATGAATACTCTTCTTTAGTTGTATGAAGTGTGTTCATTCAATAAAGATAAATGGTAATATTTAACCTGTTTGAATAATCGACATCACGATAAATTAGGTATGCGGAATGAATTTTTCACTCATGATTAGCAAATTATTAATTTCTAAACAATGTTTACTTATCTTTTGATCTTTCAGCAGTTTAACAAGATCCGATTCCTACAGGCGCTCTTTGAATTTTGACTCGTCCAGTAACGCTTCTATGATGCTGTCTATTTATTTCTATTCTTCACCTTTCTATGTGCTTATATTTAATGCTGATTTTCATACCTCACAGTTGTTTCACAAGGCGAATTTCGCTTATCAAACATCGTAGTAAACTAACCCTAGAAATGGTTAAAGGAAATGTGCACGATAACCATTTATATACAATAGTAGAAGATACCGTTCAAGTCAAATTTCTCTGATTAAAATCCTTTGAAAATGACTTATCTAATGTTTGTATGAAATCTCGTTTGCTAGTTGACAGTGAAATAATGTCAAATGATTTGTATCCTCCTCATTCACCTTCTGATGCATTTTGAATGATCAAAGAAACCAACTTGTGGTTTAAAAGAATCGATTCTTCATATACGAGGATCAAACGGACAGAGTCTCTTAATAAATGATAATTCTTGACCCTAGAGATGAGATAAATGAGAGACTTTTCGGTGATTTTTATACTTTGTTGAAAATTGCCTTTGAAGGTACATTCAGCTCTTTGGAGAATAAGATTTCAAGTTAAACAATACTTTAAAACACGATAATTTAAATTTGGAGTCTAGCATTTCTATTGAGATGATAACTTAAGGGTATACAGCTATTATATTATCATTTCAACTTTTTCCTGAGTTGAAAGATTGATTAAAGAAAGTTTTAAAAACTGTTCTATAAAATTCTGTTTTAAAATGTGAATTGAATGTATCATTATCTGTGGCATTGTTGCATGCAAGAAAATGATTGAAACCACGTATTAAATATTTGTACTTAAAAATCATTATAAAAAGTGCCTAACTTGAACGAAATAAATAGTGCAAAATTTGGTTTAAAATAACAGCGTAAATTATGCATAAATTAATGCAGAAACAAAACTGAACTTTACTTTTAGTCACGGGAACACAAACATTAAACTTTTATCAGCATGAATTATTCAAAACGTGTATAATGATTGAAAAATGTCTATGGGGTTCTATGCTATGTGGTTACGAGTCCTTACTCCAAAGCACGCACTTAGCAAAAACTGTTGATTTACGAGGTTTTTACAACCTCCATTGGATCGATCGAAATAGAATTTTCTCTTAGCGCCCTGAATTGGCTATGCTTTCAAAAAGTCCCTCTCCTTTCAAGTATCTATTGTACTAGATGCGTGTGTATGCAGGAATAAAAGGATCCCAGTCGTCCTATTTTTTCATATAAAAAGCAGACAAGAGTATCCAAGGCATGATCGATTGCGCACTTCCACTGATGGATCCATTGGCTTTGAGAAGGCTAGATTTGGATTCAATTGCATAGCTTAATCTACGAGTAAAATAACATTAGAAGAGAAAGATATATAAATCTGATTCTAACTTATATATCAGTTAGTAATGAGAGGAAAGATTAGCAGTTTTCTTTAAGCTTTCACATAAAGTCCAACTTTTGGATGTTGATAAAGTCACCACTTTAAGCTGTTGCCTTTTTCAAGCAATTAAGGCTGCTCTCGGCTAATACTAAAAATAGAGCTCAGACCTTAAACATATTGAAAAAGGTCCAGAAACCAATATATTTGACTTCACAATCAGATACTGAGCAGAAAACTTTATTTTGTAGATTGATTCAAACACAAATAAGCTGTTTTTTCTGGTGCAGAAATACAAACAATCCGCCTTTCGTCTTCTACGATTAAATGCCAAATGATGTTTTGAATTTACATATTAAACGGAAAATTTATATAATTCAAAAATTTTAGAACGCATGTTACAACTTGGTGTGATCTTTGATTAATATTAAAATAAATATTCAGCCGAAAATATCTTCCGAGTTCGACCTCTCATTGATTGTTGAAGAACATATCCACTGCGGTCTGCAGATTAGATCATAATTTCAGTGCGTCTTAGGCTCTCATGAACCAAATGTTGCCTTACTGAACTTAAACTAAGCCTTATCAACAAATTAAATTGAAGACTGAAGAGCTTTTCTAATTAACATTGTTATTAAAACTTTTATAAATAGCAATATTTTGTTCCAATGTTTCTTACAACTAAAGCTCAATTTGTTATCAGTTATTTGCTCGTGATTTTGCACTAATATGTAAGATATGAAATTGGTTCTTCGCTTTAATGGCAACTTTAAATTGATCGGTAGCTTTGGAATAAGTTTCATTTGTGTGTGAATTTGATGCAAGAGGTTCAAGTGGATTTTTCAGAATTTAAGTTTGGAAACAAACATATTTAAAGTGTAATATCTTAAACAGAACCTCATTACATGATAAAATAGTCTTATTTTTTTCCTAAATTTATCTGGTTTGTCAACGATTAAAAGTTTCTCATTATAAGTTGTTTAAAAAAAAAATTCAATGGAAACGCAAAATTTTAAATGATATATTCTGTCAAGATCAAAAGTATATATCGTTCTCGCGTGGCATCTGGGCAGAAAGTATGCGTGTTCTTAATTGAGATGATGGATTGCGTATGGATAATACAAACTACAGCACTGGAAAATTAGGCGTACAAATGAAGAAATAGGAAATATATTTATAAGCAGAAACTCAGCGATATTTTACTTGGCTAATATAACTAAAACAAGAGAAAATGTACTCAGTAATAAAATGCTGTCACTAACAATTTCTTCGGTAAAAAGATTTATAATGTGCATAATATTTTAAGAAATACTTCAATACCTATAGAATGTTTTATCTGTTTGTAGTAGATCATTATTCGCGATGGATTTCGATTTTATGAAAAGTTTGTCACCAAATTTTAATAAAACCGACATTAAAGAGAAAATCTCATAATTTTAAAAATAACATGATGAGCATCTACATCACTTCAACTTCAATAAATAAGTAACTTCAATAAATTTTGATTTAAAAATAATTTACAGCGATATTACCTTAATAAAGTCTTTTTTTTCGTCATTGGAAGGGAAAATACAGGGGGAATTTGACGCTTAGTTTTCCTATAAAAAGGCCGATTTAAGTATCATTCTTGGACTTTAAAAATTGTAGAAATCTTTCATTCCCTAGCTTTTCTCTGCCTCTTAAAAGTCTGTACCACGGTTCAAAAATAGCAATTGATCACGAGAAACACTGTTTTTGCACAGGTACTTCTATAACAAATTCACATAAGTCTTTTCTATTTCCTTTTGCGCAAGCGCGTTTGTTAAAGTACCTCGCAATAGATATGGAAATACATGTTTTCTCTTCAAGAAAAAACTGTTAATAAAAAAATATTTTTAGGAGGAACAAGTTAAGAAGTGTAATTTAAAGTGTATGGGAATAAATTGATGTTCACAACTCTACAAACCATTTTTTCACAGGAAAAAAGAATGCAAGATTAAAAAAAAAAGTGTGTGTGTGTGTGTACTTATGTACGCACGTAAGAAGTTATACTTCTTTGGCGTAACAAGATTAAAATATTTCTAAAAATCTTGAACAGGGCAAGCTGGGTCAAGGACGAAAGGCGGCCATGAGCAGAGTTGAACGATATCAACCTTAAGTCAATCGGACCAGCCAAACCCTAGATAATCACGATTTAAATAAATTTAAACACCCCCACACACAGGGACAATAGGACCAGTAACATGGGGTTTTTCGGAAGACTGCATCTGGAGATGAGGTGAACCGAATGTGATACCTGAGACCTCATATTGAATGTCTTGGCGGGAAGAATCGTTCCTGAGAAAATTAAGACATCCGCCTGAAGAGCCCCCGCGCGATTTATGGTCATTTTAAAAATTAAAACAAATAAAATAGTAGCAGGGCACCCAGCAACTCGAAACTCGGCCTGGTTGTGAGGTCCATTCGAACCGGTCCGAAGTCAGTAGTTGCAAATGGGGTGGCGGTAGCTCGGGAAAGGAAAACGAAACTAACTCCCCTAGGGGGACAACTTTGACGTAAATGGTCACGTACATCCCAACGATACACAGAGTAGTAGGTGATCCTTCTACTTCTGTAATATCGTGACGTCATCAAAAGATCGAACCCCCAAGGAATAACTTGGGGATTCTAATTTTAGTGATAACGTCCCCCCCCTAGGCCCATTATCTACACACAAATCATGACAGATGAAAGAGTTAAATGAGGAGAATCTATGGTCCGAGTTTCATTAAAGAAGCTCAAAAATCCTCGGAGCTGTGCGGGTTTTAAAAAAAATTAAAACCTTAAAATAATTTTAAAATGTTAAATATGGGTGAAGAAATGGGGCTATGATCTTGAAAAATATATCTAGGATGCTCATAGGAATCCAGCCTGTGCGGTCGACCAAGGTGGCAGAGGATTCGAGTTATTACTGGGGAAGACTTAGAAGAGTAGGGGGGACCAATTCCACGTAAAGCTCACGCTAATACGAAAATATGGCGAACCTCCAAAAATCAAGCCCCAAGTTCAATTTCTTGGGGGGGGGGGGAAATTTTTTCCAGTCCCCATAGGATTAACATGAGAGTATGATATTTTAGTGCTTAAGCCCTCCCCATGCCTACACAATGAGAATGAAGTAGACGACTGGATGGGTCTCGACGAGTGGAACAGTTGGTTCAAATCTCAATTCCGAAACTCGAACAGGAGCCAAGATATTGTGAATTTAAACAAATTTAAAAAGTTCTAAAAAGTTTAAAACAACTATATAAACACTATAAAAAATAGCCCTATGAGTATGGAATTATACTAAACTGGAAGAGCAGATAGATAGGGATCGAATGAGAGCCAGGTCCGAATGAACTGTCAGGCTCGGGTGCCGAGATATTGGCCAAAAAGCTGTAGATGGGGGGGATGAAACCGGGGAGGGGATGCGTCCCAACAGATATGGTTTATAACAATAGTTATTATGATCCCCCAAATATGTCCCCTAACACCATGTTAGTAGCATGTTAAAATATTGTCACTAATTGATAACCTCTGAGCGGTCGAATAGTTAGAGCACTTCTATATTATGCAGACGGCTCGGGTTCGAGCCTCCCAGATATTTGTTTGTGAACTTTAATTATGACTTTCGTTAATTATTATTATTATGTACATTTGCAAATTATGTAAATTGAATTTATGTGAATCTTCCCCTGCTGGTCATTTTACAACTCTCCACCAGGTGTGGCAGTTGTGGTGCTGCCCGTGTAAGATACTACTCCAAAATAAACCTTGTATTGGGTAACATCGCCTTGTTTCATTCTACTTGACAATATTAGACAACGGTGTGCATGCGCATCGTAAAAATTTACCCTCATCCTTTTTCCGAAACGCGCAATAAGAAGTATAACTCTTCAAAAATTATAACTAAAAAAAATTAAAATGTTAAATATGGGTGAAGAAATGAGGCTATGTTCCTGAAAAATATATCTAGGATGCTCATAGGAAGAACAATCAAATCCAGCCCGTGCCGTCGACCAAGGTGGCATAGGATTCGAGTTATTTCTGGTAAAGCATTGTAGGGGAGGGGGCCAATTCCACGTAAGGCTCGCGCTAATACGAAAATATGGTGGACCTCCAAAAATCAAGTACCAAGCTCAGTTCCTTACGGGGTGAAATTTTTTCAGTCCCTATAGGATTAACATGGGAGCATGATATTATAGTGCTTAAGCTCTCCCCATACTTACACAATGGGAATGAAGCAGATGACTGGATGGGTCTGGTTCAAATCTCAAGTCCGAGACTCGAACAAGAGCCAAGATATATTGAATTTAAACAAATTAAAAAAGTTTAAGACAATTAAAAACTATGGAAGAAATAGCTCTATGAGCATGAAATTATAATAACTGGAAGAGCAGATAGAGAGGGATCGAATGAGCCAGGTCCTAATGGACTGTGAGGTTCGGGTGCCGAGATATTGACCAAAAAGCTGTAGAGGGGGTGCAGGATGCGTCCCAACAGATATGGTTTATAACAATAGTTATTATGAACCCCCAAATATCAGTCCCATAGCACCAAAAAAGTGGCATGTTAAAATATTAGACAATGGTGTGTGCGCGCGCATCGTTGTCGTGAAGGTATGCGCACGCATTGTAAAAATTTACCCTCATCCTTTTTCCCTAACACCCAATTGATTGATTGATTGAATATTAACGTCGCACTGTTCAGCAACGCGAGGGCTTTTGGCGACGGACCACGTAATTTTGAACCATGGTCAAGTGACGTGGACGACACCTGAGCTGGCACCCCCTCTCCTAACTACCACACCACACCAACGGGAGGACGTTTCAGCTCTCGACAGATTTAACGTGCATCGCTGCCCTACACGGCGGGTCTTTAGTGGTACTGGGCTCGAACTCATGACAAGGCAAGCCACGGTCCTATACCTATACCACTCGGCTACCACGGCCACCCCTAACACCCAAAAAGAAGTATAACTTAAAAAATAAATATACGAATACACAAAAAAGGCTCTTATAATTTGCTACAATGTAATAAATGTATTTATGTTCATCGCAATACGTTCGTAGTAAATACATCTATAATCATATACTTGCAATTGTTATTTAAACTGGTTTATGTTTTATGTACATAAAACACAATTTAAAGATTAATTTATTATTTTTTTTTTAATTTCATGTAAGTATGGTTGGTTTAATAACAAAAAGTGTTCAAACAAATGCATCAGAAAAGCTCCCTAGGCGAAGGACGATCTTTCTCTACTAGTAGTGACATCATAAATCAGCGCAAAGCAAAGGTTCGCAGACACGGGGGGTATAGCTCAGTGGTAGAGCATTCGACTGCAGATCGAGAGGTCTCCGGTTCAAACCAGGCTGCCCCCTTCTTCAGGGAAGTGAGGAGAAATATTTTTTTGAAAAATTCGAAGGCGGGAATGATCTGTCCCGTTCTTCATATTTCTAATCAAAGCATTTTCGAATTCGTTCCTACGGAACGCAAAGCAAAGGTTAGCTGACGAGGGGGTATAGCTCAGTGGTATAGCATTCGACTGCAGATCGAGAGGTCTCCGGTTCAAACCCGGCTGTCCTCTTCTTCAGGGAAGTGAAGAGAATTTTTTTTTTGTTTTTTTTTTTTGAGGATTTCAAAGGTGGCAATTATCTGTCCCGTTTTGTATATTTCTAGACAATGCATTTTCTTATCCGTTCCTACGGAACGCAAAGCAAAGGTTCGCTGACGCGGGTGTATAGCTCAGTGGTAAGGCATTCGACTGCATATCGAGAGGTCTCCGGTTCAAACCCGGGTATCCACTTCTTCAGGGAAGTGAAGAGAAATATTTTTCTGAGAATTTCGAAGGGGATGATCTGTTCCACTCTGTATATTTCTAGACAAAGCGCTTTCACATCCGTGACGGTGTGCTCACGCATCATAAAAATTTATCCTCATCCTATTTCTCTAACACCCCAAAAGAAGTATAACTTCAAAAATCACACATTTACATTGAGTATGCTTGTTTATTTAGCGAATGTTTTTTTTTAAATAATGGTCTGAGAGAGATTTTCAAAGCGGTAAAAATTTAATAAAATTATTAAGCTTATATGTATTTTGCTACTAATAGCTAATTAATTAAAAATAAAAGTGTTAATCATAAACCAGCGTTTCTCAAATTGTGCGGTGCGTCCCCCTAGAGAGTGTGATAACTCTACTTGGGGGCAGGCGAGCATATCGAACAATCGAAAATAAGATTTTTTAAAAAAATTATTAATTTAGTGGAAGGAAGCAAAATAAAATACATTCTGAACACAATGAAAAGTGTGCCCTTACTTACCCTCTTACTGAACAGTAACTTACAATATTTATTATATTAAAAGTAACATACGCAAAATGTAATACTTATATTGATAATTTGTACAGTTTATATAAATAAGGTCGTATTATAGCTTTAGAGTAAAATTATATTATTGTTGCATTCAGTATATTGTCATTATATGGGGGGGGGAAGCGATGAAAATTGTGATTAAAAATTGGGTCACTAATATTGAAAGTTTGAGAAGCACTGCCATCACACACAGCTCTATAAAATAGAATAGATCATTAGGATTTTTATTTATAATTCAACTGCATTGTTAGGTTTATTATTTGAAATTTTTTGTATTGCGAGTTATTTTTCGAATTCGATTAACTGAAATGAAAGAAAATATTGGTCTATTAAATTTATTTTAATGTTTAAATGGTGGAAAAATCACATTCATTGATTTGCTATTTCTTGACTTCTAATTCGAAATAAATGAACACTTGTAATAGATTTATCAGAATCCTTTTGTGGCTAATACTAACTTGAAAACTAACTTCAATTTCATTTCGCCTGGTGTTTGATGAATGGGAACGATTTATTTCAAAACAGCTGAAATGAAATGAAATTTTTACGTTCTTAAGTCGCAATTTTTTTATTATTACAGTATTCCTTATTATCGTTTTAATTACTATGTATATGGTTATTCGTTTATTTTGACGATAAAAAAGTGGAACATTATATGAAAAAGGTTCAATCACAGTCTCCTAATATTCAGTACTGAAAGCTTTATGCATCGTCACCTAATTTCAAGGTGATGGTCACGAATTCCTAGCGAGTATTTTTGAGTCACGGGTTTGAGTCCTTGTGGCATTGAAGAATTGCCATGTCAAGAGACTGATGTACGTAAAGTCTGTTGAGGCTTTAAGTTTTGCTATTGACGTGGTGTGGAAGTTTGGAAAGTCTCAGGTGTCGTCCTCGTCACTTATCCGTGACTCAAAATTAAGAAGTCTGTTTCCAATAGCCCTCGTGTTGCTTCAGAGTACAAAGAAAATGAAAAATCCAACCATTCACCATTTTAAAATGATATAACTAATCAGAAATAGCACTGTTTTTTTACATTACGAAAAGAAGAATTTTTTTATCATTTTTTTTTTTCTCTAAGTTTTCGAAAAGTATTCTTAAAGAATTATCTTCCTTTAATTCACGGATTACTATTTCTTTAAGAGGGGAAAAAAACCGAGGAAGGAATTTTGAGAATTTTTTTCGCCTCATGACGCACATTTCTACATTTTTTTCTTTTTTTTTTTTGTAAAATAAGTAAATAAATTACCCGATTAAAAGCAATTTAGCCTTTTTATCTGCAAATTCAATTAAGGTTCCGTAATTTGCTTCATTTTCCTTTCTGAATTGTTAGTATACTACTTAATTCTGTTTCGTTCTTAAACCATGATGCAAAAAATTAAAATCTTACGCTTTCTTGAAATCTTTGATGCAATTTTTGTTCGTTATAATGAATCTAAGTAAAAGCACTTTGTATTGATACTAATGTTTAAGCAGAAAATGAAACTAAAATCGGATATTTTAGGGAAAATTGTTGATAGATAAATGATGAATGAAATTTTTCTCACGTCATCCAGCAAATGGAAAGCCATAATAATTTCATATATATATATATTTAAAATATTGAACTAAGAATATATTTGTGCTAAAGTAATTGTGATGAAATTTCTCGTTTCTGAACCTTTATTTAGGAGGGGAGGGGGTGTGTTGGATGGATTTTTCAATTTTTTCTCATTAGAAGTTTTAATTATGCTAATGACATTAGCCTCTCGATAAATATTTTTGCATTTCCATACTTCAGTCTTCAACATCCAGTTACTTTAATTTGGATGTAAAGATTATTTTTAACTTATGGCCATCATCCCAAATGCTTTTTTTTTTAATATTTTACTCATAACGTTTCTTTTATGTGAAACAGAAGTAAAGATTTCAAGATCCATTTAGAATTTTTCACTTTTTGGCTCTCTTAGATGTTATTTATTACCAGTAAATTATACACTAAGAAAAACACTTCAGCTACACAAAGCTTTATATATGAATACTTTATACTCATGTTTATTTGCGGTAAATATTCGTAAAACTTGTCATTTTTTTTACGTGTGTTGCGGCGCATTACTAAACGGATTTCCTGTCTGAGTTCTAAATTACTCTGAATTACTGAAGCGCACTATATAGTTAAAAATAACTATTCTTTTTTCTTCAACCGGTAACTAAACTTCCTTTTCTACAAGATAAGATAGACAACAATGGGAAAAAATCGATTTTTGCTCCGTGCAGAAGTCGTAAATAATTTTTTGACCTTTATGAACTCAGACAATTTTTCGATCTCTGTGCATTAACTGAACACAATTCTTTTTTAGATACTTAGAAAAAAAAGTTTAACTCGAGAAAATAAAAATAAAGTTTACAAATAAGGGAAATATGCTCTGCATTTATTTATTTCTAAAAATCGAGGGCTCCGATTCAGATTTTTTTTCTTCTGATTTACTTCTGCATTATTTTAAAAGGAAAGATGTTGGTGAATTGTATGGGTAGCCATGACAAAAATAAGACAATTCAAAAACAGCGCGTAATATTTTACATATAAAATTGCGTAGCTTTTATTTTCAAAAGAAACTAATACAAATTTAATACGCAAAAAATATATATTGATCATATTTTTAAGTTGAAACAACAACAAAAAAATTACATTTTAGTGTTCAATATCAAAATTTTATTAAAATTGTCAGTTAATGGTTGCAAAATTAAACTTTTAATGATAATGAACTATTTAAAGTTGAATTGCATGAAACTTGTCCAACTTATTGTAAATGCGATTGAACATATTTTGTTTTGTTTATTTCATACAAATATATTTATAATTTCAAAATATCTAGTTATACATTAAAAAAAAACTTTTGAACAATGTTCTGCATTTATATCTACCTACAAAATAGTATAATTGTTTTATATTTGACGCCATGCTTCTATAGTACTGGAGTCGGAGAAACGTCACAACCTGAATAGCTGGCGTAGTAAATGATTTAAACATGTAAATGAGATGTTATAATTTTCAGATGTGTTATGCGGGACGAGATGTGAGACTGAATACTATTTAGTTAATTTATATATCACCCAATATTCCCAAATCAATTTCTTTGAATGTACAACAGAAAATACGAGAACTATATTTACTTGGATGAAAACACTGGCATTCAAGTTAAGATTTTCCAAGGAAGTAGCTCTAAAAATCTGATTAATTAATAAATGGTTGGGAAAGTGGTGTGGTTAATAATATTCTGAATAATTAATACGGAACAGCAAATGATAAATCACAACCTATACTAGTCTAATTTCTTAAAATTATTCTGTTCATACAAGAAAATGAGGAACTCCAAAATTGAAATCCTCATTTTGTAAAAATACATAATTTTATACTGATATTTTTAAAAATAAAAGTATAAAAAATAAATACGTAGCTTATAAAGAAAAAAATCGAAATTTGATAACATGTTAAATGAAATATTATCAATAATAAGACCTCAAAGCCACTATTTGGTAAATAGTAATATCGCGATGTACTACAATACGCATTCATAATGAATAAACAGAAACAATTTGAAATGTTTATAGTTAAAGACGCGTTACATTTTGCTCTTTACGGCGCAAGAGTTACAGTTTATTTTTCAGTTAATCTCATTGTTATGATCAACATTGAATATATGAAATATAATGTACCTATTTGTTAATTCATATGCGATGAAATTCATGTATTAATCGCATGTATATCTCATAAACTGATGTATGTATATATATGTGGGACAGTGTCTAGGGGTAATGATGAAATTTTTTGGACGAAGGAAAGCATAAGCCAAGTTTAAAGAACATTTAATTTATTAAGATAAGGAACAGGCTATTTACAGCTTTTAATTATTTACAAGAAGATAAATAAAAGATAGTACGAACAGAGAGCAGGATTCACCTGTGAGATGGGGGCGCCAAACATCGCTAGGCCTAAAGAAGGGGTCTGCGTTGCTTACAAAGACAAATTCGCTAAGAGGACGTCGACCTTACTTCGGTCGTGTCCGGTGTGTGAGTGAAAAAATGATCTCGCGTTCAGGGACCATATGCGCTTGACGTCATCGCTCCAAATTCTTTCAATGGGCATTGAAATGCCTCTCGATTCACTTCGGTTTGTTTGGGGCCGCCATCTCTCACATCTCTCTCTCTCTCTCTCTCGAAATATATTGAAAACCACTCGAAACCAATCAATTACTATTTCCTTAAGTTCGGCCATCCTGGAATCACTGACCCCAGTGATTTAACATAACATTGAATAATTGGCCTATAACGTCACTAGGTAGATGAACATTAGAAATTTAAATGTTTTCGATATGTTATAAGAAATAACAATACAATTCATGTAAAAGAAAAATACTAGTGACAATAGATAAAAATACAAGAGAAATACAGTACACAATAATGAAATAAAAAACACTTAATCTTTCATCCTGGTGAGTAAAATTTCATTAAATCGGTGGAAGAAGAGGTTAATTTAGGACCTTCATGGTTACCTACTCTTTCTAAATTATACCTACCTCTAGGTTTTACTTCGATTATTTTATATGGTCCTAAAAATTTAGGCCTTAATTTTAAAACCGATCCGAATTTTGTTCTCTGAACGGCCACTAAGTCTCCCTTCCGATACCCAGGTGTGGCCGCGGTAGCCGAGTGGTATAGGTATCGGACCGTGGCTTACCTTGTCACGAGTTCGAGTCCAGTACCACTAAAGACCCACCGTGTAGGGCAGCGATGCACGTTAAATCTGTCGAGAGCTGAAATGTCCTCCCGTTGGTGTGGTGTGGTAGTTAGGAGAGGGGGGTGCCAGTTCAGGTGTCGTTCACGTCACTTGACCATGGTTCAAAATTACATGGTCCGTCGCCAAAAGCCCTCATGTAGCTAAACAGTGCGACGTTAATATTCAATCAATCAATCAACCGATACCCAGGTGCCTTCTTGCGTTTCCTATCGTAGGTTCTTTTATTTTCTGCTTGGATCTTCTGAATATTTCTTTTCGCATCTTGTCGTAGTTGGTTCCTCTGTTCCTGCAATTCTTCTACCATCTCTTCCATTAGTAGGATTCTCAGGTAAAGGTCTTTCTTATTTCTCATGGTAACGCCAGTCAATATTTCAAATGGAGACCACTTGGTACTTCGGTTGGGGGTGCTATTTAGAATTCTTTGAAGTCGGTCTACGAATTTGTACCATTTTGTAGGATCGTCGATTGACAACGTGGTCAAAACAGGGATTAGAGTTCGGTGGATTCTCTCCACTTGACCGTTCCCTCGGGGTACGCCGGTGGGGATCTGCAGATTTTGGATGTTCTCTTCGGTACAATAGTCATCAAATCCTTTGGAATTAAAAGGAGAGCCCTTGTCTGTTATCATTCTTTTGGGATTGACGAAAGTCTTTTGTTGTAGCTTTAATTTATCTAGGGCATCTTCTAGGGTGGTGGATTTTACGGGATAAACCAGGTAAATTTAGTAAAGGCATCAATTATTGTGAGGATATGTTGATATCTTTTGTTAGTAGACGGCAAAGGTCCAATGAAATCTACATGATAAGTGCATAATGGCACGTCCTTTTTTTGAATGGGATTTAGGAATCCTTCTCTTTTCCCACTCTTTTTGTTGGCTAGAATACAAGGTACACAATTAATGATCACGTTTTGTACTTGTTTGCTTAAATTAGGTATAAAAAATTCTCGTTTAACAATTTCTTCTGTTTTAGTGGATGAGAAGTGCCCTTTCTCATGAGCTAACTTGATTAGCTCGGTTTACATATCCCTTGGTGCAGCTATTAATTCGCGGCCATCTACGTATTTGTATAATATTTCACTTTTAGTGAAAAAGTCTGTAGCATTATTTGTTCCTATCAGTGACTTTAAATTTTGAATATTTTCGTCTTCTTGTTGGCCTCTTTGTAGTTTTGCGGTGAGAGTATCGCTCGTAATTATGGTGACTGGGTACCTGCTCAGAGCGTCTACATGTTGCATTCTCTGGCCGGAACGATGTACAATCTCGTAGTCATACTCTTCTAACAGTAATGCCCATCTTGCTATACGAGTAACTAAATCTTTTTTGTCCATAGTCTTTTGAAAAGCTGAACAGTCCGTTAAGATTTTAAAATGATTTCCTAGAGAAGGTAGGTGCGAAATTTTTCTTCAAGGCGTTGACAACAGCAAGAACTTCCAGTTCATAGCTACTATATTTTTCTTCCGCTGGAGTTGTTTTCTGCGACATATATTGGACAGGATGTAATTTTCCGTCTTCTGCTTCTTGGAGTAAAACGGCGCCATATCCTTGTTGACTCGCATCGGTGTGTAATTCGGTAGTTTTTCTCTGCTGAAAAATGCTTAATACTGGGCTTTCAGTCAACAATTTCTTAAGCTTTTCGAGTGCTTCCATTTGGGGTTGTAAGAACATAAATGGATTGTCTTTCCTTGTTAGGTCACTCAATGGTTTCGCTATTTGAGAGTACGCTGGAATAAATTTACGAAAATAGCCGGTAAGTCCTAAAAATTTTGGACTTGTTTGACTGTCGTTGGTACCGGAAACTTCTTGACGGCTATTGTTTTTGCAACTGAAGGACGTATTGTCCCATTTTCGACGACGTGGCCCAAAAATTCCACTTTTCTTCTTAGGAATTGACATTTTTTAAACTTCATTTCTAAGCCATACTTCGAGGCGACCTCTAATACTTCCTTTAGTTTTTCTAAACCTTCTTTCTCATCTTTAGCGGGAATTATCAAATCGTCCATGTAAATTATTACAACGCCTTTCCGCATGAGTTCTCTGAAGATACTATACACATATCTTTGGAATACGCTGGGGCTGGTGCTTAGACCGAAAGGTACTTTATTAAATTCGAATTGTCCGTCTGGAACAACGAAGGAAGTTAGGTGCTTGCAATCTTCGATAACGTCAACATGAAAAAATCTGTTTTTTAAATCTAACGTTGTGTACACTTTGGCTTCCTGTAGTTTATGTAATACATCTTCTATCAACGGCAATGGAAAGCGATCCATGACTAATTTCCGGTTCAGTTTTCTGTAGTCCACACACAACTGGGTGGTACCATCTTTCTTCTTAACTAATACAATTAGACTCGCATATTCGGATGAGCTTGGTCTTACAATCCCTTGTTCTAACCATTCGATGATTTGCTTGTTGACATCTTGATTCTCAGAAAATGTTAAGTGAAGTGCAGATTGGTAAACCGGTATGTCGTCTTTCAAGATAATCCTCATGGACACATTTGTCGTTTCGGCCTTCTTTGGCTCATAGTTGGAGATTAATTCAAACAGTTCTCTTCGTATTCGTGGATTGGTAACATGTTGAGCTACAATTTCATCTTCCACTTCTGCTTCGTAAACTTGCATTTGCAAGAAACAATTTTTATCCTCATGTTTTCGGAACTGAACACTTTCTTTATAGAAGCAGACAGCTTGTTCCAGAACATCTGAACCTATTACTGCTTGAAATTCCAAACTCGGCGTAGGTTCGACATGCCACGTCAGAGAATATTCTTCTCCATCTAGTTCAATCTTTCGTTGGAACGACCCTTGTGATATGGTCGGTCTTTGTCGACCATATCGTTGTGGGTCGGCGTAAGTTAGAGGTGTGGGATTCTCGAAATGAAGAGACATTTTAGAATCCTTAATATGGCTTTATTAAGAATTTAATTTAAAGTACTTATATATTGAACAAACTTATATTAAGTGAGAATAAACCAAAACACGTAGCCGTAGCTAAAACAGATCGCGCAATTGGATCACTTATAATTATATTATCCGCCTACTCTCAATCCTAATAATATTACGAATTCGGAAAATAATCTTCCTACCTTGAATTTTCCGCAACGGTTCAAACACCTTCAGATATGCTGATGGACTCGAGTGCAATAATATGCACCTTGTAGTAATGACTAGATATCCGTGATTCTTGGGTAGGCCGACAAATTACACTTCTACCTTTTCCAAACTGAACTTTCTCTAAATTGCCATCGCGCTTACTAAAACTTCTGTCCTTTTAAAGGCTATCTTATTTGCATCTATACTTTCGTTTCACTTCTTGGATTTGGGTTGGAAAAGATTTGCCATTAATCGTTGCCGTCAAAGAACACAGAGGTTATGTTAGAGGTGATGTCACACGTGAGATGTCACAACCCCCTCCAAGAAGCAAAAAGTGATTTATTCGAGGGTCTACATGACCCTTAAGAAATTACGTGCCTAAATTTTTATTTCTTAATGTCCTCACTTTCTAAGTTTTATTTAAATTTTAACCTTGAATCCTCATTTTAACTCTTAATTTCCAATATTTAACTTAACTTTAATTTTCATTATTCATCTTAAAAATTAAATTTAATATTCCTCCTTAATTTGAACTCTTGACAGGCACAATAAATTTTACTCAATTAACTAGACCAACATTAACAGTTTTTCATTTTAATCATGGTATATTCTCACTTTTGCATATGTTGGTATACCTGATCTGAGCGGGGGACCGGGGAAAAAACCATCCTTGACTTGGATGGCAAAAAAAACGAGGTCCGCATACCCCTTAACTAACTTAACTCTATACTTAAATACTACTTAATATTTACTTAAACTACTATACAATTTTATCTTCCATTGTTGTTCCATCCATTTCAGATTACAAAGAGACTTGGAGGCTTGGTTTCTCCAAGTTGAGGATTTTTCAAAATGGAATTCAGGATCTGTCACCCTGAAATAAAAACTCTTTAAGTTACTTGGCAAAATCTATATTCACATAATACCAGTATGTTTCACAATTTTTATGCATTATATCTCATTTTTAAATTACAACAATCTTTGACGTACACCCCGCATCTGGTTCCGTCAAACTTCCAATGAGCCGCGCAGCGCCGTTAATGCTATTGCCAGTAACCCGACTACGCCGCGCCTCCCCGAACCA
Source organism: Trichonephila inaurata madagascariensis (assembly GCA_019973955.1). Taxonomy (NCBI): domain Eukaryota; kingdom Metazoa; phylum Arthropoda; class Arachnida; order Araneae; family Nephilidae; genus Trichonephila; species Trichonephila inaurata. Next base: position 196,061 of record BMAV01023763.1, read on the forward strand.
GATGCACATTAATACAGAACAATACAACAACATATATATATACACAATATACAATTACAAAATTTTTTCAATAAATCATTAAAACAAATAACCAAAGGAATTGTCGCATCTCACGAAGTCATACATCTGAAGGAAGGAAAGGTTCGTTCTGGGTACCTTCCGTTCCGAACGCGAGTACGTAACCAATCACGCCAAAACGATCGTCTTCGCGTGATGTTGGTACTAGTTCATATAGATATCACACCGCCACATACTCCCCCGCCAGTGTTTCGGCAAATAGGTGAACAACGATACCATATTCGTGGCGAGTATGTAAGCAGTTGCGTCACTTGGTGGGTTGCGTCATTCGTGCGAGACGGCTTTGAGAATTGCGTCATTTGTGTGAGACGACTTTGATTGCGTCATTTGTGTGAGACGACTTGAGAATTGCGTCATTTGGGTGACGGTTTGATTGCGTCATTTTGTGTGAGACGACTTTGAGAAGTAACGGCTTATTTGCGTCAATGTTTGACGGTTTAGTTGATTTTGCGGTGGATAGATGGCGCCACGACTGCGGCGCGTGAAGGGTGCGGTTCCTTTGCTCGGCCAGGGTCACCAATGAAGGAGGAAAGGTTCGTTCTGGGTACCTTTCGTTCAGAACGCAAGTACGTAACAAATCACGCCAAAACGATCGTCTTCGCGTGATGTTGGTACTAGTTCATATAGATATCACACCACCACACATCGAAGTAAAAAAAAGCACATGATTACAATTGTTTTCTCCATCAATTGAGAAAAAAATTTTACAAGTCAAAAGTTCAAAAATATACACTCATTGTAGTGTCAACTTTTGCTTGGATTATAACTTTTAAACACCGCCCGAGACTTCCTTCTTTGCAATAATTCTTCCGACCACTTGTTGGAAAGAACATAAAAATGAAACAATACAACCTGATTTTTATGGTCTGTCTCCCACCATCACCTCTAAGGACAAGGTGCTATCACTGTTCGCTCCTCTTCTCATTCCTCGGTTGCTCTGTGATCCCGTATGTTGCCTGATGTAGGGTTTGTAGTTTTCTCTTCGGCTATTCCTAGCTTGGCTTGATGTAACTACATTGGCCGGTCGCGACTCCTGATCCTTTTTCTTGCGTGGTCGCAGATTATAGCTTTTTCTATCTTGAACCACAGTTGCTTCCATCCGGTTCTTCTTCCTACTTATATAAATATTATCTAAAGAAAATGGTCTTTTATTAATGTTATTGGGTCTACATTTCTGCCACTTCCTTTGTGGTCCACTTGACAAAGATCCATGCGATCGTTTATGTCCTACTCTATCCAGGCGCTTTCTTTTAATTTTTGTCTTATTACTGGAAAAAGAGCTAGGTAGTGATCTGATAAGTGATCCGCGCTTATCAGCCCTATCCGTGTGTTTCTCACATTGATTTGACTTCAGATTTATCCCTTTTCCCTCTAACTCACTCTTTACCTCAGACCCTTTCTTCCCATATTGCGACTCATTTGATCTTCGATGTACGTTTTCCAAACTGTTCGTTTCCTGACGTGAACTAATACTATCCGAGCAACCTGTTCCTAACTCAATCTCGTCACATTTCCTGTGACGATATATTTTTACTTGATCAACATTGACCGTTAAACTTTTTCCTGACCTCCACATTACAATATTATTATTTCTTACTTCTAACACTCTATACGGACCTTCAAAATTTTGTTTGAATTTCGCGCATATGTTATTCGCTGCTGAACTTAAAGGGTGTGTCTCTAATAAGACCCAGTCATCTACCTTAATTTGTACATCCCGCCTGCGTCTATTATAAAATTTTTCCCATCTTTCATGTTTAGTTTTTGTTTTTAGTCTAGCTTCATCAAACAATTTCTCAATATTTCTTACTGCAAATTCATTTCCGTCCGAAACCATTACTAATTTTTGAAATAGGGTAATCAACTTTCGACCCAAAAATAATTCCGCAGGGGTTTTCCCGTCGTTTCATTCACTGCTTTACGAATAGCATAAGCAAACTCACGTAAGAATTGGTCACAAGTATCGTGTTGATCATTTACATAATTTGCAATCATTTGCACCAGATCGCGATTTACTCGTTCTGTTCTATTTGCCTGAGGTCTATATGCAACAGTCTTCACATGCCTTATACCTAATCTTTCACTTAAATGTTCAAAAATTTCGGATATAAATTGGGGACCGTTATCACTTATTAATATTATTGGAGCTCCAAAAAGCGATATAAAATTATCAAAAAAATTATCCGCTGTTATTCGAGCCGAGGCCTTTTTAAGAGGTATAATTTCAGCCCATTTGCTGAAATGATAGGTAATTACTAAAACATATCGATTACGTCTCACTCTCGATGTAGGATACGGACCTAACAAATCTAACGTAACTATTTCATTTGGATAATTTGATACAATCGGATTTAATCGACCAGCTGGTAACGCGTTTTTATAATTATTAACTTGGCACATATGACATGTAGAGACACATAGATCAATAAATTTTCTCATATACGGGAAATAACAAACGTCCCGTATTTTATGATAAGTTTTAAATTTGCCGAAATTACCTGCAATCTTCTTGTAGCGGAATTCGCGTAAGATGTCATTTCTTAAATACTTTGGAATGTATACACACATTTAATCTAACAACGTTGCGTGTTTCGCATAAAACAACAAGCCTTCAATTAGACGGAAATCGCGGGACCAATTCTCACATATCGTCGCATTAACAGGGTTATTTAGAAAACCCAGAAGATATCTATAGATATGACCTAATTCTGGGTCATTCTTTTGCTCTGTTATTAACTTTTTTCGCGACGTAAGTACTAGATCTCTGATTATTGCACAATTAACTTTTTGTCCTATTATACTTTCAACCGGGTTTCTAGATAAAGTATTCGCCACCGCATTTTGAGTTCCAGGTCTATGTTCCCATTCTATATTAAATTCCGCTAATTTGAGTGCCCATCTGATCATCCTACTCGACAAATTTTTTCCATGAGTTAAACGTGTTAAAGCAGCGTGATCTTTAATAACTTTAATTCGCATCGCTCCTAAATATGTTCGGAATTTGTTCAACGCCCATACTACTGCTAGACATTCTCTTTCGGTTACCGTATAATTCCTGTCCACGTTGTTCAGAGTACGTGAAGCAAATATAACTGGTCTTTGTTCTTTATTTAGAACTGCTGCCAAACCTATTGAACTGGCATCTCTAAATAATTCGAAGCGCTTTTTAAACTCTGGCAATTTTAAAAATGGCGCCTTTTTTATGGCCGCCTTCACCGCGTCGAATGCCTTCTGCGCATCAGTGGACCAGAAGAATTATTTAAATTTTCGTTTAAGATTATAAAGGGGCTCACAAAGATCAGCATAATTTTTAATAAATTTCGCTTACCACTGGGACATACCCAAAAACTTGGACACCTCCTTTGAGTTCTGTGGTGGTTTCATCTCGAGTATGGCTCGAACCTTTGTCTCATCCGTTTTGATTCCTTCCTTACTAATAATTAATCCTAAATACTTCAATTCATCGCACCCAAATTTAAATTTATCCTTATTTAATGTCGCGCGCGCGCGCGATCCTGCATCTTGCAATAACGAAAAAACCTCCCTTAAATGCTCAACATGGTGAGTGAACGATGGAGACGCAATAATTACGTCGTCCATGTAAACACTCACAAACTTCCCTATCACCGGTTTCAGGATTAGGTCAATTGCCTTTTGAAAATAGGGAGCCACCCCTGATAAGCCGAATGGCATACGCCGAAATGCGTAAGCGCAACTTTTTACTACGAATGCGGTCTTAACAATATCACAATGGGGTTTACTGCCATTTGAAAGTATCCACTTCTTAGATCAAGAGATGACATTATTGTCGTATAGGGGATATTCGATAGTCTACCGCAAATCTATATAATTCCGGATTATCCGGTGGTAACCCATTATTTTTCTTAAATAAAACAACCGGTGACGCGTACGGGGATTAAATTGGAACAATGGTTTCTTCTCTTAACATTTTTTCAATATGGTAATCAAGTATCGCTTGCTTTTGCCGATCATATTTGTAAGGCCTGGAAACTACTGGTGGACTATCTCCTGTATCAATTTCATGGTATAAAACATGAGTAAGACCTGGTTTGTCTGAGAACAATCCCTTAAAACTACTAAACAAATTTTGTAATTCCTGTTTTTGCTTATCCTCCAACTTTGTCTTAGACAGATATATTTCAACATTTTCACCTTCAACTGTTTCAACCACCCTCTCTATCTGCGAATCGGGAATCTTCAATGATTTTCGATCAAAGTCTAAAACAATCTTTGATCTACTTATGAAATCAACTCCAAGAATACACGGGTATTCCAAATCCGTCTACACATAAAACAACTAAGGTTTTTTGAATTTCCTGATTCGAATATTCAATTCTACAATTCCTATATTTTGACATTTCGCTCCCTGTGCTGTGATCACCTGAGCTCGCGATTTTTTTACATGTTTATAAAAAAAATATTTTTTATATATTTCTTCCGATATAAATGATTTTTCCGCTCCGTTGTCCCATAGCACTTTCAAAAATGTGTTATTTAATAAAATAAGAGCATAGGGAAGTTCCACGGGTGATATACATATCGGAGAAAGTTTAATTGTGGTATATCCACTGCCGATTTCTTTTGATTATTTTGAACTTCATTAACTTTCAAAACAGTCAATCGTCCTATTTGCATCCTATCGCCTCGACTGAAATTCTCACTCGAACCCCTATTTCTGGGTCCCTTCTATTAAAATTATCATTTCGATCTTCTTTTCGAAATCGGTATCCCCTTTCGTTGAATCTCCGATCATCATTCTGAAATCTATTTATACTCTCGAACCACTAATTACTTTGACGGCTATTCTCATAAGTACCTCTAGAATCCTTTCTGCCATTATTTGGTCTACGCCCAACTTCAAAATTTCTCCAGTTTCTGCGATTATCATCAAAATTAGACGTTCTATGCCCGCTTTGACTCCGTCTTTCCACATTATCACTATTCTGCGAACCCCGTTTTAATTTGTAAGAATACCTCTCTTCAAATTTAGCTAAGATTTCTAAAAGTTGTACCGTGCTCTGTGGATTTCGGACCTCCACATAATCCTGGACTTGTGGTTCGAGTCTAACAAAAATGTGATCCACGAAATCTGCCTGCGACATCCTTAGTTCTAATCCCTTATGTATTTTGAGCAAATCGTAAACAAAATCCGTTGGTTCCTGATTTCTTCCCTTCTGTGATGCGTAAAACCGCGCTTCTAAATCTTTTTTATTTTTAATTGTGGGGAAAGCTTTCGCTAATTCTGCTTTTAACTGCGCGAAATCCGTGGCGGTATCCTGCACTAACTCTGATCCGAATTTCTGAAACCAATCTTGGGCCCTTTCCCGGAGATGACCTTTCAAATAAGCACATGCTAAATCACTAGGTATTTCTAGTAGTTTTATTTGATTGTCTATGGCCTCGAGAAATTCAGTCACGTTCTCGGACCCGGAAAAGCACATTTCTGGTAAAGTACCAAACCCGCTTGAGTTTCCTAACCCAGAGTCATATAAATTAAAACGGTTCGGGCGCCATTGTGATATGGTCGGTCTTTGTCGACCATATCGTTGTGGGTTGGCGTAAGTTAGAGGTGTGGGATTCTCGAAATGAAGAGACATTTTAGAATTCTTAATATGGCTTTATTAAGAATTTAATTTAAAGTACTTATATATTGAACAAACTTATATTAAGTGAGAATAAACCAAAACACGTAGCCGTAGCTAAAACAGATCGCGCAATTGGATCACTTGTAATTATATTATCCGCCTACTCTCAATCCTAATAATATTACGAATTCGGAAAATAATCTTCCTACCTTGAATTTTCCGCAACGGTTCAAACACCTTCAGATATGCTGATGGACTCGAGTGCAATAGTATGCACCTTGTAGTAATGACTAGATATCCGTGATTCTTGGGTCGGCCGTCAAATTACACTTCTACCTTTTCCAATCTGAACTTTCTCTAAATTGCCATTGCGCTTACTAAAACTTCTGTCCTTTTAAAGGCTATTTTATTTGCATCTATACTTTCGCGTTTCACTTCTTGGATTTGGGTTGGAAAAGATTTGCCATTAATCTTGGCCGTCAAAGAACCCTGTGGTTATGTTAGAGAAAGGACGCGTGAGCCGTCACACCCTTTCGTTTTGACTTCGTACTTCGCCAGTCCGAACAATACTGCAATGTCTTTCGAGAGTTCTGACGCTTCGATGATTTCTTTGCTTACATCTTCTAGAATGAGCGAAACTGAACTGCCGCTGTCAATGAGAGCTTCATTAATCTTGTTCCCCATGGTTATTTTTCTGGTCTTAATTCTTTTTTGAGAGATTCGTGAGCAGATTTGGATTGAGGAGTCTGTAGAGTTATTAATTTTCGAACATTTGAGGCGCTTCGTGCAATCCACGACATAATGACCTGGTCCTTTGTAGTAACTATAAATTAGTCGTTTACTTTTCTCGGAGTAGGAGGTTCCGTTCAATGGCGAATGAGTTGTAAAATTTCGGTCTTAATGTTCTTCGGACACTTTCATACTTTTCAAATTTTTCCACTATGTCGGCAGGTGAGTTAATAGTAGACTATTCATCTAAAAAGTGTTCTTGAAACTCGTCTGGTGCACTCTTCTTTACTTGGTCGGCTATAATTAGTTCTCGCAGCTGGTCGAAAGTTTCTACATTTAAACCGGAAATCCATCCATCGAAGTACGTTTGTATTTCGTAGAAAAAATCTTGCGAAGTTCGTTCATTAGATTTTCGGTGAGAAATAAAGAGTTGGCGAAGTTTCTCCGGGAATAACTCGAACATTTTTAGCAGTAAACTCTTAACGTGGTTGTAATTGTTGCATTTATCCGCTGGTTCTCTGGCAATCAAAAGAGCAATGTTGATAGGAATCAGTCCTATAAGCTTCTGTACCCAGTCCTTCTTCGGCAAGAATGTTAATTCCGCATGTCGTTCAAATAAAGTCAGGTTCAAGCCAATATCGTCCTTTCATATTAAACTTATGAAAAGTTTCGTGAATCAGTTTCGGCGCTTGCACGTTTTCGGAGTTATTCATAGTATTGGTATTCTTTTCAGCCTGTATTCGCAATTTCTCTAATTCATATTCTCGCTCTTCTCGTCGCAATTTCTCCTCCTTTTCTTCTGTACGTATGCGATCCTTCACGATGCTATTGAACATTACCTTAACATCCTCTTCGACGTAATCTGGGCTTTTCACGATGAGATAATTTAGCTTGGGTTTAGTCAAGCCTGCTTCGACGATCAACCGTAACTCTTCGGCGAGTTCTCCTAGATCCCCCCTTTTCTGCGAGAGAAGAAATGCCATTTTTTGCAATAAAAGATCAAAAGTGTCTCAGAGAACAAATTTAATTCTAAATTAAGTTTAATTGTTTTCCCCTAAATACTTAATCCAGATGTGAAAAATTTATCCAATAACGCAGAAAAAGCTCCCTTATTCAAACAAGAGGAAAGATAAAACGTAAATAAAGTACAATTAAAACAGATATATAAATAAAATGAACAAATACTGAAAAACTCTGAAATCGACGCCAAAAATATTCATACAACGAAATTGAAAAATTATGACAGAGTAATATCTCAATTTTTTGAAATATAATCAATAAAAATATATTGAAGAATTTATAGCAAAGCAGTAATTTTTAAAATTAATAACAATATATCACAAGCTAAAAGAAAACCACAAAATATTCGTAAAAAAGTATTTAAAAAAATTAAACAAAATATCCATTTCCCTAATTGCCAGAAATATTATCTAAAACTATGCTTGTACACGAGAATAAAGATATTTTATCAATGTTTAAATCTTATTTTCAAGGAATCAAAAAGAATAAAAGACTATTTTCTACTATTGAGAAAATCAAATAAAAGAAAACATTATTTTCACAAATCATTCTTGTTCATAACTAAATCATTCACTTAGTCGTAACTACCACTAGATTAAATAAAATACTCTTATTATAAATACTTTTACGAGACGAATTTATACGAGAAGAAAAAATATTTATGATTCTTAGTTATTAATCACATGAAAAAAGAATTTTAAAATAACATCGACAGACGATCATTTCGCACATTATTTCTGCAGTCGTTATTTGATAGGAAAGTACCACATTGACCTGATTCGCTGATTTTCGATGATGACGCTTGGAAAGACGGAATGGATCACGTCGAAATTCTTCAACGATGCAAGCTGATTTTCGCTGGAATGGATGGCGATTCGCTGATTTTCGATGATGACGCTTAGAAAGACGGAATGGATCACGACGAAATTCTTGAACGATGCAAGCTGATTTTCGCTGGAATGGATGACGACGCACTTAGGATCGCTGGCGGGATTTTTTCTAAAATGAACTGTGAAAATACATTAGAAAGGGAGTTGAAATCGACACCGACGAATGGGTAAGGTCTCGACGTTTTGAAAAAAAAAATCGTTGAAAGGTGAACACGAAGAAAAAGAAATGAATAAGGCTGTTGCTAGGCAAATGCCTAATACGAAGAAACGAGTTTAAATCGTGGCCGAAGTCCCCAATTTGTGGGATGGTGTCTAGGGGTAATGATGAAATTTTGGACGAAGGAAAGCATAAGCCAAGTTTAAAGAACAATTAATTTATCAAGATAAGGAACAGGCTATTTACAGCTTTGAATTATTTACAAGAAGATGCATAAAAGATAATTAGAACACAGAGAGCAGGATTCACCTAAACATCACTAGGCCTAAAGAAGGGAACTGCGTTGCTTACAAGGGCAAAGTCGCTAAGAGGATGTCGACCTTATTTCGGTCGTGTCCGGTGTGTGAGTGAAAAAATGATCTCGCGCTCAGGGACCATATGCGTTTGACGTCATCGCTCCAAATTCTTTCATTGGGCATTGAAATGCCTCTCGATTCACTTCGGTTTGTTTGGGGCCGCCATCTCTCACATCTCTCTCTCTCTCTCGAAATATATTGAAATTTCAAAACACTCTAACCACTCGAAACCAATCAATTACTATTTCCTATATATATATATATATATATTAATATATAATTATATTTTATTGTGTGGGGGTATGTGTACAAAAAGTTTTTTAAAATGTCCAATTATGTTAAAAAAAACTGATACATTTGATTTTTACTAAGTATTTTAAATTCTTAGTAAATATATATTGTTTATTCTTGGATCCTCGCAAAACATGGATATTTCGATTCATAATTGAATCTCGTAACTCGATTTAAAATCGTTATCTTTAATAAACAAAAAATACTAGAATCGTTCGCGAATCTTGCAAAATTTTATTTGATCCAGTACTTTATAAAACAATACTGTAACGAATATTTTTCAAAGGAATATAGAAAAGGGAGAAAAATGACCGTATAAAATTCCAGAACAGTTTATTTTTTGAAAGACAACAAAAGTGTGCGAGTGCAATACTTCGATAAATCAATGATGTCCTTTTTTGTACCACCAAAAATATACCCCTTAGAAAATCTTCTGAACAGCTTAGAAAACAAATTAATGTAGTTTTTAAAGGAAAAAGAACCAAGAACAGTTTTCATGTAGCAAATCTCTTAAAAACATCGAAAATAGTCTTATAATTCATCAAATGTTTCAATCTATATTTCTCAAACTTTCATCAATAAATTTTAAAATTGTTACTAAGATGCCTCTTATTCTACATTTTATTTAAATACAGAATTAATTACCACTGTTAAACTTAAAATCAGAAATTTAAAATGTGCCGTCTGATTAAAAAAAACTGGTATCAAAGTTAAAGTAATCGCTACTTTGAAGTAAAGAACGGAATTATAAGTTTGCAAATAGGATTATTTAGTAAAATATAAATTTCTAATAATTTTTTAAGACATTCTCTTATGATATAAACAACTAAAATAACATATATTTAATCTTAAGGTAGTTTATACAATTTGTGTCTTTCTTAGAAAGATATGTTTTAATTTTTTAAAGGATCATTGCATAAAATAAAGTGAAGAACTTGACATTAGAGAAGTTGGATAATCTAAATTATTTTTAAGAACATAAAAAGGTTTGGTGAAAATGCACTTAACAATTCTTTTTGGAAACACAAGCAATTGCAATGTTAATGCAAGTTGCTTCTATAAAGACTATAAAATTATCTTTATAATGAGAAAGTGAATGAAAGAAAACATTAATGTATTCCCACAATTTTAAAGCTCCTAATTTCAATTCACTTAGAAAATCCCAAGAATATCCATCGCAATGTTCTGTTCCTTTTAGAAATTTATTCTTGGACATTCTACGGCTTCCCTAAGCCATGATTGAAGTGTCGTTGTAAAGAGAATATTCCTTTGGGACAAATTCTAATCCAAAAATGGAAGGAAATACACCAGCTGAATTAGAACTTCAAAAGGATATGAAGAGTAAAGGGGGAAAAAAGATTTTCAGAAAAGTAAAATCGGGATTATCCATAGAATACCAATTCATATATGGAAGTATATCGTAGGTGTTTGTGTGGCAGGCGTGTTCAATACAACTAAGCGATCTGATTGGCTTGTTAAAATTTTTTCAAAAACTCAGAGATTTCATGAAATTTACGAAAAATCTAATAATGGGTTGGGAAAAGGGTTTCCAATTGGAATATGAAGGCTTTTGGATTTTATTGGTAAGATAGGCAAATAGTAAACAATAATAATGAAAGAAAAGCTCTTATTTAGAACTCTTAATAATTTCACAAAAAGAAAACTTCCAGTGTAATATTAACAAGGGGTTGAGAGCTTCAATATAGAGATCTATAAGTCTTAAGGTGTTGATGCATGCAGTAGGCTGAATGAATAATCCATAAGCAGAAGAAAAGTATACATAATTTATCATTTTTCCCGTCACGGAATATACATTGATTCTGAAAGTAAGAAGATTAAAAATATTTTTTAAATAAGTATAGGATTGTCTTTCTTCACACACAATCGGGTTCATTAAAGTGATGTGAAAAATTATTCCTATTTTTTTCTCAATGGTAGATTTTAGCCCTAATTTGAATGCAATAAAATGAATCCAAAAGAATGAAGGCGATGAAGATTTATGCGTAATTAAATTTTTCCTGTAGTTTTGAAAATATTTTTAATTTTTATTTTAAGGATCTCTTAACCTACAAACGTATCATTAAAAGTGATGTAGAATATAATAGAAAGAGAGAATTTTTTTTCCCAAAACTTTTTATTGTCATTAGTATTTGCTGTTTTGGATATACTTTTTTGCATTCAGACAAATGAAAAAAGTCGATTTGAGAGGGAAATTATAAATTACACACACACTATCAATATCACGTTCACAAATTCAGAATGATACTAGACAGGATCCTTAAGTTTAGATACGAATTTCTTAAAATAAAATCTAAAATACAAGAAGTGTTGCCTTTTGACAAAAGTGAGCTTTTTTTTTAATTATTATTTAACTTCCTTACGTATCTGTTATTAAAAGATTAAAAGAAAAAAAAAAGGTATTAGAGTATCTTGACAAATATTTAAACTCGTATCTTAAATTTTCCTGTTAAATTGAAATGAGCATGTTTTAATTATATATTCTAAGTTGTACTTACAGTACTCATTTAGAGTAAATATACTTTGAAAAGAATAAATGATATGCATGACTACTTAAAGAAAATGAAAATTTCTTTTTATTTTATCTTAAAAATTATTACTTCACACTTTTCAAATACCTAGATAGCATTATTTTTTTTTATAAAAAGATCAATTCAGTTAAAAGCTTGTCCTTAAAGCCCTTCCATGTTAGAAATTTTTGTTAAACAAGCTCTCAAGTTTTGTTTTAAAAAAATCGCATTTAAGATCATTAAAGTAAAAAAAACATTTATACCGCTTTAAAAATAGTATTTGAGGAGCACTTTTATTTCATCATTCTTTTCGAAATATCTAGAGACATAATATATTGGAGTGTTTTGCTTTCATGAAGATTAAAATCATCTTGCAAATATACAAGAGAAAAATGAAAATATTAGAATACCCTTATGCGAAATCTTCAATTTCCAAGCCGTCTATACAAGTATGTCCTCATTGATCAGTTTTATGAGATCTAAGAATAATGTAAGTTCTTTCAATAATTATTGTGAAAAAATAGTTACTTTAATTTTTCAATTTAGGTAGATTGATTATTTGAATTACTTCTCAGAGTTGAAAATCAATTTGAAAAGGAGAGATGACATAAAATGAATGGAAAATTGCATCGGTTGAGAGTTGTTCGAGATTTCTAATTTGCTTCTTGAAGAAATGATTTCTTTTTTGAAAAGAGGATTCTTCTGCTTAAAACCTTTTGTAAACCGAATGAGGAATGAAAGGAGGGTGAAAATAATGAAAAATATGTTTTCTCACAAATCTTTTCAAGTGCATTTTGTGCAATGACCTTTCCATTTTTAGTTTAAAAATATGCATCTATGACTCCTTTTTATCAGTGTTCCTTTGTGCTTGTTTTTCGACGAAATGAAATCTCATTTACTGGTGGGTGAAAATTTTTTCTCCAATCTGTAAGCTTCTGAAATTCTCTCTTTTTTTCTATTGCATCCTATTGCTTTTGATTTTATTCTCTTCTATCTATTTCACTTCTTCCAGTGAGACAGCGTTCAGTTTCTGATGTTACACAGGTACCAAAATAATTTGCTGGTTTCACTGCTCACAAAGCAGTGAAATCACTCAGCAACCTTTATGAGATCACTAAGCAAACTTAGATTACAAAGGTGAGGTTATTTAAGTTCAAGTTGTGGATGAAGGAAATATTTTTGAATTCAGATTTTTATAATCATTGACGATAAAAATAAACTAAGACTTGTTTAAGCTAAGATTTATTACAATATAGTTGCTACTCGCATGTTATAATTAAAATATGCTCTGTTTATATCAAGTTAGTGCTTTCTTTGTTATTTCTCCCAAGTTAAAAGTGTGGTAACACACATTTGATAAATAAAAGACCATTGAAACTTTTAAACTTATTACTTTGTGAATAGGGTGGCATAACTGGCCATTTTTTAAACAAGTTAAGAGTCATATATGGTGTCACTGAAAACCCACCGTGTAGAGAGGCTGATGCATGTTAAACCTGTGGCTCAAAGTCCACACGTTAGAGTGGTCTGGAGAGGTAGTGCCAGCTCAAGTGTCATGCTCGTCACTTGACTGAGGTTCCACATTGCGAGGTCCACCGTCAATAGCACTCGCCTTGCGGTAGAATGCGAAGTTCATAAAAAATAAAATTCAACACCGTCCTTATTATACATTGTCCATTGCTAAAATTTTCACACACACACAGATGTGGGATTTCTATTTTTATTTTTCAATTCTTTTATTGCTTCTTGAAAACTCCATTGACGAGTAAAAGAAGGCTTTTTTCAATTCAGCGAAATCTTTTCGAGTAAACGTCTCTCTTTTTTTTCTTTTTTGTCGAGTTCTTTCATTCTAACTTATTGTCCCTTTTTGACCGGCTTATGAAATAGAGGAATGGTCTCTGTAGATAGGGAATTTTTAAGAAATTATTGAAAAGAAATTGTTTACTGTCATCTTAAAGAAAAATGTGCCACTGTTTGCTTAAAAAAGATTTTCATTTTTAATAAAAGAAAGGATCCCACTCTCAACACTGGTAGTTTCTTTTCACTAAACGAATATCAAAAAATATTAAAGATAAATTTAAAACAAAAATAATTACTTAAATTATAAACTATTAAGTAGAAAAGCTCGTATGAATTTCAAAATATTATTTTGTATTCCTAACGATATTAGTTATGGAGTTTATTTATCCTAACAAAAATTAAAGAAATTTTCCAGAATATGCTAAACGGTAGTTTACAAAAATAAAATAATTTTTTAAAAATACTAATTAAGTTGTATTTACATAAAATTCCAAACGTTTTTATTATAAAACTAACTAACCAGATTGTACTTCTAATACACATCAGTGGTGAAATGTGTGTTACTTTTAAAGGAAGACTATACTTTTTGGGCTGAACCAGAAAGGATCAAAAGTTTTTCTTATCAGAAAAATAAACGAATAATAAAAAATAAAGAAAGAAAGAAAACCAACTATTTTCTGCCTTTTATTATTCTGTAGAATAAAAATAAATTACTCTATTCTATTTCTTCGATTGCAAAGTTTTCTTTACATTCCGCTTTATACCAAACTTATTTATTTAAATCGGTTTATATATATAGTATAATAAAATAAAAGTGAAGAAGTTCTAGAACCTACAGTGCTGAAGAAGGAAGAAATTGGAATTTACAAGACACAACAAATGTAGATACAAAAAAGTCTTTGGACTAAACTGGAGACCTATTATGATTTCTAAAGCTGTCGCTGAATTAGACCAGCGATTTAGGGTTAGCAATGCTTTATGGATCCAACCTTCTCCGTACAGCAGAAATTTTCGACATAATAGGGAAAAAAATAGAGCCATGTTGAAAAGTTAAGCCTATTTCTACCACGTGGATGATGGACCTGACAATATAGTAAAATGAAAGTAAGAAAAGAGAACAAAAATGGATCTCTCAAGGAAAGGAATAGTAAAAAAAATAAATTATATAAAAAATTAGGACAAAAACGTACATGTAAAGTAAAAATTTTTTGGAAATCATAAAATTAACCTTTTACGTTAAGATCCCACGCGAAATGACTTAAAGGATTGGAACAACAACACAAGAAGGAAAAAACCGTAGCGCCACCTGGATAGTTATTTTGCAAGTAAACTAACCACTAAGATATTTTAAATAAACAAAACATAAGAAACATAAGAAATTTTAAATAAAATAATGAACAAAGTTAAGAATAGATAATATCAAATAGACATATATTTAAAAGTAAATTCACTTGGATAATTATATACTAGATAGTTATATTGCAATTAAAATAAGTGCTTAAAATATTTAAAAATTTTTTTAAAAATGAACTAAATAGAAGAAATTTTAAATAAAATACTGATCTAAGATAAAAATAGATTTAATTTGAAATAGAAATATATCTAAAAATAAATTTACTTGGATAATTGTATTCTAAATTTCACAAAATTACTATGTTTTAAAATGTTATCAGTAACTAAACCATTGTTTCTTTTTAAAAAATTTAAAATAATATTTCTAAATATTGATAGGTGCAAGTTACTACTCTAGAAAGGCGTTATTATAATGTTAAAATCAAATGAGTATCTTTTAACAAAAATATTACTTAATAGCAAATTATTCTTAACGTTTAATTGAAGGTCCAAAAAGTTAGCTGACTCATTATTATAATTAGTTTTTAATAATTTTAAATAGTGGGGATAATAATTAAAGCTAGGAACAAAGTCTACTATATTACTAAATATAATTAAGTCATCTATGTATCTAAAAAAGTAACAAGATTCCCCTAACTAATACTTTCATTTTCATAAAAATGCAAGTAAATATTTGCTAAGCAGTTTCTAGCTGGTCCACCTTGTGGGAAACCTTTAATTTGCTGATAATGAGCGTTATTATGGAAAATATAAGTTTCTTTTAATACTAATTCAATAATAGAAATATATTTATATCATATTTTATTATATTATTCAAAAAATATTTGCTATATACTAATTTAAGAATTTTAAACATGTCTTCTATATCTATGGAGTTAAATAAATCTTCAAAATCATAGGTATAAAAAGAAATAATTTTTTTACCTTGCATATACTTAATAATATTCATACTATTCTTAACTATAGAAGAATTATCAATTTTGTCTAATGTAGATTGAATAATATTTTGTAGCTTCTTGCCCGGATGTGTAATATAAGTTTTAAAACCATTCGTAATAGTTCTAAATTTAACAGGATTTTTGTGAAATTTAGGAGTTAGGAAAATATGACGGAATTTAATATCCAAAATACGTAAATCTATTTTTTTTTTATAAAAAGCAGAAATTCGATTAAAAATTTCTCTTTTGCTTGAATTAGATTTTTTTTAAAAGCAGAATTATTATGAAAATGTTTGTTTAGCATATTAGTATAAAGCCACTTGCAAATAATTGCATAATTACCCGGTACTTTATCAACATAAACGATAATAAAGTTCTTTTGTAGGTCTGCAATTTGGTTCTAAATATTATTATAAGTTATATCATTATCAGTTTTATAGTTAATGTTCTGTAATTCACATTTAACACTTTGCATTTAAATTCATTAAAAGCTACAATAGGAAGACTGTATTTAATAGCTAATTTTGTAATTTAGTTACTAATATCTTTAGAAATTTGATTTTTGTTAGCATTGTTATTATTAGAGATCATTAATCTAAAACTAGTACCTTTGGACATTATTTCTCTAAGAGTATTATCTTTAACAATATTTAAATTACTAGTTACCACATGCTTGTGATGATCATTTATAAAATCAGAAAAAATAATCTTTACAATTACAAACAATATTATTATTATTTTGCAAATCATTAATATCATTGTAATTAAAAATATAGATATATATATATATATATATATATATATATATATATATATACATTAGTTTAGGGTTATTTCACTCCAGATACGTTTTTTCTACCTAATGTACACTGTTACTTTTATAATTTTAAATTTTCTTTGTAAAAAAACAAAACAAAAAAAACCCCTTTTTAGTTTCCTATTAACTTTAATATTTTTGCTTTAAAATAAGCAAATGACTTGTCTTGAAATGTATAAATTTGAGAAACTCATATTTAAGAGAAGGACGTCTCAACACATGCATTTATATCAAATAGGATTATGTAAGCTGTATATTTTATTTGTTATGTTTATAATAATAATATTTTTTGTATCAAACTACTTTTTGAATGCAAGAATAAATCAAAATATTGTAATAAATCGCATTATTTAAAGTACAAATCCATCTCAATTTCTGAATATTGTCGTGTCCAATTAATTTATTTCTGCTAATGGACTAATTTCACCTAAAAAAATTAAAGATGCCATTCATTTTGTGTAGACTCCTTAAAAAAATTACAATTGAAAAGATCAGGGTTTTTTTAGTTTTTGAATATTTTTGTAAAATAAAAATAATAATAATAAATGTGTTTCAATAAAAGTTATTTTTTACTCTTCGTGATCCAAAGCGTTAATTTCTTTGAAACGAATGACTTTTATAATCGGAAATTGATGTACTAAAGGGATATACATTGGATTTCAGATTACTGCAAACATCCTCTCCTTCATATGCGTCTGTGTCGTGGGGCTCTTTGTTCACAATTTGATGGAGCGAGCGCAGAGAAAGGCATTCCTGGACACGCGCAATTGTATCAAGGCACGCCTCGAAATGGAAGACGAAAATGAAAAGCTGGTAAGCTTGATTTCTATTACACTTAAGGACTTGTTTATAGTAATTATATTATACCAGTAATATTTCATTTCGAAAGTTAATGGTTTGAGTTAGACTGGAGTGTTTTTTAAGTAGGTTTAGAAAATCTTTCTTTAGTGATCTTCGGCCATCTTTCTTTGAATAAATAATTTTATGTAATTACAAGTCGTAATTAAGATTTAAATAAATCGTAACGTATATACTTCTTTGATTATTTATTTTAAACTCCTAGTGTGTTGGGATTTTTCTCATAAAATGTAAATTATTCGCGTAGTTCCACCGCAGAAACAATATTCCTAAATTCCAAGTCAACAGTGCGCTGAAGATGCTTTCAATTTTTTTTTCAATTCCTACTATTAACTCACACTCTCTATTTATTTATTTGTTTATTTATTTATTTAACTTGGTGCAATTTTCAACCGTTAATAAAATACATTTTAGAGAGCTCAATTGAACTGAAATTTTATATACATGATTATTTTGGATGACAATACAATAATTTTATTATAATTAATAAAAAAAATAAATTGATTAAAACTAATTATTTAAATATATACAAACACAGCCACGTTGGTGACTTAGCGAATTTTGGCGACTTGGGTCCAAACTTGAAAAGGTTTTTTTCTCACGTTTTAAAGCATTCAGTTGAACTGAAATTTTATATACACGATTGTTTTGGATGACAATACGATACTTTAATGATAATTTATAAAAATTAATGACCACTTAATGTTGTGATTCTGTCATATGTATATACATATTTATGTTAATTGTAACTATTTAATACAAAGTAGCGAAAATAAAAATTTTCTTTGTTGATCTAAGTAGGAATTAACTTAATTTTTTTTTATATATTACTTGTTTTTGTTTTTTGTTTTTGAAGTAAAATACAATTATATATTTTTACGCAAAATCATTAACTTTTGGGCTTATGTAATGTTTATTTGGTACTTACATATTACCTGCTTATCAGAGATTTATCGCATATGATTTTACTAGTTATGGCTACCTGTTTCATTTAGAAACTCATAATTAGTCTTGTGATTGTGTACCATCTTATAATTTGCCGATAGTAAAAAAAATTGTAAGTATAATTTATTTTCGTTTTGTAGTTATTAATTATATTTATTCTTATACTTACATCAAATCATGTTTAACGATAAATCAATGGGGTATTCCAATGTTAAAATGCTTTAATTCCGTAATTTTGAAAACATGATAATAATTATAAAATAACCTTTGATAAGATTAATGAAGGAAATTTGTGCAGAATATGATGTACATAAGCTCGAATACTATAGTAAAATATGTAAAAAAAAATTTCTGAAACAAATAATTCAGTTAGTAAATTAAAAAATGACAGAATATATATACACATACATACAATGGTGTTTTATATGTAATTTATGTAATACAATTATGCGCACACACAGTTTTGTTTGATTAATTGACTTAATTTAATTCAAAAATTAATGAAACGACTATTTGCATAGTAAAGAATTTAAAATTGATATTGGAATTAGTAAGTTAATGTGTGTTCTTGCCTTTGTTATCCGTAAAAAGTTCACTATTTTATAAAAATGCATTCTTAAAATGGATTTTATGTAAAGGTATAAAACTCAGCCAATCATAAATGATCTAGCATACATTTCTTTGATAATGCAAACTTGTGGAATCTTTTGCATTGATAGACCCTTTTCTATAAGCAAATTAGTCGTATAATTATTATTTTAAAACCATACACTTAGATAGTTATTAGAAAATATTTAGTTATATAAATATTTATGTAAATTTATGACAAAAAAATTAGATCTATGTAATTAATTAAAATATGTGTTTACTCATAAAGCTAATTTTTGAATTATATTTAAATGAGAGGAGAGCGTGTGACTTCCATCAGATTTTTAGAGTAATTTTAGCAAAAACGAACGCGCATTTGTAACTTTAAAAATATTTTTATGACTGAGTAATTTTTGCATCTCAAAAAGTAGGGCTCGTTTTCAATGAATTTTATAGCTTATGGAAAAATAATTTATCTCAAGTGTCTGTATTTAATTAGTTTGAAAAAAAAACCGTTTCTGTCACCTGAAGTACTATGAAATTAAGCTGAATAAAAATTATTTTGCCGCAACTATACAAGCTTACGAAAATGATATAATATGTAAAGAGAAAAATATTAGTTACCACGAATGCTTTTTTATAGCTGAACGTTATTTTGAAATGCGTAGCATTTAATTTAATTAGGCATATTCATTAAATTCCATCACAAAAATGAAATAAATATGGACTAAAAATGTCAAAAGAGGCTTTGTGAGGTTAATTAAAAGTAGATTTGGGAATGACTGAAAGTTTTTGTATATCTAATTTAAATGTCCTCTCTCTTTTATTTAATAAATTACAATTTTTTTGCATATTTAATGATATTTTATGAGATTCATTACTTGATTAATATTGCAGAATTTTTAAAAATATTTTTAAAATTTAGAAATCTTCGAATTTTTTTCATTTTTAAAATGAAATTCCTCTCGTCTAACCAGAAGAATAAATTTTTGAATCTTTGAAACGAATATACCACATTAGTTTTATTCAGATCAGTTTTTCTTGCTAATCTAGGATGCACCGTGGAAAGTGGTTTAGCTGCCTTAAATTTTTCATGTGTTATTTTTATATGGTTGGGTTTGTTACTGCTGAGAGATTTTCTTAAAAAGCTAGACATGTGAACATTATTTATAGTTTTAGTTAAAAATTAAATTTTAAGACATAAGTTACTTAAAATATTAATAAATTATTTTAAAGAATTTGGTAGTGTAGTCGCGTTAAAACATATATCAGGGGTCGGCAATCTATGGCATGCGTGCCATTTGTTGCACGCGATACATTTCTCCGCACTACTTTACAAATTTGTGAATTGTTTTGTGGAGGGAAGTTGATAAATTTGTAATGGACCCTATAAATTTGTATTCTACATACATCTTCAAAATTATGGATACTTACGGAATTACGAAACACACACAATCTGAAAAATAACTCTTAAGATAAAATTACAGCTATTTTATAAATTATTGAATGTCATTTCTGGAAATATTTAATTGTTTGAAAAGAGAAAATTGCATGTACTCTGCTTTCCGATTTTGGGTCTACATAATTTAAGCAAAAAATTATTCCTCGTATGAAAAATATTTCGAGTTCACAAAGAAATTATTTAACCACTGAATGCTCAAAATCTTGTCAAATTGAAAGTCACAAATAAATACCCCTGATTTTGCGTTATGATATCAAAGCATTGCAAGCATTGGGTTTGCATTAAAATTTTTATTTATTTTTTATTTAAATATAATGAAGAGGAATACTTATATTTTATGTTGCCTGTTTCTTATTTTAATAAATATGTTTAAAAATACATAATATATGTACTATTTTAATTTTTTTAAAATTTTTGTTGAAGAAATAGTTATATTTAGCGCTGTTTATTTTTTATGTTAAGGAATATCTTTAAATGATGCAAAATTAATATATAATAAAATTGTAAATCCATATTATTGGCCTCTATTTTCAAACTCTGCATGCATTATTGGGCAAATCGAAATGCTTCGAACACATATCCTACAGTATGGCACGCTACAAAGAGGGTTTTGTGAAAATCGATATTCAAGTTGCGTTCCGGGGTTTAAGGGGTGTTATAGGAAATTATTTCCATTTTAAACTATTAGAAATTTGGTTTGCAGAATCTGTCACGGAAAAGAGTTCCTCTAACAAAGAATTTTGCGGAAATCGACCACCAAGGGGGGTTGAGAGGGGTCAAGGGGAGTTATAGACAAAAATTCCTGTTTTTGAATTGTTAGACCCACATACTTGAAATTTGTTAACCATGTTTCTTGTGTTGAATAGAGATTCATGAAGAATGGATTTTACAGAAATCGACTGCTGGGGGAAGTGGAAGTTACTGGGGCGTATTGACAAAAATAATCCCCGTTTTCAAACTACTAGGACTATAATAATGAAATTTGGCTTCATGCTCTAAGAACGGTTCTTTTGGAAATCGACTCTCAACGTGGTTACGCGGTGTATTGATAATAGAAATTCCGTTTTTGTTCTGTTAGATTTAGACTTGAAATTTGGCCAGCATGTTTATTTCACGGAGTAGAGATCCATTGAAAATTGATTTTGTGGAAATCCAATTGGTTATTGGGTTACGAGAGAGCAAAAAACCCTTTTACTTCAATTTTAAAGGTTTTTAGAAATTATTAATTAGACGTTCTGTCCCTTTTATATGAAGAGGCGAGAGTTACAGGAATAAGTGTATTTTTCAATACAATCGAATTCTTAATACTAGTAGGTACTTAGATATCAGTAATTATATATATATATATATATATATATATTGATACAATGCTCTTAAATAAGTGAATTTCTCAGAGCAATGAACCGTGACCGGGCCACTTAAAAGGCCTCGTTTGGCCGCAGGTTGAGTATCGCTGCTCTACACGGTGGGTATCCAGCGACACCAGGATGAGAACCCATTACTCAACAATATCTGCTACGACTTCACGACTCTGACACTGTAGCTACTTTAGATGATTAAAATGCAAACAAAGTAATAACAACAGAAATAATAATCCATACTTGCATACTTCAATTTTCTATCCATTGATTTCTTAAAGCAAAAGTTGTTAAGATTAAATTTCTATACAAGATTTTTCCAATTTTTCTGAATTTTAAACAGCCTTCGAACAAAGAAAAATGTACGTAATGGTCATTATATTTTAAATACAAGGTAAAAATAACAAAGAAATAGTATTCATAAGTTCTAAAGAAAACATGAAAGTTCTATATTTAACAATTGGATTCCTTATCTGCCCTATTAAAATCTTGTTAAATCTATAGAATCACAGGATGAATTTTAAACAACAATGATGACTGTATTGGCAGCTCAATTTTCCAATTTCCAAGCCACGTCATGTGAAAATGTTTATATCTCGTTGTGTTTCCTCCGTATCCCCTTTGTACATTTAGCACAATCTATTCTCGAATAGGAGACCCTCCAGATTATAGTCCAGTGATTTTTGAATTATGTGTGGGTGAAGAATCATATGTTTACTCTGAAATAACAAAAGAAAAAAATAAATGTTTAATATATTTACATACGCTTTAGTAGGACTACCACAACCTAGGCGTGTCAAGGAAGTTTAGCATTTTTCAACTTAAGAGAAAATGTTGAAAATCAGTTTGTCAAGACTCCTGACTACAACAGAATTGGAATTATCCTATGCAAAAGATAGATGCTTATATAAATAATCGGGACAGCTTTATTTTAAAATTCAAGTGAATTTAACGGAAACATCAAAAACAAGAAAAGCATCCTTTGATTTTTCGAAATTTTTAGAAAAAAAAAGGAAGTGTATTTTAAAACTTTCCAAGTAGCGTCATTTTAGTCAATAGACAGGCAAATTCTCTAAATCATTGAAATTCCATTTTGGAAAAGCCATTCTACCCACAAACAAGTAAGGAAAATAAATGTTACGAACCGTTGCCTAGGTACTCTGGTGAAATGTTGGGCTACTTATAGCTAGTAGCTACGGTATCGGACTCGTACATAACCGCACAATACATGAAAGATTTATCATGTATGTTCAACTCCAAAGCGTTTTGCCTATCAATCAAGACATTCCCCATTTCCCTAAATTAACCAATGGAATGTTCCGGAATAGCTATTGGAATTCTTTGAATTGCAGAGAAATTTCACTTGTTAATTAAAGCGTAAGAGCAGAGCATTTTAATTATATTAAATAGAACGGGCTGACTAATATCGATAGAATGAAAAGTGTACGTAATACATTCATATAACTTACACACAGATTGAAAATTACTTCATGATATGAATTGAATATTATGGATTTTCTTATCATGGTATTTTACTACCGGAATGTCATCCCGGTATTCAAATCTGCAACAGATAAATACTTTCATAACATATAGGTTAGAGTCAAATATTAATAATCATGGTATTTTTTAAAAATAATAAATTTGGGAATTTTTAAAATAAGATGCATAAGCATATACTATAAAATATGTCAACTGAATTCTATGGAAATAATAAATAATATTTAAATGCTTGAATATTATACATCTATTACACCGTATACAAATTTAAGAAAAGGTTATATTTACAACTCCTTTTTTATGAAAAAAATGGACAAAAATAATTGTATTTGTATGTATGTTATGTGAAATATAAAAACCTTACACAATGGAAAAAACTATTTTCAAAATATAAATTAAATTACCAGTTCAAGAATCAAGTAAAAGTACATATTTCTGTACTTTTGTTTTTCAATAATTTCTTTGTTTATTAAAGAAATATGTCAAGTAAAATGAATGCGAATCAGCTCTGCATTTACCTCCCAAACACACGGTCGTCACTTTTTAATTGCAAACGGTCCGTTGTACGTATGGATTCGAATAATTGAATACAAAAACTTGTACTACTTTTACCTATAGCCTAAAAAGTTTTCAAATTAATACAAAAATCCAATTTTCTATAAATAGAGCATGTATGGCATCATTGGAGCGTGAATTTTTTATGTCTTTTTAAAGGCCAAGAACCCTCAGAGGCTAGCCTTAAACGAGTTGATGTTGTACTATAGCACCACACAAAGGCTATTAACAAAAGAGCTCATAGTTTATCAGTTGAAGTGGATAAATGATGAGTTAATAAGTTATATATGATGCAGATGGGGAAATGTTTCATCGAGAATTCAATGGAGAGCAAGAGGACTGTTTAATGTTCTATGAAGAGCCCTTGGTATACGAATAAGTTTATTGATGACCAAACATAACTTCACAGCACTACACTCACACACACAAACATTTAAAGACTATTTACAGGGTTTAAGAAGAAATATCGCTTTAAAGCGCTCTGCCCAAAGCATCATGTTTGACTTTCATGTTAATTCAATTAGTTGCATCAGCGTTCCCTAATAATAATGGCGCATTACATATGTTTATTCTGGCAACCCTGAAGTCGCCAATTACGTTCGAAGGCGCTAACAGGGAAATGACGGTTATTGAATTAATCGACAAATGGCATATGTCTTATTGATCAGCAAAAAAATTTTGCCTCAGAAATATATCAGAATCCATTCTAACAAACACAAAATAAAATAACGTTCCTACAATGTGAAAGATAAAAATTTATATGAAACTTCCTACAACATATTATGTATAATTTCCGCTACTTCTACGAGAGTTTATACTAATAGAAATCACTATAAAAAATTATAAAAACAAATTGAAATAAAAAATATTAAACTGAATTATATTAAATGTGTTTCAATTATGAATATATTTCGCTTTCATTCAAATTCTAAGCAAAAAAAACAAAAAACAATATAGAATTGAAATCTTCATTAAATTATAGATCAAAAGAAGAAAATAGAAAAAGTTTTAATTCATAGAAAATTTACTGACTTGTAATGAACGAAGTTAAAATAAAATTGCCTTATAAAAAACAAAAGCTTTAACAAAGTATTTCTCAAAGGCATAAAATGATACCTTACACCTCCTCACGCATATTTAAAATCATCAAACAGCTAAAATAACGATTATTTAAGAGTAAAAAGTCTCAGTTTAAAATATATTTTAATTAGAAAAATTATTTTTATCTCGTGATTGGCAGAATGATTTAATACATTTCATGTGATAGCTGTTCTTTATCATTGAGATCAAAATACGCACGAAACACTTGATGACAAAAAAAAAGTCTAAATTTTAGGCGAGTCTGAAAACAGACCAATGAGCTTTTATCAGCAATGCATAAAGTAGATATTAAACTGGTTATAAATCAAAAGTATAAAAGAGAAACTAAGGTTGTATTTTGTAATCACATCATTCTATTTTATAATACTTTTTCTAAAAGGATTAAAGTGAAAAAAAGTTATTCCAATTCACTGGTGTAGGTAGCCCTGAGTGATCCCTGTATCAAAATTCTTAACACTTGACGATTTTTTCCTTACGCATTTTGGGGCCCCTGAAGCTTATGAGCCCCATATCATTGGTACGTCGGTAGCTACGCCTCTGTTCCACATGTCCACATATAATTAAGGTAACCAACCTCTGTAACTCTGTTTACAATCCTAACTTACACAATAGATGGGACTGAGTGATACCCGTGGAAGTAGGGGTATGATTTGGCATAGAAATTATTTTTAATTAGGGCCAAAGGTGAAAGAAAGTAATTATTTTTTTTTAAAAAAATGCTAATAAAATCTTAGATAACACAAATACAAAATCGCAGAGCGAAATTATTTTGTGTTGTAGGTTTCATAAAATCTAACAAAAGAGTCTGCTGGGGGGCTCAAAGATTGGTTTTTCTCCCTCGAATTTACTCGTAGCATGCGAACATTTTTTTTATTCTTTGTTTTGTAGAAAAAATGCACTCTTCGTTGGAGTTTATATTTTCTAAAATTTTTGTAACCCTTCCTGATTAAACTGAGGCCTTCTGTCAAATTCTCAATCGTCACTCGGTCTTCCACAGTGGCGTAACGGAGAAACATTTGGGCACCCCTGCAAAGTCAGGTTTTGGGCCCCCAAGTTGGATTTTAGAAAAGGTAGGTACTTGGAGACAATCAGGCTTTGGGCCCCTGCACAATGCGGGGGTGTACGTTATGCCACTGTTCTTCTGATTGAACTGAGTCTAAAGATCCAAATCCTTCAGTGTCTTGCTCTCGCCGATGCGTTTCTATGAGCACATCAATTCTCAGCACCTGAGTGTGGGAATCCAACAGTTTTTGAACGTCATCGCTATCCATTACAAAATTCATTTCTTTGGAAAAATCGACAAATTCTTCAAACACATTACCAATTTCATCAAGCTTTGTTGATGTTTCCAACTGAGATTCAATGATGAAAAAAAAGGACACACAAGAGTTTTTCCAGACGTTATTTAAAAATTTTTTCTTATCCAACTTGATTCCAAGAAAGTCTCTCTCCATCTAAAACATTGAATTGTTACCAAAAATCTAACAAGAGAGTGTTTAGTGTCAGAGCTTCCTGTGCAGATGTGCAAATGAGTGATGTAGTGTCAAACAAAAGACGAATCGACGAGGTATAAAAATCCACGTAACTCCAGGTTCGGGTAAGTCGAGGCGTTGGTTTCTATGAGAATCTCGCCTTGGGACAAATTTAATCCTCAACAAACTAAATACTTTCAAAAATTAAAATTAGCGTTGCTAAAAATTTCTCAAAATCTAGCGATGATTAAAATAGGCTTAATAAGTGATAGATTCAAAAATGATGGAGACATTCCACCATATCACATTTATCAGGTTACCGTGAATTATGAAGTACTCAAAAAAAATATTTTTCTCTAAATTAAATGTTCTTACAAATTAATTTTGCCCATTTTGAATTTCTCAGCAAGATAAAAAGGGATTTTTCTGAAGAGGACATGAAAAATGGGACTATATATAACTAGCACACCCGCTTCGCTGGAGGTTTCATGATATTGCAGAAATATTTAATATATATATATATATATATATTTGTGTGTAGGATATTCCATTTGTAAGAAGTTAGATCATATCACATTTACCGAGGTCGGCAATTCTAATCAAAACAGTATTCCACATCAACGCCATCTAGCGTCCTTTTTAAAAACGCCGACATGAACCTTTTTCGCCAGAGGCCCACTAACATTCCTCGAGAGAAGTCGTGTTTCGCGCGTCAGCGCACTTTCGTCCGCGCCATGCGGTAAATCTTAATAGTACCATAACGAGTTCTATCATTCGTCCGCGCCAGGCGGTAAGTCTTTATAGCACCATAATGAATTCTATTTAATCTCAATTGCCTCCCTTAAAGTAATGTGATCTAACTTTCCTATTCTTCCGAAATATGCTTATCTAACTTTCCTATTCTTTTGAAATATTCCCCATGTAAATACTCCCCTATAATTCTTAATAAATTATTTAGTTTTCAACAAGTTCCTTTCTTGAACTATGTTGTCTATTTTATTTCGAAATTAACTAACACACCCTAAAAACCCCTAGACACCCCGCCATAAAAACCCCGCCATCTGAAGAATCCGATCTTTTTGGAAGATTTCGGTTGGATTCCCACACACAGAAATAATTGGGGGATCGTAAAAAAATTGTGATGTAAAAAAATAATTAAAGGTTTTTAAAATCTATTTTATCGAAATTGATTCTGATGAAAAAGAGTCAGTTTAACATTATTTTAAATTTTTTTAAAAAAAATTTAATCTTTTGGAGCTTTTTAAACTTTTATGACCTACTTATTTTTTAGTTATTTAAAGTGATTTGTGTGTGTGTGTTTCATAGATTATTTAGTACAAAGGTTAGTATGGAATTGAAAATATGATTCTTTGTTAAATTTTAATTCTTATTTTTTTAATTAAGCCCCCTCCCCTAAAATTATGAAATTTTAAAAATATTGTGACATTTTTTTTTTAAAAAAAATAACAAGAACTTCCAAACCTAAATCCTTGCTAACATTTACAGTAGATATGCATGAAAATGTATACAAAAAATTTCAAGACTCTTTTGAAAAAGAAAAAAAAAAGCCATAAGGAATAGAAAACACTTCCATCTTCAAAGGTAAAAGCATGAGAAAAACGCATTTAAGAGGGAAAAGAAAGAGCCTTTGAAACTGACAACTCTCTCAAAGCATGAAATATCTTTGATACTAATTGTATATCATATTTAAAAGTCCGAACCAGGCTTCTCAACTGATTTGAGCAGCCGAAAAAAGTGAAAAAAAACCCGTATGTTTGTGATTTTTAGGGTTTTACAGAACCCTATAAATGACGTTTAATGAGATTTTTTAAAAAGAAATAATAAACTAAATTGTTTTGTGAAATGAATATTCATTGATTACACAAAACATTTTTCCTTCCTTTACACGTAAAAATAAACTCCTTTTATGCCATTGTTTAAGTGCAATCGTATTTTAAGTCTTGAAACTCTTACGCAATGGAGTGATTGATTTGTGTTTTGAAGTCTTTCCTGAAACGTAAACACGCTCCGTTTCTTGCACCCACACTCTTGTATAAAATCTAATTTGGTCTGGTATTAAAATGTTAAACCTTGGAGTGGGGTTGTGTGAGTTTAATTTTTTTTTTGGGGGGGGGAGCTTTGAAGAAGCGAGTCTGGAATATATTTTAATGGCACATTTGCAGTTTCTTAAAAAAATATACACACCAAAATTTCCTCATGTATATAGTTCATATATAACCACAGTTTTTCGAACAACTTTGTGTACACATTTCACTTAAAATAAGGGAGATTATTAGTGTGTTATCTTCATTTGTACCTTTGTCCAGACATATCCATAACATCTATAATTTAGCAAGACATTAAAATAATAATTATCACAAGAAATGTTTTATAATTCGATGCATTTGCTGACCTTATGTTTTTTGAACACATACAATACTGTTTAAAGTAAATGTTTTCTAATAAAGTTTGAAACACTTCCATACGCACTCTAAGGAATGCAAATAACTACAGAGTATTCCAGTTTTAAAATTTAACTGTCTTCGATAAATTTTATGAGTCAAGAGAGAAATTAAGTAAAGAAATGATACAAAGCATGCGACATGGCCGTCCTTCGATGACCATATCGTGGGGTTTCAGCGTAAGTTAGAGGTGTGGGATTCTCGAAATGATGAGACATTTTAGAATTCTTAATATGACTTTTATTAAGAATTTAACTTAGATTACTTAGATATTGAACAAACTTATATTAAGTGAGAATAAACCAAAACACGTAGTCTTAATTAACACAGATCGCGCAATTAGATCACTTATCAATATAATTATATTATATCCGCCTAATCTCAATCTCAATAATATATTCGCGTTCAGAA
>BMAV01023763.1:234702-246608 GCA_019973955.1 Trichonephila inaurata madagascariensis
AGAAATAGCAACATATTAATGAGACAGAAAACATTTTATTGAAAGGTTGTACAACAACAAATGCTCAAAATTACTGCCAGAAGTCGTCTGGTAGATCTGACAGCTACGCTGCACGGAATTCCTTAGGTTCTGGAAGATTCCTGGCATTCCACGTGTCCTCCTGGCAACTGCAGATATTCGAGCTTTTCCTTTAACTGAAGGAACATGTGTTTCGTACACAAAACTCTTTATGTGAACCTAGAAGAAGTTGATGCACTTTCAAACACCTGTTGTAATACAACCTCTCAATCCAATGTTTTCTATCTCATTACTGATTCTGTTCTTTTTCTTTGCAGCAACTACGGCATTTGCCACTCTGCATTCCTTTGTTGTCTCTGTACCCTCTACACAGCCTTGTCAGTCTGGTAGCGAATTACCCTACAGAGATAATAATTATTTAAAAACTAAAAAAGAGAAACCTTTAATTTGAGCATTAATCCATCAAAATACGAGAGTTAGAAGGAAGATTAGCCATAGTCAAACAATTTATTAACAATTCTCAACAACCCAAGTTCACCTTGAAATAAATATGGGAGCAAAAGCAAAGTAGACGAGATAATTTAACATTTAATTAGAAATCCAATCACTTACTCTTGGAACGTCCACTTTCCAAATAATAGAACATACGTTCGAAGTTAATCTACTTCAAGCCAACGCTAATCCAATTGAAGCAGCTAATTGACCCAATCGTCAATCTTAAATATTAATCAAATAATCTACGAATCACTCTCGACTAGCTTTCTATTACTTTACGTTAATCACTAACTCCCATCACTTAGCTCTTAACCTCTCTCTCTCTCTCTCGAACCTGACAGTTAATGTTTAAATATAAGCCTTGATTTGCACAAGTCACGTCTTCTTCGGGAGAAAGTTTTCAATAGAATAATATTTAATGAAACTGCTTTTCCCCAAGAGGATTAATAGGAGGTACGCGAATAGACCCATTACAAAAGTACCTTACTTTTCTATATAGCGATTTATGTACATCTATTTTTTTAAATATAGTCCTTAATTATGTACAAAGGAAGAATGGTCTAATTTCAGCTGAATTAGAAAAATATTGTAATTTCAGTAAATTTTTTAAATACTGCTTACATTGTGAACATCCTAATAGGTTTCTGTTCACATATACATATATGCATAAAAATAGAAACAGTTTATTAAAATTTTCTTCAATTTTTTTCTACAGTTACAGTAGTGTATTTACTATTTATTACAATATCATCACACACACATATAGATGACACCATAGTTAAATTAAGAGATAACACATAACAGTTGTTCCATAAGGTCCTGCTGTTAACTTGCCTTAATTATAATCATATTATAATTGAGGGGAAAAGAATTAGTAAAGTTATGTTGGATTAATGTTTTTATCACAATATGTAACGCGTTGAACAATTTTACAATAGTCATTAATAACTGTTTGATTGAAAGTTAACACGAGCTATTAATAGGCAGAGCTGCATTTTTCAATCTAGGTTTTTTTCAACACTTTTTTGTTATAATACTAGGTCGAAATTTTCGAGTGAAGGGTTAGGTTAGGATCTTGTAAAGCAAGCTTAATCCTATTTCTCTAATCATAGACAACTCAAGAAAACATAACAGTTTTCCATTTTGAACAATTGACTTTTTTTTTTTACTTATATTTTGGTTGGTTTTTCTAGGTTATCAAATCCATTATTTACCCATTCTTTGTTTTGTAGGATTTACAATATGTTTATATTTGTTTTATTGTACTATATATATGTATGTATTTAATTAGATATTATATGTTATCCAATTAAATTTTACATGAAAGAAATGTATTCATTTACAAAATATATATGAAAAAAACAACAAGCCTATGAGTTAAGCCAATCTAATCGATTAAATGTTTTACTGAAAAAAAGAACTATAATTAATCAATTTGTGTTTTCTAAACTGTAATCTATAACACTAATTTATCTTCCCTCATGAATATTCGTAATTTCACATTTATATTCCAACCACTACGTAATAGGAGCTTTTGTATTTGTTAAGTGACCTATTTAACTTGATTTACAAATTGAGACCTCTCATTACCATACATTTACTTCCATTGTTTTGTTTCCTTATTTGTTCTTTTTGAAATAAAAATATTAATAAATAATTAAGTATTACAAGGAATAAATGGTTAATTTTCTCATTTGTTTTACTAAGTTCTTTTGCGTTGTGATTTCACGTGTATTTTTTATTGACATTTTTTTATAAGATAGAGGAACAATTTAATTTTTTATTGCTAAAACAATTTTCCAGTTAGTTTTTTAAATAAAGGTTTAAATTAAATCAGGTTTTTTTAAGAAAACCGTCTGAGGATTTTATTGTTGAATTCTATGGATATATATATATAGTTAAATATATAAATTGGACCTTTGTCAGTATTATTAACTTAAAACCACGTGATTTATATTCGATGAAACTTTAGAGATTTAACTGTAAATCTATTTCAGGGCTAAATTATTTAATAATATGCATATATATATATATATTTAGAAAGAACAGCATTTTTTGCTATCCCAAATGCATTCAGTTATTAAATAACGCAAACTTATAAACATTTAACAAATTTTTAAGTTAAAATGAATCAAGATGTTTGTTTAATATTATTTATTTGTACTGCTGAAAACATTTAAAATAAATTCTTATGTAACCTCGAAGTTATTCGTAACATAAATGCTTCCACTGTGTACTTTGCTTAAACAAATTGAATAAACTCTTTTCTAATACCTCATGATGCTTGCCTCTTGTAATATTCTGCAATTTCTTTAGAGTGTAATTAATCTTTTTCTTTAAAAAGAGACACTTTTTCCTAATTTTCTGGCTATTCTTAATACATATCTGTGGTGGGCATTGAATCCAAAGTAATTTCAAACATAATACATGTTTTATTCTTGATCAAATACTTATATATGCGTGGATTTAACCAAATCTGACCGAATTTATATTACTTATCAGTAAATGAAGCATTATTTGGTAATCTGTAGAAAATTCGTCTCTTCTCATATCTGTTGAAATATAATGTGTCTATTTGCATACTACAGTTCCTTCCCTAGGTGAGAATCAAACAACGTTTTAAAACAAGCCTCAGAGATTTGTAAAGTAAAACCCACATGAGAACGTCTATGAAATAAATACAGCAAGTTATTAATTAAAAAATTGTTTGATATTTAAACATTAAATTATTCCTCTCCTCTTTTGTATGCACATAAGAAAAAAATACTATTAAAATAAACATCCTTGTTGAATTTCTGAGTTTGTTAATGAGTAATATTCAGTAAATGAAGCTCGTACTATTAGATTTTAAAAAATAATAATTAAATCTTAAAAAAAAGGAAAAAACAAAAATAAGACACTGTCTGAAGAATTTTTGCTATTATTGCATTTGTAATTAGTCTATAATTATGTGTATGTTTAATGTTTTATTTTATGTACATAACTTCTTTCTGTTTGAAGTAAATTAAACAAACATGTGAGTTATATTTTTTTACATTTAACTTTTATATGTTAAATGAGCTTAGTGTCTAAAAATAATACATACATTTTCATATTAGAGATAATAAATCAAAAACCAAATGTGTATTTTATCTTAAAAACTTTAAGGAACCGCAGCAGATCTAAGAACCTTTTCCATTTATAGGAAAAACAAATTGAGAGTTTTGAAGTTATTATTTAAATTGATGTTTAGAAGAAATAAAGAAAATTATTGAAATTTGAATGATTTTAAGTTTGATATATGAATAAACAGAAACTCGACATACTTAAATTTGTTTATAACCAGTTACGAATGCCTGCAAAATGTGATGCTCAAAAAACATTTTAATGTAATTATTTCAATTTTCAATTTATTTATTTTATCACTTTTCTTTTTAATGCATCTTAACATAATTTTTAAAAAATTTAATCTTTGATTCCATATCAAATTAAGTATTTAAAATATTTTTCCTTATGATACATCAACCCAAATTTAAAACTTTCTATAACAAATATCTTTATTTAATTTATTGAGCGTAATATTTTTAATGTATAAGTACTATTACATATATACAGTGGACCACAAAAGTGTTCGTAAATTTGCAATTTCTTATAAAATTTAATGTTTTCGACTAATAAAAATTAATGTATTGTAATTGTAATTTTTTAAAGATATCTGCAACTTGTTCTTAATGGAATTACATAATTAATTTTTTAAAAATAGTATAACTATTTTTTAAAAAAATTAATAATCAAAAAGCTACTAAAAATTACGCCACAAAAGTCTTCGGACACTTAACAAAAACCTCACCTTATCTTTAAATATTGTATTTCTTTCTTAATTTATAGTACTTAGTAGGATATCTTTTAGTGTCCACAACAACTTTTAAGCGTCTTGGTATAGATTTAATCAGTGTTTTGTAATTTCTGCTTCGATTTTCCTCCATTCTTCTGTGATTATTGTTCTTACTTCACCTTTTGTGTTTATTTGTCATGTTTTCTTTTTTCAAATCAAAATCTCACCAAATATGTTCTACTGGGCTAAATAAAGTGATTGAGGAGGTGTTTTCATAATTTGGGGACATTTATAGAGACACCAGTGGCGTATATTGAGATTAGTGCGCTTGGCATCATTACCTTTAAAGAATTAAGTCGTTTCCAATATCCAAATTTTGGGCGGATAATTTAAAATTTCTCTTTAAAATATTTAAATAGCGCTCATGTGATTCACAATACTATCAAAAAGTACCAAATTACCTAATTCTGAGGCCGATTTACACCCTCACGCCAGAACACCTTCACTTCAATGCTGAAACATGGAGGTGGAGGAGTTCTTGTTCCACATAAATTCATTTGATTCAACTCCTTATTTTTTCATTTACAAGCTATTATAGGCCCATCGGAACCAAAAATTCTGAATTATCTGCCATCCCAATCAATTTACTGTCAATTTTGAATTTTCTGAAACTTAATCCCAAGAATCTAGTTGGATCAATAAAACATGGTGGTGGAAGTGTGCAGATATCATTAAAAAATTCCAATTCCAATATATTAATTTTTATTAGTCGAAAACATTAAATTTTATAAGAAATTGCAAGTGTACGGATACTTTTGTGGCCCACTGTATATATATTTAACTGCGAAATAACGCGATGCTTGAAAATGTTTACTTTTCTTTTGTGCTACATATGAACAATCTCCCCTTATTTAATTTATCCTTTATTCTCATCCAAACTATGATGATCGAAGACATATTTGAAATGTTCCATGAAGCGCAAGAAAATCGAGAATCAATACAGTATCGATGAACTCCAGGACTAATCTACGGAAGTGAAATCAAGAATTTATGACACACAACATTTTGAACGCCAGTCTGTGAGTTTACCTGTGACTAGCTGACTCTAGCGCCATCTAATAACGAACATTTATGTTACAACGGCAGTGGGGATTATTTATATTTTTATTTTTATTAAACTGAAAGCTACCGTTGCTTTTAGAAGTTGATAGTTTATTAGAAAATATTTTTTTCGAAAGATTTGAAAAATGAAACTCTTTCTATAACGGGGACGAAAATGCGTTACTTTAGGAAATGAATAAATTTTAATTGATATTTGAAAATATTTTATTTTTGAATGGTTGTATTGATAAATAGCTTTTGACACTTAATATATATATATATATATATATATGTATATATATATAATTATTTATTTATGAAAAATGAATATTTTATTTTGATGTTTATAGATAAGATTTTTATATGTTTAAAATTGTTTTCTAAAATTCATCCGGTTTCCGTTTTAACAAATTCAGTGAAGGAAGTAGTTGAATAATTTGTTCACGATAATTGTTTTTTAGAAATTTCCTAGAAATGTGTAAAATTATGATTGAGATTTCTATACACCTATCAAGTCAAAAAAAAAAAAAAAAAAATTCTACGAAGTTATTTTGCTTGTAAAAACCAAAAACATTTAACTACTTTATTTCATTTACGAACTGTTTAATTTATTCAAACAGTTATGCAGAAAAGTTTGCGAATTATTTTTCGTTTTAAATTACCTGACTTTTAAATATGTTTATCAAACTGTTGTAAATTTTAGGTAATTTCTCCGTATTCCTTCAAGAAACAGAATTTTTGTTGGTAAAATGGATTTTAAATAAGTATTCAGAGCATCATTTTGTGTCTAACGATGATTCATAAATTTCAAGACTAGCAACTTATTTTATTATTTGTTTTACTGTTATTATTTTATTATTGCTTTGGTTTCAGAAAAATTCTGTCGTTTTTTACTCTGTTGAAATTGATAGCATTTTTCTTTGTAAAATTAGAATATTAACATATATATAAACGCATGCATGCATGGTAGAATGTAGCACTTAACTAACTTTTCTGATTTTGCCGAAATTCAGCAAAAAATCAACTGGAAGCCGAAATTCATGTTACAATATCAAAATATGAAAGTAGCATGGCTGTAAAAAATATCTAGAACACATACGGTATGTAACAAAGCGTAAAAGAAGGGCGTTGTTACCGAACACTGTCTGTTCAAAAGACAGAGCAACAAATCAAATTACTTTAGTAAGGGACTGCAGTTGGTCGGTTATCACTATGTTTCCATACTCTACATCGCGTTACTCAACAGTTCTTCAGATAATAGATCCAATTCCTCAATCAGTATCCGCTTCAATTGTCTTTTATTATCTTGCAGAAGCAATCACGCTTTCAGATACTACACAAAGCATTCCACACGTATATGAGCTTTAAATCAAAAAAAAAAAAAAAAAAGTGGAGAGCGCCAACGATTTAATCTAAGGAGATCTTTACATTCTAGAACACACCTGTACATACCTACCTGTATGGTTGTTCGTTGTCGTCCATAAAAAAATATTGGACGATGACATCTCATAACAGACCCACATGGGGAAGGTAACTTCATCACAGTAATAATTCCTGGTAAGTAAACCTCTATCGGGGCTTCGTCCGTCTGTTCATCATAAT
Organism: Trichonephila inaurata madagascariensis; assembly: GCA_019973955.1. Classification (NCBI taxonomy): domain Eukaryota; kingdom Metazoa; phylum Arthropoda; class Arachnida; order Araneae; family Nephilidae; genus Trichonephila; species Trichonephila inaurata. Next base: position 241,733 of record BMAV01023763.1, read on the forward strand.
GCCTTTCCACACAAGCCTGCCAGGAACACCACAACAGTCTCTTTAGTTGATGTTAGAGGAGTAAAAACTTATTCCAACCTCTCTCCATATCAACTGTCACAGAGAATCGTTTGTCAGGCTAAAACCATTTTCATCTCTAAAGAGGATTTGACATGAGTATATCAGACTACTGTAAACGGATCCACCTATCAACTGCTGCCTTTAGTATGTAGAATAGATGAAAGAACCTTTGTGAAAGTGTGTCTGTTCACACACACAATAAACCAGGACATCTGTCGTCGTATCAATCTTTCTTACAGCTAGACCTGTTTTTTGAAAGGCTTTCTATGCTCCTGATACAACATTATTGTTGATTTCAAGCTCTTGAGAAACGCTCAACCTCAAGCTAGCAGATGATTCTACGAGATGTAAAGACTTCCTAATGATTTCTTTTGTAACTATATTACTTGTACGATCTCTCAGTTCCAGAGGATATCTATAAACGCTCTTTTGCTCCTTATTTTTAAGTTGCTTTGCCCTTCTCGCGTTGGCTCCTTGGGTTTTGTGTGCCCTCACGTCACCTCCAACATTTCATCATTTCCAAAACACAGAAATTCTTACCATTTTTTCCCTCAACTTAGGGAAAAGATGGTAATCGCAAAGAGCAAGATCCTAGTTTTCGGTCTTTAGTACGAATTCAGGGAGCACAAGGCTTAATTAACTGGATGATGAAAGATACGACAAATACTTCAGTGAAGAAGGGGATTATGTAGAGAAGTGGGATAAGCTTCATTTTGGCAACATAATTATTTCTTCCAATAAATATTGTGTTTTTCATTTTGCATAACTAAACATTCTTTATTTTCTAGATGACCCTCGTATAAAATATGTTTATATATAGCAGAATATTAAATTTGCCGTATGTTGTATCTTGTTACCATCTGACTTGTTTAGACAGTGTTTCTCCGCTCACCCCCCTCCCAATGATGTTCGCATATGCTCTAAATTTTTCATGGCTGAAATTTAATGAAATAAATCTGAATGAAGATTTATGCAATTTTTCAGAGTTATTATAAAAATCGGAAATTTAAACAAAAAATATGTTTATTTACCATGAAAAAGCTTGTTCCAACGTCTTCGGAAACAAAATTTTGTGAATGCATTTTCACACAGTTTATTATCTATTTAAATTTTCTTCGAATTATCTTTTACCATAACTCTTCTTTCCTTTAGGAAGATTTCGAATAAAAAAAAATCGCCGGAAGTTTTTGGAAAATTTTTTCTATAAGAACGCCGGTGAAATATTTTTAACATTAGTATTATTTTTCTTGACCAATGGCAAAGGAGTTAACCTATCATGATCTAACATCTAATCATATTTATTGAAAAAACATTTAATGATATAATCGACAGTGTTTTTTTTTCTTTATTATGTCATTGAAGGTATTCAGTTTTATTCAAAGTCAGATATTATAGTTTTAGGTAAACCTATTTTATGTTGCAGAATATCACAACTTGCAATTGAATTATTTATTGTTTTTAAAACCTTTTGTAAGCGTTATGGAATTTTCAACACTATTTAATATGTACACTCCCACCTTCACTTAATTGTTTTTAGAAATATAAATTTTTATGAACATTATATGGGTGTATTAAGGAATTTTACTTATAAAGGTGTATTTTAAATTTAGTACTATTTGGAAAATTATCTTATCTTTAAATTTTTATGGCAAAATTTTCTCACCTTAAAATGGTTTTTGATATGAACCCATAAAAACATGAAAAATTTTTCTTTTTCGTATCAATTAATATTTTTTAATTTAATACTCTCTATACTTTAAAGATAAAAGAGTCTTTTCTTAGTTATATTTGTTTCTTCACGCAAAAAATACTTCGGCAGGATTTTTGTTTTATGAAACAATGTTTCTTTTAAAGGAATATATGCTCTGGAAATTTTGCCCAGAGGCCCCGTTGAAAGATCTCCAAAGTTAAGAAATTGCTTAAATACGTCGATATTTACTTTCACAAGCTTGGTCTTGAAATTGAAAGACCCCCCCCCCCCAAAAAAAAATGAATAAATAAATATATTAAAGTATGTAGTGAGGGGGTTTAGGTTAACGTTAAATATTTTTTTTTTAACTCTGAAAGTTTCAAAATCAGGTTTTCTTCATCATTCGCCGTCTTATTTTATTTGTATTGAAGCTCATAACGGTTAGAAAGTGTAACGTTGCCCAAATAGATACGTATAAATAGTTCTTCCTAAAATTTTGATGGAATTATGAAAAAATACCGTGAAAATTTAATGGAAAGCGAGATATTTCGAGATAAAACTGTCTTTTTTTTTTATCGGCAATTAAATGGCAAAGAAGAAGGGGGGGGGGAGATGACTTTGTGATAATGGTTAATATATTCTCTGTTATTGTACAGAGAAACTTTACAATAACTTTACAGAGATTACTTTAAATAATATGAATCACAACAAACTTTGTACTTATATACATGTGTTTTAATTTTATATATATGTTACCGTCATAGTTTATATATTCTATAGAATTACTAGGTAGTTCATGAAATAACTGTACAAGTCAGTTAAAGTATATAATAGAGGAAAAATTTCACACTTTACCTAGTTATTTTAGGAAATAACTAATGATAGAAACCGTTAAAGTGAAAAATAAATAATTTCAAATTTATTTTATAAATTAATTGATCCTATAAATAGCTAAAATTTCTCGAAAAATATATTTTATCTCTATTGCGGATGATTAATCGTCAAATAATAAGGAAAAACAGATGATATAATTTATTATTGCTCATATTACTAGCATTAGTTAAACAGAAAGAGAAAAAGAATATGTTGTAGAAATAATATTTAAATATTATAAAAAAAAAAAATACATTCTTGAAGAAAAATTTTTGCTTCGTAAAAACATCGTAAAAACTATTTCATACAAAAATGTAAGAGAATATTAATTTAAATTTTATGAGATACCTTTATTTCACTTTTCATTATATATTAGAGCAAAGATTGTTGATGACTCTTTGAATTGCATTGTATATTATTTTTGAAGCAAGTACACTTTTTACTAAAACACATTTTTTTACACAAGTGCTTTTTAAATCCTTTCCCAGTGCCTCAACTTTGAATTGTTACAACTTATAAAAGCGTTATGTCATTATTCGGAACTTCTTCAACGGAAATTAATTTTCGCGCACAAAAACTGAATTAAAACATAGAGTACAATTGTTTTATTCGGCAATCTCTTGTTCCTAATCAGAAAAACCCTTCCCAAAACCTGCAAAAGGCTGTTGAGCTTAAGAAGAAGAAAGCTGCTATAAACTATTCAAAATTTCTAGTGCCGTGTTTTATACTTTTAACGAACAAGTAATCGTTATTCTATAGAATACTTAGATAAATCGTAGAATTGAATAATTTTATATACTGTAACTGACTTGCCTAGTTATTTGATGAAATACCTAGTTGTTCTATGAAATAACGGATTTTATACTTTAACTGTAACATATACATGAATTGCTAACTTTTAAATAACGCTGTGTTTTCTTCATTTTTTATTATGACTGCAGGGAGATTATTTGAAATAATTGATCGCAAATGCAACTGATTATTATTCTAACTCTACGATTTTAAGAAAATCCTGAAGAAATCTATTTTTCAGTATGACCGAAAATTGTTACTGAACATTATACACTGGTGTGCAAAACTTAAGCAACAATGTAAAAATTTAGTAGATGGCCATAAAATTGTAGAAAAGGAGGTCTGGAGATCAGTAGAGGGAACACGTAAGTCAGTAGAAACGTCATGCGTATGCAAATATCAGGAACAAAACGTCAGAAGCGATCTGAGCGTACGCAAAACGCGTGATGTCGGCGCGCGCTGCTCAAAAGTAGAATGAAATGAAGGACGGAGACGCAATTCACCATATTCTCTGCAAGTGCCAGTGAGTCAGTTCGTGAAATATGGCTAGAAGAAATCACCTGGACGACTTCACACGTGGAAGAATGATCGGAAAGCTGGAGGAGGGGCGTACTGTCACCAGTGTAGCTGCAGAGTTCGGAATCAACAAAAGTGTCGTTTCGCGCGCTTGGAAAGCGTTCCAAACCACAGGTACAGCTGTTAGAAAGGTTGGTGTGGCCGCCCTAGGACGACAACTGCAGGGGATGACCGATATATCATCCTGCAGGCGACAAAAGATCGACAGAAGTCAGCAAGCGCCATTGTTCAGAAACTCTGTACAGCAACAGGTCGACAAGTGTAGCGATTTACTGTGGCCAGACGCCTTCACAAAGGGGGCCTGTTCGCCCGCCGACCTGAACGCTGCCTCCCGTTGAAAGATGGCCACTGAAGCCACCGTTTACAGTGGGACAGAGAGCACAAAAACTGGACAACTGATCAATGGAGTCGTGTCCTCTTTACGGATGAGAGTCGGTTCAGTACCAGAAGCGATTCTCAACGTGTTTTGATTTGGAGAGAGATCGGGACCCGGTTTTATCCCAGTAACATCAAGGAAAGACATCGTTACGGTGGTCCTGGAGTTCTTGTCTGGGTTGGTATTATGCTGAATGGCGGAACTGAGCTTCACATTTTCGACAGAGGGTCTGTAACCGGGAATCGCTATTGTGAGGAGGTACTTCTTCAACATGTGCATCTTTTCCGAGGTGCCATTGGCCCAGACATCATTTTTATGGATGACAATGCACGGCCACATCGCACTCTTGCTGTTGAGGAGCTGCTGGAAAGTGAAGATATCACTCGAATGGATTGGCCAGCGTGCTCCCCAGATATAAATCCCATCGAACATGTGTGGGATGCTTTGGGGAGACGTATTGCCACACGCTTACATCATCCGGAGAACAACCAACAACTCAAGCAGATGTT
>BMAV01023763.1:249608-270721 GCA_019973955.1 Trichonephila inaurata madagascariensis
AATATAGCTTATACATCAGAATAATACATAGGCTATAATTTATAAAGATATTGTGTGAAGTGTCCAAAATATAACGATATTTGTCAAGTAAGTAGGAAAAATTCTGCCATCTGCAAGCATTTCTGGCGTGCGCTGCAAGAAAGCCCACGACAGTATATATCTATATTTTATTTGTGAAGAAACACTTTTTGTTTTGGCTACGCAAGGCGCTCGTTTCTAATTAATTCCTGTGATCAGCATAATCCCTAATTTTTTTTTATTTCAAAATAAAACTAGGTTTTGAAGGGGTTATAAATCTCTATTTAAATGTTTTTTTTATGATTTTATTATGCACATTTGGTAGTAAGAAATTGATCTTTTTTCAAAATAAATGCTTTTATCGGTTCTGGTACTTAAAGTAAATAAACTTTCTCTTTCACACTACATCATTTGGACAAATTTTCAAAATTTGTTTGTGGTTAGTAGTTAATTATAACGCTATAATTTTAATTGAATAGGCAGATATTGCATTTTTAAGTATAAAAATAATTATAACTATTGCACTGTATTTTTTTGGAGTGAGTGAATATTAACGTCGCACTGTTCAGCTACACGAGGGCTTTTGGCAACGGACCACGTAATTTTGAATCATGGTCAAGTGACGTGGACGCGACACCTGAGCTGGAACCCCCTTCTCCTAACTACCACACCACACCAACTTAGAAGGAATATCCTACCAATACTTAGCAGGAATATTCTTTGAATTCCACTCTTCCAAGATTTATGGCAGCACGGGTTCTATGATGAGTATTTTAGTGGGGAAGGCTTACAGTTTTGTAGCAGATATTGCGTTTTCAGCTCATTGCAAAGATTATTATTTTTGTCCCGAATAAATAGTTTATGTCAAAATTTAAATGTCTTATGTTTTTGTATGTTAATGGAGACCTTAGAAAACGATTTGACTATTTATTTTAAGTGAACGGTGTATATAATTAATTTTACAGTTACACAGTTACAGTTAACAGTTTTAATTTTTTTAAATTAATTTATTAGCTCTAACGGATTAAATTTCCCGAAGTGGAGTATTTTGTTTATGTATATCCCTTAATTTTCAATGTAGTGATCCAATATAAAAATTATTGTATGAAAAAACTGCATTAAATCATTATGCGGTATATAAAGTATTAACGTGCATCGCGCCCCTACACACGGCGGGTCTTACAAAGCTCTAATAAAGCTCGAGCTATATATATATATGAAAGTAGCTAGACATTTGCCAACTTGTTTCTATCGTTAACATTTCGCTATGTTTTTCATTAAATCGCCATTATAATTTAAGAAACGGCGTTGATTGCGAATATTACAATTTTAACATAAAATAAATACAACATAAAGTAATATTAATGTATTACACTTTCAGATATATAAATTATTTACACTATTTTAAGCGTTCATTACACAAAACTTTTAACAATGTGTTACTTTTGCTGAGCAGAGATCAGCTTAGGGAGGTATTTTCAAAAATCGACCCTCAAGAGTGTTACGGGGAGTTATAAATAAAAAAAAAATCCTTTTTATGTGCTATTAGATCTACATACTTAAAATTTAACATAGGTGTTTTTTCTTTCTTTCTTTTTTTGTTCAGCTGAGATATGCAAAAAGCTTTTTTTGTTTAATTTGCAATTCACGTAAAATTAACTCCTTAAAAGCTTGTTTATCCTTCAATCTGTGTTGCTGAATTTTTCAGTTCACTCGTGCGAAGAACGGGTTTACCAGCTAGTATATGTATTTAAAATTGTTTAAAATTTTCCGAATGAATATCTTAATATAATCATTTTTTTTATCGTTGAGAAGTCATTTAAAGCTAATTTATTTTTGAATTGCTTGTTATCTACAAAAATATAAATATCTTCTATTATTTTTCAATGACTTTTAAGCGCAAACTTTTGAAGACATTAATTAATCCTGATTATAGTGTTGACTCCAAGTAAAATTTCTCATAAAAGAATCAATGCCACATGGCTCTTGAAGGAAATAATATACAATCTTAACTATAGAAATATTCGGGAAAAAAAACTGATGCTAACAGAAGATGTTTCTATTTACAGGAGAAATTGGATTGATTATAAAACATTTTGGGGGGAAAATGAATTCTGTAAATCAAAAATATGAGCTGAGAATTTGAATGCCTTAAATAATAATTATAGATGACGTACAATATATTTAAGATAGGGGGTAAACTCTTTATATATATTAAAATTTAGGATATTAATCAACTTTTTTAAAAACGTCTAACCGATGTTTAATTTTAAATCGAACGAAACTGGGTTTAATTTTAAAAAGAAAACATTTCTAAAAAACTGAGAATTATTAAATATTTTTCGGGAAATTGTATCATTTGCTAGATAAATGTCAGAGCTTTTATTATTTATTTCTATTTCATTTGATTGTATTGCTTTTTTCCCCATTAATGTTTATGAAGAAAGAGAAGAGTTAAGAGTACATAGAAATATAAAATTCAAGAATTAACTCCATAGATTTCTTGAAATGACGGCTGGCTAGTTTAGCAATGCTTTAAATCTAAATGATTGATTATTAATTTTCTGAGGGCAATTATATTTGATTTATAGTTTTTTCAAATAAAAGAATTTCTAATTTTTAATTACCTTAAACTATAAAAATTATTATTTTGTAGGCATTAACATTGAATGACATGATTTGAAAATAGTATATATATATATAGTATAATTTCATCTCTTAGGTATTTCCTTTTTTTTTTTGTATAAATATATTTCCAATCTGTGTTTCATTTCAGCATCCTTTTTGCCGATATTGTTGGCTTCACTGTTTTAGCTTCTCAGTGTACTGCCCAAGAACTTGTTCGTTTGTTAAATGAATTATTTGGAAGATTCGATCAGCTTTCCAATGTAAGGAATTCTTCATTTGCAATTGATTTACAAATGAATCAAATATTAATATTAGAATTAATATTATCTTTTGAAATGTTAGGATAACCACTGTTTACGGATCAAAATCCTGGGAGACTGTTATTATTGCGTCAGTGGATTGCCGGAGCCGAGATCAGACCATGCTCACTGCGCCGTTGAAATGGGCCTCGATATGATCGATGTGATAGCGTAAGTACTTTTCATTTCGTTTACCTAGGAATGTTTGGCGCCATAAACTCAAGAAGAAAATACTTAAAAGCTCACTTTTTTCACCCTTTAAGATCAATTCTTATCCAAACTTATTTTTTTATCAAAGGAAAATTTCTGTAATGGGTTATGTTTTTCTCAAAATATCAAAGTACAGTTAACTCAATATTATACGATCAATAGATTTCTCAAATGTACATTTGGATACGAATTCATACTTGGAAAACAGAATTTTGATTCGCGTTGAATCGGAAGCATTTGGATTATTGACGTCGTAGTTTTGAATCACGGTCAAATGACGATACCTTAGCTTGCACCCCTCTCCCAACTTCCACACCACGCCAAATGTAGCATTTTGAGGCTTCATAAATTGAATGCGTATCATTCTCTGTGCACGTCAGGTGTTGACTGGACAATGCCGGTCACGAGCTTGCGACCTTGACGGCTTGGCTCTCCCACAAACAACAGCTTTTAAAACAAGAGATTCTAAATAAAATATCTCAACTTACGCGAACCCGGAATGACGCAATTTTCAAATCTCGTCTTTTGTTGGAGGAAAAAGAATTGGTAAAATTGATAATGGGATTGAAGAAGTTGTCGAGAATGAATTTAGAAGTGAATAGTGATGACGTTCAACAACTACTGGATTCTCATAATCGGGCGCAGACATTGGATGAGCTGGAAGGTTGGAACCTGGTACCTTCCGATCTACAAACCGCGAGTTCCTTAACCACCCTTCCAAAATGATCATTCTAGTATGGAGGCTGTTACTGGTTTCTTTAGATACCACCGCCAGAAGTTCACAGAAATGCATGAGAAAGAGCAAGACCTTGAGTCTCTTTAGACCCAGTTCAATCAGAAGATCGAATGACGATGTTGGGAATTTGACAGAAGACCTCAGTTGAATAGAAAAAGGGTTGGAAAAGATAGACTCCAATGATGAGCGTATTTTTTCAACAAAATATGGAATAAAAAAAAAGCTGCATGCTACGAGGAAATTTTGAAGGAGTGGGAAATTTTTCAACCAGCTGATTACTTTAATTTTAAGAAACATTCTACATCAAAATAACTTCGGGTTGCATTTGTGTTAACCAAGATTTTATTAGATATTTTCTTTCGGTTCCAAATAAAAATATTTCTATGTATTTCCATACAAAATCCTACCTCGACTTGGTCGGGGGGCTGCGGTAGCCCAGTGGTTAAGGTATCGGGTGATGAGTTGGAGCCACTAAAGAGCCGCCGTGTAGGGGAGGGATGCTGATTAAACGCATGTGGTAATTGGGTTGATGTGGAAGCTCGGAGAGTGGGGTTCGAGCTGAAGCGTCACTTGACCGTGATTTCAAATGCCCTCGTGATGCTTTCGTGTGCAAGGTTAATTAAACACTCCCTGAAGGAGTTATTTCTATTCAACCTATTTTACATCCATTCGCCCTTTTGGGGAATGAGATGACTTATTAAATCATTTGAAAAAAACCTTTCTACAAGCAGTTGTCTTTTTTGAAAACCATTTTTCTATATTCTTTTACAGATAGAATTGGATTCATTACGCATTGAACGTATGTAACTTTAAAGCTGTATTTTTCAGTGATATTGTTGCCACGTAATATTTTCTGGTACTTAGGAAACCAAATGCATTTTAATAGCATCGGTATCAAGTGCAGGTGTTTAATATAAATATGTATCTTTTAAAAGAATATGACTTTTATTTAGTTTTCAGTTTTATCAAGGTGGATATATTTGAATACTTGATTTCAACTTTCTTTTACAGATCTGTAGTGGAAGCTACTGATGTCCATCTGAATATGCGAGTGGGCATTCATACTGGTCGTGTACTGTGCGGAGTTCTTGGTCTTCGAAAGTGGCAATATGATGTATGGAGTAATGATGTCACACTTGCAAACTACATGGAAGCTGGAGGAGAGCCTGGGTGAGTCGATTGATTTCTCCATTGGAATCAGAAGAGGTCCATCAAAGTCTGCTTTGTTTCCCAATAAGGGTCGATAGAAGATGGGTCCACAAGAAAAAAAAACTATTTCTCCAGGGTTCGTGATATAATTCATTCACCTGCGAGTGGTCCCCCAGGTTCACGAATTTTTTAATTTTGGGGAAAATATTGATTACCGATGACCTTGTCAGTATCCTCTTCTCATTACATCCTCTTCTCTCTCTAAAATGTCATATCTCCCTCTATTGTGCAAGTATTTTACAATCTTAAGGTACTTGAAATGACCAAGTTTCTCGTTTCCTATAAACACGCTACATTTCCCCCTGAAAACGACGTAGGGGTTTTGATTGCTGTGGTTGTATGACTTACATTAGGGTTTACAATGGAAATGAACAGAGAATAAAAAAAGAAATGGAGCATTTGCGATCTCTATTGGATCAAGCTGAAACTTCGGAACAAGAAATGTCTCAAGCTAGGAAGGAACCTGATGAAATAATGGGTAGTAATCATGATAGCGAAAGTAAATTTGAGATAAGTCATAAACACACGAGACGTTTTGGTCGAAAGGGAGATTTTTCGAATACTCTATCTAAAGAACTCTATCAAAAAGGAATTGAAGCCACAAGACACACAGCGCCCTATTAAAAAGACACAAGCAAGAAAAAGTTCAGCATGCTATTTGTCTATCCTCTAGGGATAAAAAAACTATAATAACTTCAACAAAATGCAACAGTTTTGNCTGCAAATATCATTCCTGTAATGTTAGCGTCTGTGTGATTTGCGTCCTTTATTAAAATCGCACATTTAAATCCTTTTAGTTCAGTTTGATTGGATTTTTTTTTTCACAAGTTATCAAAGAAAAATTGAAACGTTCTCAAAAGTACTTAATTATACTTTAACTAAATTTTTCACTATCCTTTCGATTTTTATCGTATGTATTTAAAATAATTGGGGTGACTGTGTTACCCAGCGTGACCACTGACGTTAATATTGAGGGTGCGACTTCTCTGGGTTAATAAAGTAATGTTTTTTAAAAAAATGTTAAAATAAACCAATGCCACTGAAAAATACACAAATTTCATTCGGAAGATTTTTGTATTTTTCTGAACTTTCTTTAGTTAACGTTAGTAAAATTCTGACCGTATAAAATTCTTGATGCAAAAATCAACATTTAAGCTTCAATGAATCAAGATAAAGTCTCAGTCAGTTCATTCTTTAGAGTATAATCATTTTTGTTTCTTTTGCAATTGAGTGCTGTTTTTCTAATGAACTATTCTTCTCTTGGGATGAGCAATGGTGAAGGTAAACCTCATTTGAAAAATTAAATACATTAATTTTCAGATTAATTTTTTAAAATTATTAATATTTTTGTAACTTTTATTTTAATTTTTCTTAATTTGCCTTTGATTCTTACATTTGACGGCAGTTGAAAACAAATTGCGAATATATGTTACGCGACTTACGTTTTAATTTCTAGATACAAGAGATGAATATTAGCATTTTTATTGGAAAAACAAAATACCGTGGAGTTTCCTACATTTTTTTTTCGTTGATAGATTGGTTTTACAATTAATATTAAATATACATTTAGTAGATACTTTTTGACTGACCAGAAATCAGTAATATTACATTTATGACAATAAATGTTTCAGAACTTCCATTACAAATATTATAAAAGAGTCTGCTAGTTTTCAAAAGAAGCACGAAATTAATTAAGATAGAGTTTTTGAAAGGATTCTTCTCCTCATTAATATACATTAAGAGAGAATTTCAATAAATTTGAAAACAAAATCATAAAAAAATGAAGTGAAGTGAGGAAAATTATATGCGAAATATTTTCAGACCAAACTTTCAAGAAACTTTACAAGAATACTGCATTGTTTCAGAATACTAAATTCTATAACTTTTGCTCAACCCCTGTGAAAAATTCATTACGAAAATTTAACAACTATTTGTTTATTTTTTCAGTATTGATTTGAAGAACGTTTATCTGTTCTTTAATATTTACCGTAATTTTTTTCATACATGTATTTATCATAATCCGCATGAGAATTTGAACTGAATCCTTAATAAAAAAGGGGGAAGGAAAACATAACCACGCAATTTTTTTTTTCTGAAAAAACAGTCCACAGGTATTTCTTTGCTTGTAAACTTTTAAGTAAGTAAACCAAATAATTTTTAAAAAATAATTTTTTTTTCATTTTACGATAAAAGAGAGCATAATTTTAAAGTACTGTAGATTTCAAGCAAAATTTGAATCGTAAGGGCAGTGCCGATTTCCTTTTATTTCGGGCACTGGGAGCAGAAGATCTACTGCCGTAGGCCCTTGGCACTGCGTATAGAAATTTATAACCAAAAAATCTGGTTAAGTCCAGCTTATCGGGGCCCAAGCACCCAATGGATAAACCGGCACTGAGTAAGGGGCATTTTGAATTTTAAAAAGTTGTTTTGAAGGAAATGCATGTAATTTGCATGGAACTAGGATGTGGTGAATAGTACTAAAATTGATCTGCCTCCTGGAGACAAAAATTGCATTAGGTGACTATAAAATAGTTCAATTGGAATAATTTTTTGCTAGTTTTAGATTACTACTATTAGTATTCTTTTGTGATAAAATATTACTGTTTCCTTAAATTTGCTTATTTTTGTGTACCATGTCCCTGCTTCAATGAAGGCTACGCAAAGGGCTTTTAGGGATGATCTGGTAACCAGAGCCATTTTTAGCCTCCCTGGCACCCTAGGCACTTCAAATTTTTACGCCCCCGCACACTATTTCCAGAGCGTCTCCCCTCCTTTTTTTTTTACCTTACCAGTTTTAGTTCGAGCTTTTTTCCTTTCTTTGTTTTTGATATTTGGAGAATCTTTCCAATATCCACCAACTATGAACCCGCCCGTGTCCCGGACTGGCATGCGGCAGCATAAGGAAAAGATAGTGTCATAGTTTGGCCACTGTTTTTCTTTTCTTACCTGGCGACATTACGGACCACCCACCCTTTTTTGAAATAGTACAGTAAATTTACAAAATCGTTTGCAGTTATAGTATAGAGCAATGATCCGCAACCCCCGGTCCGTGGATCAAATGGTGCCGGGCCGCCTAAAGAACATTAAACTGTTGCCATTTTATTTTAAGTGGTGCATTTCTCTCGGATTTGCGCAACTTTCCACGGAAATCACTTTATATTCCACGTTAAATCACTTTTATTCATTTTGGGTGTAACTATATTTTATTCTGAAGGCATATTTAAATGTAACTAAATTAAAATTGTTAAATCCAAACAATCTAAAATATAAACAATGAACGTGTCCCATCCTCAGCGGGTCGTGGTAAAATTATAAAACGTTGACCGGTCCGCAGCGATAAAAAGGTTGCGGAACACTGGTACACATTATTGTATGAACTGCTAGCAACCTGTTCATTATCATCTCTTATTGCTTTATTATGTATTACTTTCAGACATTCTTATTCTTTGTTGAGTCACTGTCATTGTATTTGTACAATTGAGGTCTTCTTCAACCTTTGATCAATTTACATCGTCATATTATGGAAAATCAAAGCTTTTCATTTTCTATAGTAGATGTTTGCCATAGTTCCGAGCACATACACACACAAACACAACACATGCAGGATTCGATAGGCAGTGGTTTGTAATCTTAATATTTTTTTCTCTTCATTTTTCTTGTGCCCCCAAGTCTTTTGCGCCTTAGGCACGTGCCTAGTGTGCCTAAGCGGAAAAGCTGATAACGTTGGATGACGAGAATGAATTTCAAGTTTACTCATGCTTTTTACAAATGACTTAGAAGGATTTAAAAAAAAAAAAAATTAAAGTGTCAGCTTTGTTCCGTAGCTTGATTTTTTTGTTATGGTATTAAACACTCGTAGTTTAGAGGAAAGAAATGTAATTTAAGAAAGACGCATGTGCTCTTAAATATGCATGACTCATTGAATTGAATGAGAGAGAAATGGAAAAATTTGAACAGAAAAAGATTACTGAAGCTAATTGTAAAAAGAGAAGTTAAAGAAGGAGCTGAGGTTTCTACGAATCCCACACACACAAAATATTGATTCAGATTATGCGTTTTTTGGAACTGCTACTGCCATCTATTGAGAAGATTTATAACTATTTGGTCTCATGAATTCAGAATTGATTAATAGTCAAATGTGATGACTACCAATCGCGTTTTGAGAAAGGGCGCGAACATTTACATCCTTCAATTACAGAAATAAATATTTTAAAAATATATTTTGTGGATATTTATCTGGAATTTATTTTGCTCGAATAAATACATTTTAAACGTAATTATTGTTACCCTAAAATTTGCTACTGATAGATAAATACTTCCATTAGGATACTGAAATGAGGCATTTTGTACACTAGTTGGGTGAACAGTTTACTGGTGGCTAAGAATTTAATATTATGTATTTTAAATTGAGTATTATATCTGGAGAAATCTGACAGAACTTCTCGTAAGTTACAGCACATATTTGTATGTGTAAAAGGATAACGTAAAACAAATTGCATAAATAACCTTTTTGTATCCCCGTTTTTTATTCCTATTATTGAAATAAATCTATTTTCAGTCGTGTTCATGTGACTCAAGCTACTCTTGACTGTTTACACGGGGAATACGAAGTCGAACCAGGGCGAGGAGCCGATCGTAATTCCTACTTGAGAGAGCATAATGTCGTTTCTTACTTCATCGTTCCACCAAGTCATCGTAGAAAAGTAAGCTCAATTCTTTTTATTTTGTTATTTCTTCTGTCTTTCACTTAAAACTGGTTTTGAAAATGTTCCATTATTTTTATTAGGATTTGTTATTTAAATTTCGAGGGCAGTGTTTCTTGAAATCTATGAACATAACCAACCATTCGGAGACATTGTTTAACTTTTGAAAAAATTGTGTTTTTAAAAAGGTAAACTGAATTGATTCTTTCTAGAATCTTAAATGATTTTAAATGGTGCTTTTTAAATGTGGTGCCTATAAATAGTGATTTTATTTTGATTTTTTTTTCAAAATTTCACTTTTGCTTTGAGTTTCTAAATTTAGCTTTTTGTCCAACTTTCGAATGGTTCAATATTTGATTTTTAAGAATCTACTGTATTTTCGAAAAAGCTGCATCACACATTTTCTAATTTATTTCTAGTATAATCTAACGAACAGAATCCCTTAATGAATTTGAGCCAAGTTACTCATGTTATGTCACTTTCTTCGAATGTACATAACGTCTATTGCATGGTTGAGTTTGATATCGTCTAATATTTGCATGGATCGAGTGGTCATGGTCGAGAACTCAAAGCCACAGAGGTAGGTTCGAAACCCCTGGTGGTTAAGGGTTTGAGGCCCATGGACTCAAGAGTCTTAAAACTAAAATAGTGTGAAAAGATTCGCTCAACTCAAATACTCAAAATAAAATGTATAGCTAATATAAAAACTCAACGGCTCAAGAAAAACCTTAACTGTACTTTTTAAAAAAATTACAAACTTTACTAAAGAGCTTACAATTTTGCTATATAACTAAATCTTGATTTCTCTTTGACAAATTCATCAATTATTTTTGCTGTATCTACACTTTTGGGGCCATTAAAATTGTAACATAGGAAGAAAGGATCTCACGAGCGTCAAAATCACATGAAAATAAGTTGGGACATGTAAATGATTTGTATTTTAACGGATTTAGTCGACGCAGGAGAGAGAAACGACATCTGAAGAACTGCATAAAAGGAAAGTTGTGTAGTGGATTTCTCATTCGGAAAGCGTTTTGTAAGGCCAGAATATCGTGCTATGCCTCGAATAAGAAGAAAAAGAAATACTTACCAGCAAGTGCCAAAATTTGATAGAGGCAGGATTGTTGCCTATCGAGAGTGAGGATTATCATTCCGTGAAATCACCCTTCGCACAGGTCGAAATCTTTCATGCGAATAAAGAATGAATGAATTTCTGAAGGTCATGCTGGATCTCCCATGACTAACACCTGAGAGGACAGATATAATGTGAGGTTGCTCCTGCAAAACCGTAGAGCCATATCGCGGACCATTATTCTGGAAATATGCATGTTTGCAGCATTCTCAGCATCCGCTCGTATGGTGAGACGACGTTTGCAGCAGCGTGGCCTATCAGTACGGCGACTCTGGTGCGCAGAACGACTAAATTGAATAAAGGAGTGGTCGTTTTTTCAGACGAGTCTCGGTTCTACGTTCTGATGGCCGTGTACGAGTCTGGAGGTTCCGCTCTTCCCCTACTTGCATTCGATACCGACATAGCTACCTAATGCAATGGTCATTGGGTAGACAACACCCCTAGTTCGGATCAACGGTAATATGAACTCAAATAGGTTCATTGGTGTCGTTTTATGTCCAGTAGTTTTGCCCTACCGTTGAGGTCTGCCAAACACCATCAACAAGATAATGCAAGATCATATGTTATTCTGATCTTCCTTGATACACAGAGTATTTGATTGTTAACTTGACCTGCATAGTTTCCAAATCTGTCACCCATTAAAAACATCTAATTACGGATTGCTGAAAGACTGGCCCGCCGCTCGACTCCAGCTAATATGGTTAGTGAAGCGGGCATAGACTTGAAGCATCATGGAATGAGTTGCCCGTTTCTGTCATCCAAGCAAAGTTAGACTCCATGGCTAACCGGGTAAGGGCCGATTTAGCTGCCAGAGGTGGCAGTTGTTTTTACTAAATTCGCAACCTTGTAAATTCCCAAACTGCTTGCATACTTAAACATTTTATCTTTATGCCATACTGCTTACGTACAGTAAATATTTTTTTTTGTATTTACATTCCTTCATGATGCTGTAATTTTAATGACAGTAATTTTTAATGTGCTTTAAAACTGAAAACGATCTCCCACTTGATGCATTCAACATGGATATTGTTAAAAATATTTTCAAAAGCATTAGGGAAAATCGACGTCGTTTCTCTTGCAACTCGATAGTTGTCGCCAAGTGGTTAAGGTAACGGACTCGTGCCCGGTGTGTTCAAATCTAGTGTGATGCAAGTTAAATCTGTAGAAGCTCAAACGTCCTCCCGTTGGTCTTGTGTGGAAGTTAGGATGCCAGCTCAGGTGTTGTCCTCGTCATTTGACTATTGTTCGTCGCCAAAAGCCCTCGTGTAGCTGAATAGTGCGACGCCAATATTCATTCACTCACTTTGCAAATCGATACATTTCTAGTGGGGGTTTTCTGTATTTTTGTTTTCTTTTAAAAAATAGTACAAATTGATGCAATTAATCGTTAAAACTAAAAGATTGAACATCGCCTTTGTAAATATCCTTTGATTTCTGTATAGCTTTATTCTTAATTTCAGGTAATATTATCTCGTCAAAAGTTACAGAAATGATTTCTATTACAATTTCATATATCTCAGCTCTTCGGGATAGTTCTACTCTTGTCCTATCACGTATGATGTGGAATGAATTCACTATGAAATTTTCCCTTCCATAAAATTCATGACCGACTTCTTTACTTTCACTGGAAATAATTTTTCTCTTTTGCTGCCTGCGAGCTTGTCCAGCTTCCTTTTCAAACGAGAGCTCTGATTTTCCCAGCTGATTTGCAAAATAATTTAAAATTTTAAGATAACCCAAACCTTTTTGACAAACACCACCACAACAAAAAAAGAACAACAAAACAACAACAAAAAAAAAAAAAAATAATAATGATTCTAAAAGTTTTTCAACTAAATTTTTATACCTTAATTATACATTCTTAGATACCTTTCTCTAAATTAGCAAAACTTGAAATGTAGACAAACTAAAAGGAAAACATTATCAAACTGGAACTACAGTGTTTTGTTTTTCTTAAAAATCCAACACGTAGAAGCAAATAGTTAAAAAATGATCCTATGAGACCAAAACAATAAAAAAATTATACAACAAAGCATATTACCTGAATATTTAACTTTACAGAAGAACTGTCATACCATGCAAAACAAGTTAATCGAAATTAAGATGAATACTGTTAAAAATTGCCAGCAAAATTCAGACTTCATAAAAGTATTTAATTATAAAACTTGCTATATTAAGGTCTAAATTCAACCCCCTCGAAATAGTTTGCTTTTAATTTGACACATCTTTTTCATCACATAACTTCTTTTTGTTTTATTTTATCTTCGTTAATAAGATAAGATGTGTCTGATATTAACTAGAGCATGGTTGTGAACTGAAAACTAACTTGAATTGTATTCCTTCGTTCAATACAAAATTTGTGAAAAAAACGCATGCAAAAATTTTGCACTAATTTCAACAATACAGATTTACGGAAGAAACATGTCTAGAGGGGTTTTTTTGCACGTTTAACTTATAACTGGAGTCCATCAAGCCCCCTGGTGGCTGCTTAATCCGCCTCTATGTTGTCGAATCGCGAGTTCGAAACCTCGTCCTTCCTTTGGCGTGGTATGGAAGTTTGGAGAGGGGATGCTAGTCATTTGACCCTGACTCAAAATTATGAAATCCATCGTCGATAGCCCTCGTGTTGCTTCAGAGTGCGATGCAAATTTAAAAAAAAAAAAAAAAAAAAAAAGTTAAAATGTTTTCTGTTTCGATTATTTAATTCAATTATTGATTATTTTTTTATAATTATTAATATTTTCATTTCTTTTTTAATGAATATTTCAGCCTTTGATGTTTAGCAACACTCAAATGCGAGGTGGAAATCGCAGAAAACTATCCTTTAAGAATGTTTCCAATGTGGTTGTTCAATTGCTTCATTCGATTAAATACAGCATGGATGTCCCTTTTTCAAATATGGCTGTTGCTTCTGGTCCAGCAGTAGAAAAACCTGGAACTAAAATGGTAAAAATCAGATTATATAAATTTTTTTTAATAAAGATTTTGTTTTATTTTTTAATATCTTAAATATACGTTCATAATGTCTAAAATATTTAAATTATTTCTTATTTTTGCAGTCCAGTTTTGCTGATAAACTTCGAAAGCCGTTTAAAAAGAGGTTAGTTATATGTATTTTCTTATCATTCTAATTTTCCCTGCTTTGGAACACTAATGATTTAAAAACAAAGTAACACGTTTTGTATTGGAGCAATGTTTTGAGTTTCTTGATTATGTATTTCATTTTTTTAAAATATTTTTTTTACTTAGACACTCTACTGTATACCACCAACCGACGAGCCGAGTAAATAAATATCTTGCTCAAGCAATTGAAGCTCGAAGTGTAGATCAAGAAAAATCGACTCATATTAATGTTATCACTTTATGTTTCAAAGACAGCATAAAGGAGAGACAGGTAAATTATTTTTCCCAAAATTATATTTTATTAAAAATATACTTCAAAAGTGGACCTTGCTTCTCTAGTTTTGGAAACATTTGAATGTATTTTTTCAAATGTTTTTTTGCCAAACTTTTCAGGAATTAAATTGATAACATTTACCTTCATCTGAATTTTGGGATGTTATTGTTTCATAAAGAAGAAAAATGTCTCTTCTAAATTATTAAAATATTTATGGTAATTATTAAATTGAAATGAAAAATTACCACTTTAACTAACTGTTGGTTTCGTTTTTGAAATATTAGCTTACAAATGCATTTTTACCTGATGAAGGATATATTATTACCTGAGGATAGAAGATTTTCTACCGATGGAAAAGAAAAAATTTTTTCTACAATGTTTAGAAAAAAACCCTTTTATTTTCTATTGGTCCGTTGGTTGATATAGCTCCCCATCCCCAATTGTTAAAGAATTTTACAGAACAAAGTTCGAAAGTTGTGAATGGGAGAAGTTTAACGTAGCAGACATGTGAACCAATGGACTTAAATGAAGAGTCCTCCCTTATTATTATTAACACCCTTTTATAAGTTTCAACGGAATCTTTGAACTCAATTTTTCCCCACTTTAAAAGGTCAGATGAAAATATTCCAAATTTTGCTCCCTTGTTCAGGACCGATGACAATACAATAATTTAATAATTTTGTTCTGATCAGGACTAACGATTTTCCATTTTCGGATCCCATCCCACATCTTGCGACTAATCCCAGGTTTGGTGACTAATTCGAGATTTGGCGACTAAAAGATTAAGTTACAGTTTAGTTCGATTAACTATAAAAGGGTGTTTTTTTTAAACTGTTATTTATTTTTTGCTAAAAAATAAAATAAAATGCAAAACTTTTTCCAAATAATTAGGACAAGTTTGCTTTTTATCCTCGATAAAAATAATACATAATTGAATGAAGAAAAATGTGCGTGTTATAAGTTCTTTATCAAAGCGTTTAACAAAGTAAAAAGGTTTCGCTAAAAATAGTCTTTCATTATGAATAAACCAAGTTTTGATTGTCTTTTCAGTGAAATGTTTTCAAAGTATTCGGTAAGCCACAGGCATAATATGAAAACCTGTATTTTTTAAGTACTATATTAATTGTACAGTATGATAGAGTATGTCAGAATTTCATTTTTGAGCTAGACGACAGATGTATCTAGAGTTTGACTTACGGCTGTAGGAAGAAAATTTTGAATCTCAGGTAATTCGAAGGTAAATATTTTTTATATGCTACGTCCAACTGAAGTTAAAGCGCTGGGGTTAATGATGAAATTCAGGACATTAAAGTTCTGACTCTGTGGTAAGTCACTTAAAAATACATCACTTTCCTATGTATGTATGCGTGTCATAGTTTTAAGTCACCCGATTTGAATCCATTTGTAAATAATGGACAATACAGTAAGTTCATAAAATTTTAAGTTAATTAAATAATATTCACTTTTCATAAATATTTGAGAATTTATTTTTGTGTACACATACTAACATCTATTTAGTATTGTGTTGTCTCAAAATTTTTTTGCTTTAATGTAATATCATTAAATAATACATTTGCTTTCAATATAAATAATGCATGGAAAAAAGATATGTTTATTTTATGTTAATGTATTCTAATGAAATCAGTGGTTTCAATTTTGTAAGTCTTTTGTGATTAGGGAAATCTTTTTATGGCAAAAATTTGGTGTTGTCGAACAAACTGTTTCGATTTTATTTTGCATGGTTTAATATATGTATGTTGACCGAGTAAGTGTTCTAGAACATAGCTTTCATAAACCTAATTTAAACTATTAATATCTTCTTAGATTTTGTTATCAACGTCTTCCTCGAACTCGTTTCATTTAACTCCAAATAGTAAGAGTCATTTACATATATTAATCAGAAAGAGAAATTATATGAAAAGATCCCCCACCACTTGAGGATAGTTGAAAAGTGTGAAAGAACACAATATTACCATGTATTTATTAGGAATATTGCAAATGAGACATAAAAGAGTTGGAACGAAATTATCTATTAAAATAACTCCTGCTTCACACAAGTATTTAATTGATAACATTATGATCCATCGAAAACAAAACTAAAATAATTAAAAAACGTACTGAATACTATTTTTAGAACGATATGCTTTAATTAATGTTTAAAAGATGTGCATTGTTAGTGTCTTTTTGTACATAACTAAATGTTATGTAGGTAATATTGTCAATAAGATTTCGATTTTCCTTGTTTCTTTACATTTTTCGTTAGAAGTAGAGATTAACATAATATGTTTATTACAATGTCTACCATTAAAATCTCAATCATTTAAATGTAGGATTTCAAAATTATGTAAAGAGTAAATTAATTCATAAACTTGTCGTTTATTTTCATACTGTGCATAGAAAGTTATGAAAATATTATTGCCGCATTATATGGCTCACTCTTTGGATTATATTTTTTATTCTTTTTACAGTATTATAGTGAAAAAGATGACGGATTTGCCAATAGCATGGTATGCTGTTTGACTGTACTTTTGCTTTTGGGTTGTCTTCAAGCTGTTGTTCTGACAAGGTAATATGTCATTTTAAGAACCATTTAGGGTAAAATAAATTTCGCTTTAGACTTTTTCTCTAATTATACATTGAATTTTAAAATTTCATGCATTAGGATAAAGTATTTGCGTAAAATAGATTTGAAATGTCTGATATGATACTCGAAAAGAAATAAAACTATAGATAATTTCTTTCAGTTTCGTGGGAAAGAAAACAGCAATTTTATACATATTTTTAAAGCATTTGAGGTATAAATTCATCCAGTATTTTTTATTTTCTATAAAAATGTTTTAAAAGGTTACTGATTACTCTTTTAATTCGAATCTGAGTGAATTCTGCTTGAAAAATAAGAAAAATGTGAAGGAAAAAAATCAGTGAAGTAATAGAATATTTTTGGGCATGGAAAAACCGAAGAAAAAAAGTAAATCCAAACTGTTTGGGGTAAATTGTGCATGTTTCTAAACGAAAAAAAACGTCAGAAGTGATCCTAATGATTTTTTTCTCCCTTCTTTTTTCCCTTCTCCTAAAAGTCGATAAGCAGTGTTACTCGTCGATAGTTTGTGCAGATTTGTTTTTAGTGACCTTTCCATGGTCTAAAATTCATAGATCTATTTACGATTTCTTTACTTGCTTAAAACATGAATAAAATGTACATAAAACATTGAAATAAAACATTCTAAGCAATCTATTTTTCAGTTTTTCTAAGAAGAGTTTCAGAAAACAGTACAGGGGGTTTGAAAATAAAAATCACAATACATTTACATGTTATTCATTTTGTCATTAATTTCTTGTTCGTCGTGAGAATTAATATCGTTTGAATAAGGCAATGTGGGGGCTCCACAGATATCACGCAAATAAAGTTTACTTAAGGTATCCGAATACTTGCGACAACTTTTTTTTTTTTTTAAAAATGTTTTTATTTGATGTTTTTTTTTTTTTTTTTTTGTAGTTTTTAGATTTGTTTAGTACATTTTAAGAAAAATATTCTAAAATTAAGAAGAGAGAAATAAATTATTATTACTAAAATGAGAAAAAATAGGTAAAAATTTACAAAAAATCACATAGACTGATCACATTCTGTAGAAAAAGTTTATGAACAAATTTTTAATTTTTCAATTATGATATGTTGCTATGTTATTCATTTTTGAAATGACCTTCAGGATAAGAGATATTTTAATTTTTACAAAAACTAGAGCACTTTATCACTTAAAAAACAATGATTGTATTCCCATAAGGGACTATAAATTTTGTAATAAAACAGTGATTGATAAATCTAAAGATGAAAACACTTCTACTAATATACAGAGCTTACACAAAAAATTTCAGCTAATTATTTTCAAAACTTTTTGAGCAATCGCTGTCCCCGTTTGAGCATTTTCAAATAAATATATTTCGAGTAAAACGCATTTTAAAGTTTGACATCTTGCTTAAAGTAATGGCATCTGCTTTTACTGAAACACTTGTACTTTTTATTCTAATAAACGGAAATATATATATTTATATATAATAAACTTGGTATTTTTATAAAGCTCATAAGATGGTCTATAAAATAAAATCATACAAAAAAATTTGTCAATTTTTGTCAAAACTCACAGTTTTAGGGTATTCGAATACCTTAAATTAAAATCAACCATTGTTTGTATCAAAAGCAAAGAGTAAGAAAAATTTATTAAAATATATTTTAACCTCAAAAAAATATAAAATAAATTTAAATAAAACAGATCTTATTTTATAAATGCAAAGAAAATTTATAAATAATATTAAAACATGTTGTTTTTTCTTGCTTGATATATGTAAAATATAGTTAAAAAATTGTAAAGGAGGTGGGTAAAGATGTGCCTTTTTCGCCCATCGGCAAATTCACACATATTATGTATTTTTTTTAACACTGATACTCAGTCGAAATGAAAACGTTAGGTTTTTTTCAAAAGAACCTTTTATTAAATAAAGAAAACAGGAAAAAATAACAATGCTAAGCTATTTGTAACCAATGTTTTCGATTACATTTCCTTCTTACTTTCACTGGCTGAATCGTCACTGAACCAGCGTCTTGAAGAGTATCAGCATATCCAAGACTTTATCTGAGTGTGATTATGGCGCCAGTATCCAAAGTATAGATGCAACATGTGCACAGCAGCCAACAACTCTAGCACCCACTTTTCACTGACAATACCATTCAATGTTTGAATTATGACCTATATCTGTTCTGATCCATACGTTACATACTTTTGAACTTGTGTGTCAATTGGAGTCGAACAACTGAGGAATCTTCTTGATTTCTGTTTCAGCCCCGATTGATTCGTGAGTGTTTGCTTAAGTGGATATATCCCAAGAGTCCCATGTTTATCTGGAAGATCAGAGTCACTTAACAAAATCCCTTTTTCTTGCTCAGTCATTTTCTACAACTGTTTGTTTTAAGTCATTAGGCTTCTTCACTATATCAAACATTCGTTGGGTTCATCCTCAATATTGTCTTGCTGGGTGGAAAGAATTGCACAGAAGATTTTAACATAATCTCCAACATATGGTATTTGGACATTGGAGATAATATTGTTTAAAGCTCTCCAGTTCTTGAGCTGGCCCTTCACTGCTTCAACTACCCAACGAATCGATAGCGTGTGTTGTTAACATCTTTTGTAGACAACTGTGCTTGTTTGTCCAGGGATGCAGGCATTATATTTACTAGGTCCATTTCTTCTAAAATTTCCAAACAAGTCTGACCATTTCGCGGACAAGCTATTTTGTTTCGTATCACATCAATGCACTCGATGCACCAAAACAAATGAATATCAGTTTAAAAGCCTTATTATTGTAGTATTTGAGAGACCAAAAAAATGTACTGGTGATTAAAGCGCTTAAAATGAAAGTTAGAAAAAGCGTTTAAAATAACAAAACTCAACAAATTTGCCAAGTTTGATGACTTTTTTGTGACTTGCTATTTTTTTTCTTGCTATTTTAGAATAAAAGTAAAGATCAATTCCCAAAGTTCACATAAATATTATAATATAACTTAACTCAATGGCACGACAGCCCATGAGGATCAAGATCTACTGTGCTCAACTCAGTATACGTGACCCTGGGGGTCCTGAGGTGCATGAGTAGATGTTCCGGTCAGGTGGTCAGTCTGACGCGAAACTCCCAGTGTTAAATTCCCAATCAAGCTTGGTACTCATTTTATCGACCCACTGAAGGGATGAAAGGCCGGACCTGTGGTGTGGAAGCGGGATGCTCTAACCACTCAGCCACTGAGCTTCTAAATATAATAATATAGCTCCAATAAAAACTTTGAATTTTCATGACTATGATGGGCGAAAATAGTCTGATCTTTACCCACCTCCTTTAAATATTACATAGAAGGAAAAATTATTTGTTTGTAAGTGAAATGTGAAAAGATATTAAAAATAAACATTTAGCTAGGATTACTATTTAATTAAATTTTTTTTTAAATAAATTTCTCGTGATCACAAAAATAAAAAAATTAAAATCTATTTAAGTAGGATTTTTTTTTCTTTATTCTTACACTTGTATGGATCAATTTTTTTCTCGTAGAGACTAAAATATTTAAAAATGTGCATTAGTATCCTAACGTGGTTATTGTAGTAAAAATGCATTTCATACAATTTTCGAATCAGAAATCCTAAAACTCTAGGTTAAAAAAAAGAGGAAAATAAATGAAAAGTAAATTTTGTAGAATTTTTATCAATAAAAAAAAGTAACGTAATTAAGTTGGTCTTTAAAAATTTAAATTAAACATTTAGAGGTATATTTCTGGTGTAACCCACTGTCTTTAAAACACCAAACTTCACCAACAACGGGTTTTTTAAACACGAGGTTGTTGCATAGTTAAAACTGTATTGCTTTGAAATATGAAATGATATTTTATAAATAATGGGTTTCATCATAATAATAAATAAAAATACTGAAGTAAATTAATTGAACTACAGTTAACTTAATTATAAGAAATAGATAAAAAAATAATAATGGATTACAATAAAAGATTAAATAAGAATTTTGATATAATTTAATGCTGTCATACAGTGGCGTTCACAAAGGTTGGTCCCCCCCTCCCCCATAGACCAACAAATTTATATTTTTTACCGTAGAGATTACTCCTCTGCGTCTGCTTGTTTTTAGAATGAAAGCCCCTTCCATAAGAGACTTGTGACGTTACTTCAATCATATAGTGTAGTATATTATTAGAAATAGAAGAGAAAACCCTGGCTTTACTTAGAGG
>BMAV01023763.1:270731-298360 GCA_019973955.1 Trichonephila inaurata madagascariensis
AGTATATTATTAGAAATAGAAGAGAAAACCCTGGCTTTACTTAGAGGAGATTTTCTTTTCTATCGAAGAGCACATCGTGAGGATTCTCGGACAAGGAGGGGGAATTATTCATAAACCAACAAATTTTCAATTTTTCCATAGAGAATACCGCTCGGTGCTTTCGTCTAATTGTTTTTTTAACCCCCCCCCCCTCTCATAAGAAAGGTTTGTGTACACCCCTGATTCTCGGTAACCCCCCTTATTAAATCGTCATTCATTGGTCAATTTGCTTTGACTCATCCAAAAATATTTTTGCCGCAATTTTCGGACATTCATGATTGGGTTCAATCAAATCCGCATTCATACATAATTCTAGCACCACTTTCATATATTTTTCATTCAATAAAATAAAAAAAAAGTAATAAAAGAATGACTTTTTTGCCATGGCACCATAAAATATGTGGTCCGCAAAATAATGAAACATTTGGATATAACTGGAAACAGAATGACCCTATTGAAAAAAATGATCTCCATAAAGGTTACCTTATTCCCTCAGAAATTAGAGTTGCCAATTGGACGCATTTATCTCGCCAGATTGACGACATTTTCATTTTGTCACCAATCAATGTAATAAACTAGGATCGTACCGAATTAAAAAAAATATTTGTAGAGAAAAGTAATAAATAAATATGTACCTATATTTTTCAAGAATATATATACATTTTTTTAAAGATCTATGCAAAGTACCTATATATACCTTTATTCGGGTGGAAGTTACAGATTTTACCATTTTTCAGTAATTCTATTTTTTTAATCAGTAGGATTGTAAATTATTTTCTACCGTTGAATACAGCAAAAAACCAGTAATACAAAAAAAACTTTTTTTTTTAACGTCAATTCCTACTTTGTTAGAAAAAACGTAGTGGCACCAGCTGTTGCAGATAATTGTAACTACAAGGGAAATAACACCTGATAAATTTAAAATTAAAAAATAAAATTTAATTAAGGAATTAATATTTGAAAAAACTGTACAAAGATTAAGTGTCATCCATTACAAGTTCAAAAAAATTATTTGAACTTGATTGGATGCAGAGAAATTATTTTATTAATGATTTAAAATTCCAACAAGATAAATAAATATAGACAGAGTGTGAGCTAATAGTAGGAATTGAATACTGATTACTTAATATAAAATACATCAATTTTTTTCTTTGGAAAAGAGGAGAAAGAATTTTCGCCCCATAAAAATTCGTATCAACGATGAGATTTTGTCATTTTTTAAAAAATTTGAAGCATGAGGAGTGGATGAGGGGAGAGATATTCACTTGCAATTTTCAGTAGTGTGATTGAAAAATCCGATGGAAAACTTGGAAACTTAGGTACGCGTATATTTGCAACTGCCAAAACTAGCCCCAAAGTGCATCTCGTTGAAACAATCTATGTTGTTGCCTTGTCATTGCTTTTAAAAATAAAAATAAATTCTAGGTGCATCGACTAACAGATGCTATTTAAAGTCCATTTCTTCGAAGGAGAAAACCACCGTAAGTTCAATCGACTGAGTGTAAGAATAGTACAGCTTGAACTGACAGAGACTATTTTTAGAGACAACAGTCACTTCCAAAATTGAAGATACACTTACTTCTGTAATGAAAGATTGGATTCCGCTTGGAAAAAAAAAATGAAATAAAGAATGCTATAGTGCCTCTATATAAAGATATTAACCCTTTATCAGTATTCTTTAAAAAAGTAAGAATTGGATTTAAGATAAAAAAAAAGTTTTAAAATTTGTTGAATAAAAATTTTAATTTAGAGTGTATCTCATCATTTGTTTAAACATAACTCCAAATTCAACAAAAAATTAAGAGTGCCATTTTTATGTATTGCTATGTGCAACTATGTAAAAAATGTCAACAGATCCACCTTTCTTGGCAGACAAATGTTTTAGTCAAATGTCTTGGGTTTATATCACAGGAACACACTGAAGTCATAACATAAGACAACATATTTGTATTAAAAATTGCGGACATTGCTTACTTCATTATTTTTCCTTTTAAAACTCAATTGTTTCATTGAAGAAGTAATTGTACAATTTTGGAAGGGACTCTGTGTGTAACGGCCGAGGAAAGTTTACTTTTATTCTGATGTAAGTTAAAACTAGCTGCATGGCCCGGCGTTGGACGGGCTTTCTCTACTTTTATAAATTTCAAGTTCCCTTCACGAAGTCAGTACTTCCATTATTCTTTTTCGAAATTACTTTGACTTCTTTGTTTCTTTCTCTTCCACTTATTCCGGCGTTGCACGGGCTTTTACCGAGTGTAAAACTTAATCCCCATGTTAATTTCCTCTTTCCCACACTTCTGTGTGCATACGATGTGAGTGATTGCTATAACAATGTCATTAAAATTCCCCTTTTCGAAATTTTTTCACTTCTTTTCAGTGTCAGACAGGTTTCTTTCCCCTCCATTTAGCCCCGGCATTGCACGAACTTTTTTGAATGCATAACATATTGCCATGGAAATTCCCCTTTTGCACTTCCTGGTGTGTGTGTGATTTCGATATTATAACAACTACCTTTTCGAAATTTCTTCCACATCTTTCCATTGTCAGACACGTTTCTCTTATCTCTCTATAGCTCGGCGTTAGAGAGGCCTTTTTGAGTGTAGAACTTTTTTCCCTCCCTCCACCCCACCCCACCCAGATATAAGATTTATCTTCAAATTTCGATCAATGACTTATAAAAAACAATATTGCTTCGGTTAAAAAATTCTAAATTTAAAGCAATAAAAAGAAAACAGTTCTGATGCTGAGAGTAAAAGTAAACAAACACTTTCATAATTTTTTAATAATAGATAGTTTCTAAGAATCTAAAATAACAAAATAGATTTCAAATTTTCATTAATCGATTAATATCGTTACTTAGCTTACGCATTACGTTACTTACACGTTACGTTAGCTTAATAATGTCTCTAAAATGTATTTTTATCCAAAATAGACGATGTGCTTTTTTATTAACAAAAAATTAATTTAGTAATGAAATAACAGAAATACTATTTTGTGTTCTTAAAAATATATTAATTTAAATCCATCACCTATAAATAATGAATTAAAATAGCTTACAGATAGCTATTGAAACGATTTTTTTTTCTGATCATTTGAATGCTTGATTAAACATGTTATTGCAAAAAAAAAAAACACTATATGAGGGAAAGCCTAGATATATATTTACATTCATTAAAAAACATTTAAAAAGAAAAGAATACAATCTGATAAAAATATTTTAGTATTTATTTTAAATTTATAGTTTTTCATTCCACTGTGTTTAATAAATTATTTAAACACGTACCTGACGAAAAAAAATATTGTTACGTAGATCCGAGGGTTCGGGGATTTTATGCAAAACAATCACAAAGAACAATAAACAGTTCCTCAAGAGCGATGCGAATTTATTAACAAAAATCCAATCCTTTAAATACAGGATTCAGCAGCAATATTCACAGAGTAAATCTCCGAAGGTCTTCACACCTTCAACAGCAATCAAACACAATCACCAGTGTTTAAAAAATACACGTAAGTAAAGATTATTCACAAGCACAGCCGAGCTAATCGCTAGTCAAAACAATCCTCACTAGTCGCTGGTTTAATCCAGACTCCTCGGTTACGGCTGGCACTCCGCTTTATAGGCGCGGAAGAAACTTCCAGAAATATAAACGCTCGTGTCATTGAACGTGACACTAGTGGAGAGATCTACTACTTTCTAGAAGATTCCAGAGGGTTCCGAACTCGCCATGTTCGCCAATGACGTCAAAATGGTCGCCAAATTGGCCACCAACTTGGTCGAAAAAAATGATGACAACTTGCCTCTACCACCAAGATTTCGCCAAGTTCTCATTGAATCGCCATTATAACGTAAGGGGCGGCGTTGTTTGTGAATGGTACAATTTTAACATGAAATAAACATAATACAGAGTAATATAAATGCATTAAACATCCAAATGCAAATTATATACACTATTTACACAAAATTCGTAACAATATGTTATACAAAATTAACATATTCATTATTTTATAATAAAATTGATTAAAAATGTTCATTTAGTAATTAATTGTGGCATACCGTTTGCTTATATAATGGCAGTAAAAGAAAAATATCTCGTTTGTCAATATCAATCTCAGTGGCAAAAAAGACGGGAGGAGTAAGGCTGCCGAATTTATTTTTCCTCCCATACTCTGTAAGAACTCAAAATCTAGAATTCTAGTGGTTTTTTCCCACAATTAGTTATTACTGCCCTTTGGTAATTTTGGATACCGCTGAAGACCCGCCATTAAGAGGAGCGATGCACGTTGAATCTGTCGAGAGCTCAAACGTCCTAGTGTTGGTGTGGTCGTTAGGAGAGATGGGTGCCAGCTCAGGTGTCGTCCTCGTCACTTGACCGTGGCTCAAAATTTCGAGGTCCGTGGTCAAAAGCTCTAGAGTAGGTGAACAGTGCGACTTTAATATTCACTTACTCACTTTGCAATTTTTTCGTTGCAACTTTAAGCCCCCGGAGAAAATGTGCCTTTTTTAAAAATAGTTGTATGTTGAAAAAAGACAGAAAAGTAGAATTTTTTTGAAAATTACAAAATTCCACAACTATATTAAATGTTGAATTAAAATTGTGAGCATTTTTTGAAATGTTCGACACAGGGGAAAAAGTTTAATTCAGTTATCTTTATCAATAAAGAAGTTATTAAATGTTTGATTTAAATTTTGAGTATTTTTTAAAAATTCGTGAAAAAAAAGGTTTCGGCATTATTTTTTTTAAATCACTGATTCTAAAAGAACAGAGTATGAACTTTTTAAAAATGATTTTCATCTAAACGTATTGATATTGATTCATTTTAGAAAAACATCATGAAATAAGCAAAGTTTCATTGTTTTGTAAAAAAAAAACAAAAAAAACCCAACAAAACATTAGAACTATATAAGGATAAAAAGGTAAAAAATCTGGAAATTTATTTACATTCACTGTATAAAATCATTAAAAAAGAAAATAATACTATGTGATAAAAATATATTTCAGAATTTTCTTTTATTTTTAAGGTTTTTTTATTCCACTGTTCTTCAATAAATCATTCTTCAAGATTGAAGAAAACTATCAGTTGTTATAAGAAAAATAAAAGCTTGCACTATAAAACATTTATCTGTAATGAATGAAATACTACTATACATAGCAAATAACTTAAGGTATCCGACTACGTTGAAAACGTCATTTTTGGTCAAAAGTCACATTTTCTTTTTATTTTATCATTTGAAAATTCAAACAATTATCTTTCTAAATCTGTTTTTGTTTTGTCTGTGCGATAATTAGAAAAAGAGTTACAGGTGTTTAAAATATTATTACCGCTATCAAAGAAACCGGAAGCAGTGAAATCGAAACCGGAAGTTGATTTCTAAACATTCTTTTTACCGCTAGTTTTTTCAGTTTCATCACATTATAAATTTAAAAACAATATCTAAGAATTTTTAAAGCTATTTCATTGATTGGCAACAATTTCAATCTTATTTTGACTTATGCGATTGGCAACATCTGTTTCTTATGACCTCACTTGGTTTTATTTTGGTTTAGGTCTTAGAAATTTATTCTTGCATTTCTTCTTAAAAACTTAACTTTTAATTGAAAACTTTAACGCTTTAATTGAAAAAATTTTTTCATTGTTCTGTGATATTCCGCTTTTGTTTTACCTGATTATAATGGGTAACCAACGAGTTAAGTCAGTTTCCCGAAGAAGAAAATTTGCTGGTAACAGATTTACTAACCCAAAGCAAAGTGAAAATGTTCAGACTTGTTGCGAACTGAAACTGAATTACTTGAAGGACTCTTCTCAGAACAACGAATGTTTAGATGGAACATTAAAAGGTAACAGAATATTTGACCTAAATATTTTGGCAAATGTATTTGCCAGTTTGTGCTGCCCAGAATGTTTCGAAAATAATATGTATATGTATGAAGATTCTGTGTTTCGATTGGCTTCCAATGTAGCAGTAAAATGCTCCAAATGTTATTTCATACTCCCTTTTTCATCTACTGAGAAGTTAAACAAGCAAAGTGCCATAAATTTGCAATTTGTTTGTGGAATGCGAGTAATTGGAAGAGGATATTCGTCTGCTAAAAAGCTGTGTGCTACGTTGAATATGCCTTGTGTGACAAAAGGGGCATACAGACTATGTGAGAAAAAGCTCTTGGCTGCAGTTACATCAACAGCTAAAGATGCCATGAATGACGCTGCTTTAGAAGTGAGAAACTTCAAAAAATGTTCCAACACGGCAGTTGCAGAATGTGGAGTATCTGTTGATGGTACTTGGCAAAGACGTGGTCATTCATCCTTGAATGGTTGTGTTGCAGCATTATCCATTGACACTGGGAAGCTTTTAGATTTGGAGATCATGTCAAAATTTTGCAGAATTTGCAATACATTGAAGAACTCTAAGAGTCCAGTTCTACATAAATGTTCTTGCAATCATCTTGGATCTGCTTCAAGCATGGAATCCGTCGGTGGGTACAGAATCTTCGAGCGTTCTTGTACCACGAGAAATCTGAAATGCGTTCATTTTTATGGTGATGCGTGACTCCCAAGGATACCTTGCAGTGAAAGATATGTACGGTATCAACAGTGTCACCAAATATGAGTATAGGACACATCCAAAAAAGAGTAGGTAGCCGGCTATAAGAAAGCGTAAAAAAACCCAGAAAAGCCTCGGTGGGAAAGGAAAACTCATTGATGTTATGATCGATAAAATCCAAAACTCCTATGGCATTGCCATTAGAAGTAATACTCATAACATCGAGGCAATGCAAAGTGCTACCATAGCGGCATTTTTTCACTGTTGCTCAAGCCGTGAAAACCCCATGCATGGACAGTGTCCAATCGGAGCTGATAGTTGGTGTGCATACCAGAGCTCAAAAGCAACCGGCAAACGATTTTTAGAAAAAAGTGAAGGTCTTTCTGCAAAAATTTTAAATGTAGTTAAATCCGAGTACATGAAATTGTGTGATAAACAATTGTTACAGAAGTGTCTCCACGGTAAAACCCAAAATGCAAATGAGTCGTTCAATGGCTGTTTGTGGCAAATTGTTACAAAGGAAACTTTTATTGAGCTGAAAACATTCTCTTTGGGTGCTTATATTGCCGTTATTATTTTTAATAAGGGTTTCAATGGTTTGTTGGAGGTATTGAAAGCCCTTGGCATAAATGCAGGTTACTATACCTTGCGTAACTACAAATCTTTCGACATCATTCGAGTCAATGACTCAAAACGACATTCTTTACCTCCTTCGAAATCAGCCAGAAAAAAAAATAGGGCCCAAAGAAAGAAAAAATTTAATAAAATATCAAAGTCTGAAGGTGTGTTATATAAATCAGGACAGTTTTAAGTATGTACTAGTAATAGTTTATTTTAAAATTGCATTTCTAAAGTTTAAATTCATTTTTCTCAAAACTATGTTTTTGTAAATTTCTTGGTATTTCAAATGTGATATCTAAATAACCAGTAGAGATACTTGCATGAAATTTACACAAATGTTATTAATAGTATTACCTAGAAGCTGGACTAAAAGCTAAGAAATTGAACAATTTGTAGTGATTTTATGGTTGATTTCCTTATAAAAGTATCGAAAATATAAATGAAATTTATAGTTCGTAGCTTCGATTAGCTCTAACTTTTGATTCAAAAGAAATAATTTAAAACTTTTAGTCCAGCCTCTAGACATATGTTTAAAAAATGTGCTGCAGCAATTTTTTTTTGTAAAATATAAATTATTTTTAAAAATAGAGCATTTGAAAAAAATTCAAAATTTAACTAAAATTTCTTTAAAAGTTAAAATTTTTGTAAATTGTTATGTATGTATATTATTTCTAACTGTATTTTTTATTATAGTGCACAAAAATGAAATTAAAAATGCAAAAATTTTAGGGATTTTTAGAAAATTAAAAAAATAAGTCTCCGAACGTAGTCGGATACCTTAAGGGATTTGAGAGAGCATAAAACATGGAAATCCCCGTAAACTTCACTCAAAACCATCCCCCCTGCCCATTTCTAAGTGGAACCACGAACAACCCCTTCGCGAAACCCTTCGCTGATTCCCTTGTGCATGCGCAAAACGCTCAAAATCTTGCGCGAATGCTTTCTTTTAAGTTTTCATTATTTTTGAGGGCTTAATTTTTAAGTTGAAGTTTCCAAATTTCACACATCAATTGCAAACAACGGTAATTTTTAAATAAAAATATTGTTTTAATGGATTCTTGTAAAAATGGTATTAGACGAAAAACACAAAAAGTTTGTTAAATTCCGTAATTTTTAAACATTTTTTTCAATCTTTGTACAAAAGACAGATAATAACTTCCGACACACGGGAAAAAAGGGGTTCATGCGATTATCTTTATAAATAACGAAATTATTAAATGTTTAATTAAAATTTGGAGTATTTTTTGAAAAATCGTAAAAAAAAGAGTTTTTTGGTATTTTATTTTTTAAATGACCGATTCTATAAAAAAGAAAAGCATGAACTTTTTTAGTGTAGAATATCGAGCCATTGACACGAAAAGAAATTCATACGGAACAATTTAGGAATCATTTTAATAAAAACGCATCGATTTTGACTCGTTTAAAAAAAATCGTAAAAAATACAAATATTATTATTTTGTAAAAAATATATATATATATACCGTATCATGCCGCAATAAATGATCTTTCCGATTCTGTAATTAATTTTTTGTCTGAGTTTCTGAAAATATTAGATCTCTGTTTAAAAAACGTCGGGAGTAAAAAAAATTTTCTCCTCCCGGTCGTTCTCATTCCGGTAGCCACGTATTAGCAGAGGACACAACACACAGGGGTAAAAAAATTATACGCTTTAGGGTTTTTAATTAATATCTTTTTGACTAATTGCAATATCGGAACATAAAACGGCTTCCTCGGATCATTCCCGATCTTTTGGTACCTTTGGAGAGTTTCTGCGTGGTGTGGTTCATGAGAAGATAAGACGCACATAGATAGATACATACGTTTGTTTACCTACGAATTTTATTTAATAGTGTAGATATTTATTATTTCAGAACATGCAGTCGTTATATTGTAATTTTTTACTATTTAAAAAACCCGACCGTTTTCCTAATTCCACTGTTAACTTTTCAGATTCTATCAAAATTAGTTATAGACAATCAAAAACTTCGCTATCACACGGTTTCTATTTTAAAAAAAATAATAAATCGTGTAGTATATAACTGTAAGCGTACGCAAGGTCATTACTTTGTATGATCCCCATTTCTACCTGTGACAGTCAAGACACAAAATAGAGTAACTGTATCTTTGTAATCGCATACATGCGATTCATAATTCTTATGAAGCTTGGCTGTGATACCACTAAAATTCTCAAGGGTGCGCCAAGCCTTAAACATACGTGAATCAATATATTTTCCCTCAAATTAACTTATGTAAACAACCACTTCGATACTTTTAAAAGTAAAAAAAAAGTATTCCTTATTTTAAAACACTTGAGTTAGTAGGAATCTGTGGTCACAATAAAGTGTTTTTTTTTTTAACTTTCTCTAACTTCGAGTATCATTAATATAAAACCCACTTTCAAAAGTGAAAGGAACAACCTATAGACTACAACTACGTTAAATATGTTCGTAAAAAAATTTGTAAATATAGTCCTCTTCCAACAATGGAAAACCTCTTATGAAATAAATTTGTATTTAATTTGAAATATAAGCTATTTCTGGAAAGTATAACCATAAAATATCGTATTACACTCACACATGTATATGTGCATAAATTATTTAATTTATAAATTCAATGTTATTATAAATTGTTCAACTTCCAGAAGGAGGGAGGTTTGTTCTAGTAGGGCAGCATGTTGTTAAGGTCTACTCTAACATGTTAGCCATAAGTGGAGTACATAACAGGAAATAATTTATAGTTCATATTATTTTTATTTTACTTAATACCGGAATTATTTTACTTCTATGTTTCATGTTACATCTAAATACATAAAAGTTCAGAAACTATATCATGTATTTTAGATGTTAAACATCTATTTTTTTGTTAATAAGTTCCGTTTACTAACATTACAAATTTAAGAAAATGTGATCCATTTTTATGAATTGCTTTTGTGTGGACATAGACTGTACTTCCAGCCGGAGAGTCTCTGATTGAAATGCAGTTTTCACTTAAACAGAGAGAGATGGCTAATAGTAGATTATAATTCAATTTTTTTAAGTAGAATTTTAATCTCCAATGCTTTCACAAGATGGATTTAGCTATGCAATAATCATTGATGCTATATACTGGTGTTCAAAATTTGTGAAACCGCCCCCCTAAGTTTACTGTTTCTTTGATTATCCGCGTGAGCTAGAGGTGTAGGGTTTACAAAAGGAATAGACATTTTTAAAAATTCTTAATATGACTTTATTAAGAATGAAACTTAAGTGTCTAACAATATAGATAATATTATTTATGCGAGAATCTACTATGAACAAACACACAATAATATAGTTATACCGAATCGCGTAACTTGGACCACTATCAATATCTAATCCACCTAATCTCACTTTTAATAATATTACAAGTCCTAATATCAAATAGTCAATCCTACCTTAATTTGATTGTAGCTTCAATCTTATGAAGAGGCGTCTGGGCGCGCGTGCAATGGTATGCACCTTGACCTAATGGCTTAATCTTCAAAGGTAACTTCAATTGGCTGTCAATTCACGCTTGTATCACTTTCACACATAACATTCCCCAAATTGCCATACGACTTACTGAAACTTCTGTTATTTAAAAGCTATCTCATTTGCATTTCCTCTTCACATTTCGCTTCTTGGGTTTTGGTTGGAAAAGAGTTGCCATTAATCTTGGCCCCCAAAGAACCCAGAGGTCATGTTAAAGAAAAGACGCGTGAGCCCGTCACTAATTTAAAAAAAAAAATTCAGATTTGGTCGATTATCTCAAGAATTTATGGACAAATTTTAAGGAAATTTGGTATGTACATAGAGTTGATATCAAGTAAAAAAAATTATCATTCGACAGTTATAATACACACGTATGATCGTGCATAACACTCTTTGGTGTCGGAAGGTATGACACAGCAGTTGCAGAATAGAATTTTAAAAAATTGGTTAATTGTGGGTATTGTCTCCTCCTCTTACAGATATACAGGCTTTGCACCGTGATTTTACACTGGAAATTTACGAGTTCTAGAGGCAATCCCTCTAGATCAGCAGCTATGTTTTCAAGCGTTGGATGGTTCTCGGAAGTGGGTTGGGAGTTGCAATGGCCCTCCCTCGAGCGTCCCAAGCATCTGTATACGGATGATGTCTGGAGATCTGACTGGCATATCCATCCATCGAATATCCTCACTTTTCAGAAATTCGTCGACCAGATAAGCTCTATGTGGCCTCGCATTGTCATCTATTAAAATAAAATCAGGGCCAACTGCAAGTATGAAAAGGCATGCACATAGTGCTTTAAAATCTCATCCTTATACCTCACAGCAGTCACAGTGCTTCTTTCAAAGACATGGTGGGATGGACACCCATTCAACTTGATGCCTGCCTAGGCCATCAAGCCTCCACTATCGTAATGGTCGATTTCTCGGACGGGGGGGGGGGCGGTAGTGGGGTCCTGGTTCTCTCCATATGAAAGTACAGAGAGAATTATTACTTAGGCTGAACCGGGACCCATCAGTAAAGACAACGGCCTCCCATTGAACCTTGCTCCAATCTCTATGATCTCTCCACCATTTTTAACGGACTCTACTGTTCGTAGAACTGAGAGGGAGGCAAACATCAGGTCTTCTTGAAAAAATCCGTCTGTCATCAAGTTTTTTTGAAACTCGGGTTCCTGAGTCCTCATACAACTCACGAGAGAGCTGAGAAACTGTAGCATCCTTGTTATGCCTCGCTATAATGGATAAGCAGTGGTTTTCTCTGGTCGTCGTGGCTCTTGGACGACTTGGTCCAAGCTTTTTCTCAAAGGATCCGGTGTCTTGAAATTGTTTCCATAAGTTGAAGACGACGCTGGGCGTTTACTCTCTACAAATCTGGATTTGACTGGTCTGCTTCTAGCCTAACCACATTTCGACACTTTATTCCATCATCTAAACTTGGTTGATCACTCATTTTTACTTTTTTGAGCTTTTATTTAACTGACTGCTGTGAAAAAAAAAAAAAAAAACCACCGAAAAATTTGGTTAGGTGTGCTGGTGAACGAAATGCGGATTTTGGGTCTCGTCTGTTCTGTTACTCGACAGTATCTGCCCACACACACGTATACGCTTACGTATTCAACATACAAGATATGTATCTTTGTTTCAAACGAGTATTTTTACAATTCGTTCAAACCTTTTCATGTTGCATTCGATAAAATATGTAAATTCTCTTAATTTTGAGCACCAGTGTGTTTGAATTTATATACTGCGCTCAAATATGCGTGAATGAGAAAAAGGCAAGAAAAGCCCCTCGTTGTATCATCGCTATTTTTTATATCACCTGATACTATAACTACAGATTTCTCCCCCTCCCCCCTAATTTACAAACTTTTAAAGTTTGTAAATTTTAAATTATACATTTCGAGCTAGTTACTATTGTCATCAAAAGAACATCTATTATTGAGCCATAGCAAAACTAGTCAAAAATTATTCATCAGAATTTTTTTCATAAAAAGAAAATTTAGTAAAATAGAATCATAGAAGAACTTTTTTATTCCTTCAAAACAATTTTTGGATCCAACTCGGATCCGTCAAATCAATATCTTTTTAGCACCTAAGCTATATTTTCCATCAGTAATAATATTTTGAAATATTTTTCATGTGGATACCATTCGTAAATCATATTTGTTATGCATTTTATATTCATAGTAAGTTAATATCCTAAAGTTAACAATTACTATATTAACTTGTTTTGCAACACTGCTAACTCATACTCAAACAAAATACAACCATAATGGAATGCATATATTGATATACAAATTTGTTAATGAAATAAAAATTAAATATCACTGGTCAAAAACTACATTTAAGCAAATTAAAATATAACTATCTGTTTTAAAATATAATAATAATAATAGGTTTCGCACGAATTAAAAGCTATGGCAAAATAAACAAAAAAGTTTTTTTTAATACAAATATATATATTAACACAGATTATTATTGAAATAAATTAAATCAAATACACACAGTCGGACACACACACACGCACACTCAATTAGCACGCGGAGTTTTACTATGGATTTCTTGATTAGCACTCGCTTGTGATAGCACTGGTAAACATTATAAAGTTCTAATTCTTATTTTTAATTTTATGAAATTAAGGCTTACATCATGACTCTTATTAAGGTATCCGACTACGTTCTCGGAACCCTGATTTTAAAAAAAGTGCATAAATGGATAATTTTCATGATATTTAGAGTCACTCAGGTTAGAATACATGCATAAAACTGTTTTAAGGACATTTTGACAAAAAAAGTTTATTTAAATATAATATGTTGGCAAAAAATTAACTTAGAATAATCTTTTTTCAAAATGTTCTCCTTTTGTGAAAAATGCTTCTGTTATATAATAATATTTTGCCTGTACATATCTCAGACCTCTCTACAGAAGCTCAACTAGAATTTTTGAAAAATTCACATTATTTTCAGAGTCACTACCAATTGAAATAATTATTGGTGTTTTTTCTTAAAATTGCTCCCCTCTGTTGTCGTAAAATATGGATAAACCACTTCTAAGTTATATATTTCAAAAATTCTAGTTTAGCCTCAGTAGAGAGGTCTGAATTATATACAGGCAAAATATTATTATAATAGAAACATTTTTCATAAAAGGAGAACATTTTGAAAAAAGATTATTCTAAGATAATTTTTTGCCAAAATATTGTATTTAAATAATTTTTTTTGTCAAAATATCCTTATAAAACAATTTTATACATGTTTTCTAATCTAAGTGACTCTAAATATCATGAAAATCATCCATTTATGCGCTTTTGCAAAATCACGGTTCCGAACGTAGTCGGATACCTTAAGAAGAGAGATTAATACTTTTTTCTTTTTTTATTTTCTGCTTACGAGTCGCCTTATCTCGGAAAGTTAAAAGTACCCAAAACAGATTCCAATCACATATTCTAAAGGCCTCGAAGTAACAGAGTTGTTAATAAGTTAGATTGAGCGATGAATTAAGTTACAATAAATATCTCGGATTAAGTTTCGGTAAATAAGATCTATCATGCAGAAAAGATTTAAATGGAATAAAATGTCAGTAAATAAACATGTAACAATAAACTCAATTTTCTTTAATTATTTTACGTGTAAAAAAAATTATTTTCTTTTCTTTCGTGACGAACTGAAATCACACAGAAAATTCACATCCATGTTGTCATTTATACTATCGATCACTTCATACTAATATTGTTACTCGGGGCTCATTTAAACTCTGTAACCATGGATCCCGATTACAGCAAGTTAATGAATTCAGACTGTATTACGAAATCTGTTTCCCTTCCTTGCTTTCGAAATTGCGAATTTATCAGTAACTCTTTAGATCTGTGGTTTTCACCGCCTCTCCTCCAAAACATAAAACTCCGAACATTTGAATTACTCTTTACAAGTCTATAAGTAATAATTTTATATTAACTGTTCAGGTTAGAGAAGCTTCTCTTACAATCAATAGAATGATATAGATGGTAATAAATTATGAAACAATGAATCATGACTACAACAACTTTACTATAAACAAAAGTAAGGAAGATAAGCTCAATGACTTCTTTGGATAAACGTATCTGTGGGAATTATGTTAACAGTTATTTCCTGTGCGTTTACAAGCTGAAGGTTGAAGCAAACCCTTGTAAAAGCACACGAGAATGTTTAAATGTGAATCAAAAAGCACTTTTTTTCTGAAACTTTTTTAAAAACAGTATTTAAAACACAGATTAAATGTGCAGTTAAAAGTCTTTTTTTTATGAATGAGATAAATAGTTTTTATTTTGCTAAAATTTTACATAAACAAATAAAAATGTATATTTTTTATAATTTTAAAGTTTGAAGTAAGATTTAGATAACGAATTTTTGTTACAAATATTTGAATTAAACCAACACAGAAATAGAAATATCCGAGATAAATACTTTTTGTGTTGGGTTCCTTAATTATTGAGCTCACAAAGAAAAGAGTACCATTCTTTTAAAACTCGAAAGCCAATTAAAATTACATGCAAGGACAAGATATGGACAAAAAATGCTGGAAACAATATTACCTATTTTAAATAATCACAAGCATTTGCGTGACAGACATCCCCAGTTGTGCGTAAGTTAAATACAACATCGATAGAAATTAACTCGTCAGCTCATCTATATACGCTGGGGGGTCACTGGGAAAAAACCCTCCGTCCCCTACCTAATGTATCAGAGTCCTGGAGAGTTGTGTCAAAGTCCATTAAGTTTTAGTAATTCAGTGATTGACGCAAGCGTCTGAAGTAGCAGACAGTGAAAAGTCTCTTCCTGATGGGTCGGTCGGAGCGTGACGTCAGCGTCGTTGAAGTTCTAGGGCTGTTACTGATAATTGATGGAAATGCAGCGGATCGGATGACTGTCGTGACTGGTGATTTACGGTGCCGTGTTTCTGCTGGGAACTGGATGGTTTGAAAGGAACACATTGGTTGTACATAACACT
This sequence comes from Trichonephila inaurata madagascariensis, assembly GCA_019973955.1. Classification (NCBI taxonomy): domain Eukaryota; kingdom Metazoa; phylum Arthropoda; class Arachnida; order Araneae; family Nephilidae; genus Trichonephila; species Trichonephila inaurata. The sequence continues at coordinate 286,406 of BMAV01023763.1, forward strand.
TCTTTTAAACTACTAACACAATTAAAGGATTTTAAATATCAAAATTAAGCATTGCAAACTTGTTTAAAACAATAAATATTAAGCAAAAGTTCTAAAGATTAAATAGCTATTATTATTGATTAAATTTTACACAATATTATTGTCCAACAACTTATACATCAAGAGGTCCAGATATTTCTCGTTAAATGACGGTATTTGAAATTCGGTCATATGTTTTGCATGCATATGTCATATGCAGCATCTGGTTTAGGCGAAGACAAATGAACTCAGTACAACAGCCACATATGAGGAGTCTCGGTGAAATGATTTTAATTAGTTTCTGAGGTAAAGGCACGGGCAATCTTCTTTGGCAATGATTGGATAGTCAAACCAGATTTATATCTTAGCAATTGGGTTATATGGCACATATGATGCTAAACATCATGATGTTTTGAATATAGTAAAACACGTTTCTCAATATGTCCACGATCTTATCTCTTATTAGTACCTCTGGTACAGTTTTTAAGGTAAATCGAATGCCCCAGAAAAAAGTCGCGTTCCTCTTGCTGACTTTATCTTGAATTTCCCCAACTATGGAGCGAACATCTTTTAAGTTTGAAATCTAAATATGATCTTAAATTCCTGTTGAATAATTATTTCCCTGTCCCTGAATATGGAGCTCTTCTATAATGAAACAAAAAAGTATTCAATTTGTAACGAAATGTTTCTGATTCTCTGAACATGGATCTTGAACCATTCTTGACAATTTACTCATAACACTTTTACATTGGTCATTATTCTGTGAAAAACATGGTGCTGAAAGAATATGCTTTATTCCATTAGGAAAAAAAATTGGTGTGTAGAAGCAAAAGGAAGAACCATTATCTGAAACGACTGCAATTGGTAATCAAAAACATGTAAAACAGTTCTGCAATTTTTCTATTATTACTAAAGATGAAACTGACTTTTAGGGTATACCTCCAATCAGTTTGAATAACTGTCCAAATTAAAAAAAAAAAAAAAAAAAAAAAACATGTATAATCGATATCGATATGCATCACAACAAAGCATTATACTTGGATATTTCCATGAGTGTATCGATGACTTTATTTGTTTGAAAAGACACGTAGAGCAATTTATCACTAAATGTTCTATAGCCTTTTTTTTTTTTTTTTCGTTTTAAACACTTCCATGTGACCCAAATGTAACTCTACCAAAATATTTTTCTGCAAACCTTTTGATATAACAATTGTAAGACCCTTATAATATCCCCAATGTATCTCGAAGAAATATTGCTACATCTGAGTCTTTCACAGTTTCACATGCAATATTTTGACTGGTTTCTGGGAGAATTCCTAATTTATTAATTTGAAAAATGTGTTCTCTTTATCTGCAAAACGTTCTTTCTTTTTCTGCTGGAAATCTCAAAAAAAATTTACATTCGAATGATCTCCATTTTTGTCATAACGAAACCCTTGTAAAAGCAAGAATAATGTAATAATAGGGTGGCACACACACACAAACTAAAGCGATCTTTATATGATGAGAAAATAAGTTTCCAAAATACCCTTTTCGACAATGACTATAATAGAAAAACATTTTGTGAAAATTTTATCTCGGTTAGCTGTTAACGCAATTTTAAAACGATATTTCAGGCATTTAAACATTTGAAGACACGATAAAACTTTTTTTTAATCATAAGGGAAGTTTATAATGTGGTAGTTCGAGATTATGTAATGAATATTATTAATTATATATTAAATATACTTGAATTTCTTTACCTTTTTAAAACTGAAGAATATATTAAAACTCTGCAACAAATGCAGAAAAAAATCAAAATGCTTCAAAGCATTTATATTTTATGTAATAATCGACAAAAAACCGATAAGAACTGTTATGGAGGTTTAACCGAATACCTTCTGCTCTCCCCACAACCACTAGTTATGCCTCTTGAGTATTTTGTGTCAACTTCTCTTACTTTACCTACTACCTGGCGCCATCTAGGATTTATTACTGAAGTTAAATGTTCAAGGATGGCAGGGAAAAAAACGTTTCATTGGATTTGAAATAAGTTTGAATAAGTAAATATATTCGATATTATTTTGTTGGTCAATGTAAACTGGGATGCAATTCTATATAATAAAGATTTAATTATAAAATAATTGTGAAATATCGAAGCTAAATTTTTATTGTAGAAAGTATAATTATTAGATTTAGTAAGATTATATACAATACTTTTTTAAAATTATTTATGACAAATGTATTAACAAATTACTAAGAAATACATATAAAATTTATAATTATTCAAATTTATTTTATTTATTCGTCTAGCTTAATTTTATGAATTTTTTATTTAGTTGTTCTGAATGTATATGACTAATTTTTATTGCAACATATTTACTAAGTAGTAAGTCCATTTAATAGTTGTAAATATGATGTAAGATTATATCATGTGACGGGGGGGGGGGAACTAGAACAAGATCCCTGCCGGGGGTGGAAACGTTAAAGGGCGGCTTTTGGATCGAATTTTGTAAAAAAGATTGTTACAAAAAATTTGATATATTTTCTGAAATATTATTGGGAGAAAATTTGGTATTTCATTTTATTTATCTTTTTCCTTATTTTGTACTTTGTATGTTTAAAGTCAGTTTTCTTTTGTATTGAAACTTGTAGGGTTTGAAGTGTATGTTGATTCATGAAATTTGATATGTTTATGCATATTTCACTATTAACTTTCTCCCCATCCCCGGAGAGGGACATTCTTTCACCCATATCCAAAAAGGAACAAGGCTTAGAAGAGTTTTTGTTAGATAGAGCCACAGGAGATGCTTTTTATTTTAGCCTTACTATATAAGTTAAAATAAACGCTTGTGATCCCCACCATCAGTAGACTCTTTTTCAAAGAAATTGGTAATTCCTTCTCTTACATTTTACTCGTTTGAAATAATAGGTAATTACATCCTTAATTTCGATTTTTTTTTTTTTTTTTTTAAGAATTTAAATAATATATACATATATTACTACTATACTACTACTATGCTGCCTTTTTGTTCACAAGAGTTATTCAAGTTTTATAAGTGTGTATCTATGTGAACAATTTATATTTTTTAATTATATATATATACATATATATATATATGTATATATATAAAGTAATATAAAATAAAAGTGAAGAAGTACTAGAACCTACTGTGCTAAAGCAGGAAGAAATTGGAATTCACCAGACACAATATATATATATATATATATATATATATATATATATTTGCTTTGGAGAGAGGGGCGGCATTTTTCATTTTTGTCCGGGGCGGCAAAACTGCTAGAGCCGGCCCTGCATGTGATCAAATATATCAAAATTGAGAATACATTTTCTTAGGGGCAGCCGGTTCAAAATTAAAAAAAAAATGATGTATTAAAAGCTATAGTTATTTTTTTTAAAGAATTGCTTTTAATTTCTGTGACTGATGGTGTATTTATTTAGTTTGTTGGTGATACAAGTTTTATAATTTGTATGTGTAAAACCAATTAAGATCATTGGTAATTTTTCCCCAAACAGAATGGTAACATTTTCCTGAAAATGTGAAGAATTTTCAGGACTTTTTAACTGTTTCAAAGTTAAAGGGATTATACTCAGTGGCGTAGCGTACACCCCCGCATTGCGAGGGGGGGGGGGCAAAACCTTTGTTATCTTTTGGTTTTGCAGTCATTTGTAAGATCCAGTTTGGGGCTCAAAACTTGAGTTTGCAGGGGGGCTCTAATACTCTCCGTTACGCCACTGATTATACTTTCGTTCGATATTTTTATATTTCGTGCAGCAACAGATGCCTTTTCTAATGAGAGTATTTAGTGCTGATATTTTCTCAAGTATTATTCTATATCCACTCTATAGATTTGGTCTCCTTCTCTTAAAATATTTGTACCTACTTGGAGATAAAGAAATAAGAGTCTTCTCATTTTCATTGTTACCAAATTTACTATTTCATTACTGCATATATAGCTAGGAAGTTTCCATAATCTATATTTCGAATTCGATATTGATGGAAAAAAATAACTTATACAACCATTATATTTGTTATGTTTGATAACAAAGCGTTTGTTTGAGTTCCTTCTCCTTTCTTCCTCTGCTCTTAACCAGCAGTTGAAATAAAAGTCCATTGAAATATTTAGTGATGGTAAATTCTCCAACTACCTCTAACAAAGTTCCAAAATAAATAAATGAATCCTAAAAATTAATGTTTCTTAAAAGTTTGAATAAGTTTATTTGAATTAGTCTTTCCTCTAGAGATAGATATATGACGAATTTTGATTGAAGAGGCTCGTGTTTTGACGCATGGTTAAAAGACTAACGATACCTGAATTGAATTTCATTTTCATGTTGAATTTCATATTGATAGCACATGTTTTACTGTGGACGAATAATTTAAGATACGTCTTAAATACATAAAAATAAAGATTAAAGTCGCAAAATAGATAATGCACTAGTTTTTTTGCTTTATTTTGTTAGCTAAATATGGAAGGAGAATAGATTCGGAAATATTATTTTATTGTGTTCATATTTTTGAAAGAAATAATTTTTAAGTTAAACATTGTCCACATCCAAATATTTATTAAGGAATTAATTAACAATACATGCATGGATAGCACTTAACGTCGTTTTAAAAATGATATAATTTTGTATTCATGCAAATAAGTATAAGACCATCTCTCATGGAATGTGTAAACATTTCTTTAAAACCTAAAAAATAATTCAACGATTAATTAGTTTCTAACTAAGTTAGACTCAACGAGTAGGCATTTGCTTAAGTCTGAAATTTACTTGCAAATGAATATTACTTACTCCTTTTATTTTTGTTCCTCACCGAGATATTTCAAAGAAAGATTGAGAAATAAAAGGAAATATTTTTTTTCTTGGAATAATAATTGAATAATTTTTAAAAACTTTCTTACTTAAAATATTAAAGTAATTCGCTAAGTCGGAAAATATCTAGAAAACTACAATTTTAAAAGATAATTAAAGCTAAAACATTAAAGGTTTATAAACGTTAAGAATAAAAAACGTATGCATACTACGAAAAAATTATTATGCATGCTAATGTAGAAAAAGTGCTTGCTAGAAAAACAAGCATGAATACTCATGAAAGTTTAAAAGCCAGAATTTACCAAATTTGTTGTAATTATGATTATTAATAATCATAATGAAAATTAAAAATAGTTAAAATCTGTTGAAAACTTCTTTTACATATATAAAAAATATATAATAAGCATAGAATATAGTAATAAATACTATTTACATTCAAAAGAAGTTTGTGATATGGTCGATCTTTGGCGACCATATCTTTGGTTTTCAGCGTGAATTAGAGGTGTGGGGTTCTCGAAATGAATCGACATCAATACAACCTGATTTTTATGGCTTGTCTCCTACTAGGACTTCCATGGACAGAGTGCTGTTACTTTTCGCTCCTCTTCTCATTCCTCGGGTGCTCTTTGATCCCGTATGTTGCCTGATGTAGGGTCTGTAGTTTTCTCTTCGGCTTTTCATAGCTTGATTTGACTTCACTCCATTGGCCGGTCAGGACTCCTGGTCTTGTTTCTTGCGTGGTCTTAAGTTGTAACGTGCACTATCTTGAACCACTTCCTTTCGGTTCTTCTTCCTATTTATATAAATATTATCTGATGATAATGGTCTTTTATTTATTTTATTGGGTACACGTTTCTGCCACTTTCTTTGTGGTCTTCTTGACCAAGATACATGTGATCGTTTATATCCTACTCTATCTTGATGCTTTCTTTTAATTTTTGTCTTATTACTGGAAAAAGAGCTAGGTAGTGATCTGATAAGTGATCCGCGCTTATCGGCCCTATCTGTGGGTTTCTCACAGTTATTTGACTTAAGATTTATCCCTTTTTCCTCAAACTCATGCTTTAACTCAGACCCTTTCTTCTTACCATATTGCGACTCATTTGATCTTCTTTGTACGTTTTCCAAATTACTCGTTTCCTGACGTGAACTAATGCTACCCGAGTGGCCTGTTCCTATCTCAATATCGTCATATTTCCTATGACGATATATTCTGACTTGATCAACATTGACGGTTAACCTTTTTCCTGACCTCCATATTATAATATTATTATTATTTCTTACTTCTAACACTCTATACGGACCTTCAAATTTTTGTTTAAATTTGGCGCATATTTTATTTGCTGTTGAACTTAAAGAGTGTGTTTCTAATAAGACCCAGTCATCTACCTTAATTTGTACATCCCGCCTGCGTCTATTATAATATTTTTCCCATCTTTCATGTTTAGCTTTTGTTTTTCGTCTAGCTTCATCAAACAATTTTTCAATATTTCTTACTGCAAATTCAGTTCCGTCCGAAACCATGACTAATTTTTGAAATTGGGTAATCAACTTTCGACCCAAAAATAATTCCGCAGGGGTTTTTCCCGTCGTTTCATTCACTGCTGTACGAATAGCGTAAGAAACTCACGTAAGAATTGGTCCCAAGTATCGTGTTAATCATTTACATAATTTGCAATCATTTGTACTAGATCGCGATTTACTCGTTCTGTTCTATTTGCCTGAGGTCTATATGCAACAGTCTTCACATGCCTTATGCCTAATCTTTCACTTAAATGTTCAAAAATTTCGGATATAAATTGGGGACCGTTATCACTTATTAATTTTATTGGAGCTCCAAAACGCGATATAAAATTATCAAAAAAATTATCCGCTGTTATTCGAGCCGAGGCCTTTTTAAGAGGTATAATTTCAGCCCATTTGCTGAAATGATCGGTAATTACTAAAATATATCAATTACGTCTCACTCTCGATGTAGGATACGGACCTAACAAATCTAACGTAACTATCTAATTTGGATAATTTGATACAATCGGATTTAATCGACCAGCTGTTAACGCGTTTTTATAATTATTAACTTGGCACATATGGCATGTAGAGACATATTGATCAATAAATTTTCTCATATACGGGAAATAACAAACGTCCCGTATTTTATGATAAGTTTTAAATCTGCCGAAATGACCTGCGATTGGCTTGTCATGAAATTCGCGTAAGATGTCATTTCTTAAAGACTTTGGAACGTGTACACGCATTTCACCTAACGACGTTGCGTGTTTCGCATAAAACAACAAGCCTTCAATTAGACGGAAGTCGTGGGACCAATTCTCACATATCGTCGCATTAACAGAGTTATCTTCCGGGTTTTCTAAATATCTATAGATATGACCTAATTATGGGTCATTCTTTTGCTCTGTTATTAACTTTTCTCGTGACGTAAGTACTAGATCTCTGATTATTGCACAATTAACTTTTTCTCCCAATATACTTTCAACCGGGTTTCTAGATAAAATATCCACCACCGCATTTTGAGTTCCAGGTCTATGTTCTTATTCTACATTAAATTCCGCTAATTTGAGTGCCCATCTGATCATCCTACTCGAAAAACTTTTCCATGAGTTAAACGTGTTAAAGCAGCGTGATCTTTAATAACTTTAATAGGCATTGATCCTAAATATGTTCGGAATTTATTCAGCGCCCATACTACTGCTAGACATTCTCTTTCGGTTACCGTATAATTCCTCTCCGCGTTGTTCAGAGTACGTGAAGCAAATATAACTGGTCTTTGTTCTTGATTTAGAACTGCTCCCAAACCTATTGAACTGGCAACTGTAAATAACTCGAAGGGCTTTTTGAACTCCGGCAATTTTAAAAATTGGCGCCTTTGTTATGGCCGCCTTGACAGCGTCGAATGCCTTCTGCGCATCAATGGACCAGAAGAATTTTTTTTATTTTCGTTTAAGATTATAAAGGGGCTCACAAAGATCAGCATAATTTTTAATAAATTTCGCGTACCCCTGGGACATACCCAAAAACTTAGATGCCTCCTTTGAGTTCCGTGGTGGTTTCATCTCGAGTTTGGCTCGAACCTTTGTCTCATCCGTTTTGATTCCTTCCTTACTAATAATCAATCCTAAATACTTCAATTCATCGCACCCAAATTTACATTTATCCTTATTTAATGTCCAATCCTGCATCTTGCAATAACGAAAAAACCTCCCTTAAATGCTCAACATGGTGGGTGAACGATGGAAACGCAATGATTACGTCGTCCATGTAAACACTCATAAACTTCCCTATCACCAGGTTCAGGATTAGGTCAATTGCCTTCTGAAAATTGGGAGCCGCCCCTGATAAGCCGAATGGCATACGCCGAAATGCGTAAGTGCCACTTTTTACTACGAATGCGGTCTTAACAATATCACTGGGGTTTACTGCCATTTGAAAGTATCCACTTCTTAGATCAAGAGATGAGATTATTATCGCGTATAGGGGATATTCGTTATTAAATCATCTATTATCGGTAAGGGGTAGTGTGGATACTTAGTGATCGAATTCAGTTTCCTATAGTCAACCGCAAATCTATATGCTTCTGGATTATCCGGTGGTAACCCATTATTTTTCTTACATAACAAAACAGGTGACGCGTACGGGGATTGAATTGGAACAATGGTTCCTTCTCTTAACATTTTTTCTACATGATAATCGAGTACCGCTTGCTTTTACCGATCATATCTGTAGGGCCTGGAAACTACTGGTGGACTATCTCCCGTATCAATTTCATGGTATAAAACATGAGTAAGACCCCTGAGAACAATCCCTTAAAACTACTAAACAAATTTTGTAATTCCTGTTTTTGCTTATCCTCCAACTTTGTCTTAGACAGATCTATTTCAACATTTTGATCTTCAACTGTTTCAACCACCCTCTCTATCTGCGAATCGGGAATCTTCAACGATTTTCGATCAAAGTCTCAAACAATCTTTGATCCACTTATGAAATCAACTCCAAGAATACATGGTCGCTGGTCATCGTTGGGCGCTGGGACGTGATGCGTCCCTCCGTCCCATACTTGGAGTATTGGGCTCTGGGATGTTGAGAGGCCTGGATTGTCTGTGTAAGCTCCCATTGGTGTCTGGACGTGGAAGGTAGGCGGGGCTATCTTGAGGGTATGGAGTGGTAGAGAGAGCAATAAATCATGGAACTGGGAATTCGGTTGCAGTGATCAAACACTCTTTCTCGTTGCACTGGAGTCGGATAAGATTAAACTATTGAGTCGGAAGCCTGAGTGGGTCGCATGGAAATTAATAAATAATAAAATAAAAAACAATTAGCTATTGAGGGGGTCATTCCCACTCGGGAATGACCGAGAACTATTATTAAGGAGGATTATAAGAGTCCAGCAGTATCCTTCTGGGCCTTTTCTTATTGTGATTAGGATCGTAGTTCTCTAGATTTATTATATTTACATTATTAGTATTAGGTAGGTTATTGAAGAAATTTTTTGCAAGTTTTTGAATATAAGATTTAAAAGTTAAAAGTTTAAGTGAATTATAAATATTTTTATTGCGAGTATAAATACAAGTATGGCTGATTGATCTAATTAATGAATTTTGAGCACAATCTAGAATTTTAATAGAAGAATTAGCTGCATATCCCCACACAGGACTTCCGTAAGTTAATATGGGCCGCAAGACGGCTGTATAGAGAAGTACTTTGTTGTGGATATTCATTTCAGAATTCCGGCCAATTAAGGGGTATAGAGAGCGTAGAGCTATCCGGAATTTATCACGCGCGTGTAAAATGTGTTGTTTCCAAGAGAGATTTTTCTCTAGTAAGAGACCTAGGTATTTAGTACTCTGAGACCAGTGTAATGCAGTCGAAGACAGGGTGGGAGGAGTACACGGCTTTCTTCTCCTGGTGAAAAGCACTGCTACAGTTTTATCTACGTTGATTTTTATTTTCCAAGTATTAAAGTATTTATCCAGGAGAAGAAGATGGGCGTTAAGCGCCTTGGTGATAGTAGCGTGGTTCTTGTATGTAGCCGAGAGGGAAGTGTCGTCAGCATAAATATTAGTCATAGTTTTAGGGTGAGAAGGAATGTCATTAATATAAATATTGAAGAGAATGGGTCCCAGCAAGCTACCTTGTGGGACGCCGTATTTGATGAAAATGTTAGTAGAAAGAGAATTATTGACTTTGACTCTAAAGGATCTATTGACTAAGTAAGAATTAATTAGGTGAATGAGAGCAGGGGGAAAGTTATAATTAATTAATTTGTAGATCAGCCCACTGACCCAGACCCTGTCAAAAGCCTTCTGAATATCCAGAAAAACAGATCCAGTGGATCTGCCTCTCTGGAATCCAGAAGTGATTTTTTCAGTCAATCTGAGCAGAGGGTGATAAGTAGAGAGATGCCTGGTGAACCCGTACTGATTGGGGTTGATGAAGTTATTGCACTCCGTGAACTTTTTCACTCTGTTGAGAATTATATGCTCGGTGATCTTACTTAAAATGCTGAGAAGGGAAATGGGTCTATAACTAGAGGGGGAAAAACGGTCTTTACCTGGCTTTTTAATTGGGAACACAATTGCATTTTTCCAATTATTGGGGAAATGCCTAAGATATAAAATTTTATTAATTAAAAAGGTGAGAATGAGAATTAGTTTGAGCGGGAAATTTTTAACCATTTTATTGGTTATATTGTCTTCGCCGGGAGCCTTATTATTTGCCAGGGTTTTAACATAATTGATTATTTCGTCAGGATCAGTGGGGGGAATGGGAAGGGAAGGGGGAAGGGTGAAAAAGTTTTCGAGAGTGCGTGAGACCTTTTCGTCTATAGGGTACTCACCAGGCGGCCTAGAATTTTCAGAAAAGTTGTCTTTAAGTGTTAAAGCAAGAAGATTAGCCTTCTGGTCATCGCTATTAGCGATGCCAGTATAACTTTTCAAGTTAGGAATGTTAGAAGATTTTTTACGAAAGAGTTTCTGACACTGCCATAGGCTGTTGTCTGTTGTGTTGAGTGCTAGTAATTTATTGGTCCATGTTTGTTGTGTGTGTTTTTTGAGTGCCCTTTTTAAGTGTGCTTGTGCTCTATTATAATTAGTTTTGTGTACAGGGTTTAAAGTTCTATTGTAAGTGTTTTTAGCTTTATTTTTAAGGTAAATGAGTTGATGTATTTCGTTAGGAACGAAAGAGTGCTTCTTGTTTACTATTGGCTTAGATGCCTGGTTGTGGGCGGAGCGAACAGTGGTAGTGAGAAGCGAAATTTTGGACTCCAGCACAATGGGATTGCGAATGCCTGTGTAATCAGACAAACGAACAGAACCTTTTAAATTTTTACGGAATTCAGACCAACAGGTGTTAACTGCTCTGGGGTTATCAATGTGAATGGGGGTAGTAAGGGAGAAATTTAGAAAAACCGGGTTATGATCCGAGGAAAGCTCTGGAATAGTATCAATCGAGAAAGGGAAGTGAAAATTATTGATAACGGCTATGTCTAAAGTATTTGAAGTCCCGTAGCCGAAGCGGGTGGGGGAGTCAGGGTAAGCTATTGTTAAGTTAAGTAAATCTGCAAAAGTTTTTAATTGCTTTCCTCGGGTGGAATTGACAGGGCAGTTCCACGAATTATGCGTAGCATTCATATCTCCAAAAATAACACAATTACTGTTGGTCTGAAGGAGTTGCTCGAAATCGAGAGTGAATAATCTCTCGTCCGAGCTTGGGGGGATGTAAATTGAGATTATAGAAATGGGATTTAAATTAGGGGGAGTGAGGACTACGATCGTAGCCTCACAGTGCTGGAGAGGGGGAGTGAGAAGATTAAAATGGGGGATATTGCGTTTTATCAGAATTAGAGTACCACCGCGCGCATACACGCCCGTGTCCCTATCATTACGATAACAAATGTAATTAGCTACGTTGATGTTGTGCTTAGGTCTCAGATGTGTTTCCTGAATTAACATAATATCGGGAGAGTACTTCTCTATAAAAATTTTAAATTCCATTATTTTATTTAACAAGCCGTTTGCATTCCATGAGCAAAGTTTTAAATCAATCAAGTTGTATCTACTCATCATCATTATCAAGGTAGGCCTCTAATAAGGCTTGAAGCTGGG
>BMAV01023763.1:298760-323669 GCA_019973955.1 Trichonephila inaurata madagascariensis
TTGATGTTGTGCTTAGGTCTCAGATGTGTTTCCTGAATTAACATAATATCGGGAGAGTACTTCTCTATAAAAATTTTAAATTCCATTATTTTATTTAACAAGCCGTTTGCATTCCATGAGCAAAGTTTTAAATCAATCAAGTTGTATCTACTCATCATCATTATCAAGGTAGGCCTCTAATAAGGCTTGAAGCTGGGGTTTGGTTAATTTACTTTTTTGTTTTTTAGGAGGGGGGGGGTTGGGTTATTAAAGTTTAAGGCAGCAAATTGCTGCGTTATTTGAGTAAGGGCTTGAATAGTCTGTTGCAGAGATTGGAGAATTAATTGTTGAGGAGAATTATCCTCAACATTGAAATTGGTTAAGACAGGGGAGGGAGTAACAACTTGATTGATGGATGACATAGCAGGTTTTCTACGTGCGGGTGCGAGTGTCGCCATCTGTTGGGGAGGTTTAGAAATAGATGTTTGTGTTTTGCTAGCGGCCTGGGTGTAGGAGAAATTGGGGCGAATTAAGTTATTGACAGCAGAAGTATAATTGTTATTGACATTAGGGGTTCCTTTACGGGGTTTGGGGTATAAGGGACACTTGGAATAATTTGCCATGTGTCCGTACACATGACAATTTATGCAGTAGGTTTTTTCTAGACGTTTGATGGCGCTTTCCCTCGTCTGATGGGGCTCGCCGCATTTCAGGCATCTGGGGGTAAAATGGCAATTCTCGGCAGTATGATGAAACTTATTGCACGAGTAGCATTGGGTTACCCCTCTGCCATCGTACCCTTCAACTCTTACCGAGAGATAACATAGTCGCGTGAGGTGGAAGATATTTAAATTAGTTATGTTACGGGGGAGGGTTACAAGAAAAACAGGTAGATTTTGTTTGGTGATACGGCCAACTAGCTGGTGAACTTTATCGACGGTGTAACCTAGTTGGATTAAGTTTTCATGAATGTGTTGAGTGTCGGTGTTGGTGGGGAGTCCTTTTATGACGATTTTAATTGGTCTTTCGTGTTTCGGTTTAATGACAAAGAATTGATAATTTAATTTTTCTACTGTGTTATTGAGAGTCCTATATTCGTCATAATTGTACAATTTTATAAGTTCGCCGGTCATTTTGCTTCGTAGAGTGGGGATAATTTCGGTTAGAGTTTGGAGTTGTTCTATGTAGTTTTTTTCTATTTTAAGGAAGACCGGGGGTGGGAGAGTGTTGGGTTCAGTAGTATTATCCGTTGTTGTTCCTAGAGTGGGAGAGTGAGCGTTAACGTTAGCGGCTGGGTGAGAACTTCCTGCTATGTCCTTTTCATTTAAAATATCAAATTTATTGCTAGTATTAAGATCGAAATTTTTAAGTTCTACTTTTTGAATTTTAAAAGTTTGTTTTGAAGTGGGCGAGATGAAACCGTCATCGTCGCTTTCCTTCCTTTTAGAGCCAGATTTAGGTAGTTCAGGGTATTCGTTAAAATTAATTTTAGTTGGAGAATTAACCGGGGTATTGTGGATCCGACAACCAGGGGTATTGCAACGAGGTAAAGAGGAAAGATCACTTACCGCTTTTTGTCTTCGTTGGTCCAAGTAGTGCTGTCTGGAATACATGTCAGCTAGATCGGAGTCATCGTCTTGGGCATACGGGGCGGCTGCTTCAATAGCGTGCGACACGTTTGCGTGTAGGATTGCAAATTTCCGAATTTCCGAGTTAGCGATTTGTAATCGCTCGCAATTTGACATCACTGGTGTTGAAGATCTGGTCGATGAGGATGATGATAAGGTATGTGCCAATTCCATGTCCGTAGGGTTAACCGAGTTCAGTTCCATGATCGTAATACGTTAGAGTCCAAAAAATTAGAGTCCAAAAATCAAAAATCAAACGCAGAATATCCCAAAGGATACGCAGGTTTAAAGTAGTCGGCGCCCTATCCCTTAAGCCCTGAAAAGAGCTATAGGCACGCCTGATTGATTGCTATTTAAACCTGCGGATATGATAAGAAAGTCTTGCGGAGCGCAGAAAAACACGACCACACTCGATCAAGCCAAGAGGAAGACCCAAGAATACATGGGTATTACAAATCAGTCAACAAATGAAACAACTAAGGTTTTTCAAACTTACTGATTCGAATATTCAATTTTACAATTCCTATATTTTGACATTTCGCTCCTTGTGCTGCGACACCTGAGCTCGCGATTTTTTTACTTATTTATAAAAAAAATATTTTTTATATATTTCCTCCGATATAAATGATTTTTCCGCTCCGGTGTCCCATAGCGCTTTCAAATATGTGTTATTTAATAAAATAGGATAATAGGGAAGTTCCACGGGTGATTTACATATCGGAGAATGTTTAATTGGTATATCCACTGCCGATTTCTTTTGATTATGAACTTCATTAACTTTCAAAACATTCAATCGTCCCCTTTGCATCCTATCGCCTCGACTGAAATTCTCACTCGAACCCCTATTTCTGCGGTCCCCTCTATTAAAGTTGTCATTTCGATCTTTTCGAAATTGGTATCCCCTTTCGTTGAATCTCCGATCATCGTTCTGAAATCTATTCCTACTATGGGACCACTTATTACTTTGACGGCCTTTCTCATAATTACCTCTGGAATCATTTCTGCCGTTATTTGGTCTACGCCCAACTTCAGAATTTCTCCAGTTTCTGCGATTATCATCAAAATTAGACATCCTATGCCTCGTTTTGACTCCGTCTTTCCACATTATCACTATTCTGCAAACCCCGTTTTAATTTGTAAGAATATGTCTCTTCAAATTTAGCTAAGATTTCTAAAAGTTGTACCGTGTTCTGTGGATTTCGGACCTCCACATAGTCCTGGACTTGTGGTTCGAGTCTAACAAAAATGTGATCTACCAAGTCCGCCTGCGACATCGTTAGTTCTAAACCCTTGCGGATTTTTAACAAATCGTAAGCAAAATCCGTTGGTTCCTGATTTCTTCCCTGCTGTGATGCGTAAAACCTGGCTTCTAAATCTTTTTTATTTTTTATCGCGGGGAATGGTTTTTCTAATTCTGCTTTTAGATGCGCGAAATCCAAGCGGTATCCTGCACTAACACTGATCCGAATATCTGATACCATTCTTGGGCCCTTCCCCAGAGATGACCTTTCAAATAAGCACATGCTAAATCACTAGGTATTTCTAGTAATTTTATTTGATTGTCTATGACCTCAAGGAATTCAGTCACGTTCTCGGACCCGGAAAAGCACATTTCTGGTAAAATACCAAACCCACTTGAATTTCCTAACCCAGAGTCATATAAATTAAATCGGTTCGGGCGCCATTGTGATATGGTCGATCTTTTGCGACCATATCTTTGGTTTTTAGCGTGAATTAGAGGTGTGGGGTTCTCGAAATGAATCGACATTTTAGAATTCTTAATATGACTTTATTAAGAGTTTAACTTAATATTCTAATATATTTGACAAACTTATATTAAGTGAGAATAAACCAAAACACGTAGCCGTAGCTAAAACATATCACGCAATTGGATCACTTAGCTAAATAATTATATTATCCACCTACTCTTAATTCTAATAATATTACGAATTCAGATATCAAATAATCTGTCCTACCTTGAATTACGCAATGGTTCAATTACTTTCAGACAGACAGTTAGGCACGCGTGCAATGGTATACACCTTGTAGTAATGGCTAGGTATCCGTGAATCTTTGGTAGGCCGTCAAATTACACTTCTATCTTTTCCAAACAGAACTTTCTCTAAATTGCCCTCCCACTTACTAAAACTTCTGTTCTTTTAAAGGCTATCTTATTTGCATCTACACTTGCATTTCACTTCTTGGATTTGGGTTGGAAAAGATTTGCCATTAATCTTGGCCGTCAAAGAACCCAGAGGTTATGTTACAGAAAAGACGCGTGAGCCCGTCACAGGTTGTTTGATGCTACCGTATTGAAAATATATTTGGAAATAAAAACATTCACAAAAATTGACTGAAAATGATTCTTTAATTATATAGGATGTTTATCGTTTATCCCATTTCAATATGTGGTCGCGGTAGAATAGTAGGCGTGGTCACGAGCTCGTGGCTGGCGTGTCATGAGTTTTAACCCTTGTGCCACTGAAGACACGCAGTGTAGAGGGGCTGATGCAAATCTGTCCATGGGTCAAAATTCTCATGTTAGCGGCGTGTGGTAGTTTGAAAAGAGGGTGCTAGCTCCGTAATTCAAAACTACGAGGTCCGTCGTCATTAGCTTTGGTGTCGCTTTATAGTTAATAAACACTCACTTATTACGATCTTTATATTATTAATTATTCTTTTAAGTCAAAATAGATGAAGTTTTATCCTAAACGGAAAATATTTGCGGAATTCAAACATTGTGATGAATCTACGCAATTTTTAAACTATGAATTGAATCAATTGTTTAAAAATTGAAAATTCTTAAAACTATTGATTGAAAAAAAATATCGGTGTCGTATTGAATTCTTAATTGAATTTTTTTTAATTACACACACGTTTCTCTTTCATTCACTTAAATACAAATTTTAAAATGAAGAGCTGCTGTAAAAATAATTGGAAATATACTATATTTTATGCGTCGTATTTCTTAGTAACTACAAAATTAGTTATATGGTGCTTATAGTTACGAAAAATTCAGTTAATCGTTGCCTCTAAAATAAAAAAGCTAGAAGAAAATGAGAATAATAGGTAAATTCAAAGTGCTTATAAAATTCGTTTCCGACTGGACAATTTTTGACTTTGTAAAGAAGACATTAATTGGGGAATCATTACAGAAAATCTTACTGAAAAATGTCTCATGTCA
The DNA here is from genome assembly GCA_019973955.1 of Trichonephila inaurata madagascariensis. Taxonomy (NCBI): domain Eukaryota; kingdom Metazoa; phylum Arthropoda; class Arachnida; order Araneae; family Nephilidae; genus Trichonephila; species Trichonephila inaurata. The sequence goes on from BMAV01023763.1 coordinate 303,552, forward strand.
TGAAAAATGTCTTTAAAAAAGTGAATTAAGTTACTTTTTATTAAATAATTATAATTAATATATGTATACATATATGACAGAATCACAATATTAAGTGGCAGAATGGAAAGTGATTTTTCCATTTTCCTTTCCATATATTGAGTTGGACTAATATTTTTTGTTAGTTACTATTTATTCATTCATAAATCACATTCTCAGGAATTAGGCCATCCCAGGGTAGGAACCGTACCCACGACTTTTGGAGTAGAAGTCCAACGCGCTATCCATTGCTCTACAGGGAGACAACGAACGATTTTCCTTTTTATATATGCTCTTGGACTATTATTTTTGTTTGTTACTATTTATTCATTTTTTAATTTGATTAATGAATTAATATTTCAAAAGACTGTATTAACATCAAGTGTCTTCCCCTACAAGTTTAAAAAAAATGTATTTGAACTTGAATGGATGAATATAAAGTATTTTATTTTCGGTTGAAAATTTGAACAAGATATATGTAATAATTCCCTCTAGTATCCTTTTTGTTAACTCATTGTATTAATATTTAAACAAACTTTCATTCTTATGTTTAAAAAAATAACACTGTAATTTTAATCGTAATCGGCTAGTCCGAAATCCTTGTCCCGCCCATTCTATCCAATCAGAACTACTATTGCGTAATAACTACTGCCGGTATAAAAGCAAAAATCTTGTGTAATCTTTTTTTTTTTTTTCTGCTTGCCTTCATCATGTAAGAATGTAAATAACTGCAGCTCTTTGTCTTTGTGTCCTCCAACATGCCGCTGCTGCTTGTCGTTGTCTGCTTTGCTTGGTAATCGTCGAAAGTTTCTCTATTCAATGTGAAAATGTACCGCAATTGTGTTTTAATCTATTGATGTGTGCTTCATAATAAAGGATGAAAAGTTATTCTGAAGATGTTTTCAATAAACCAGATATGACAGCAAACCAACACCGGCCAACGCTACTACAATACTTAACAAAAGTCGGCAAGGATAGTTTCCTGCCGCGAAGATGTGCATGAAAATAAGAAATAACGTCCCAGCGACAACAAAGGAAAAACCCTTTATTACTCCGTTTACTAAAATTCTTGATGTTTTCAACTACTTCATTAAGCTGGGGGAAATCCCCGTTCAAGTTTGTGCTTCGTTTTCATCAAATTCATCTAAAAAGTGTTGTGAATAAGCGTATAACAGTTTCGTGTTCATGTTTCGTCGAAAAGTGCAATCGTCAACAGAAAAGTGAAAAATTTTAAAATGTGCGTTACTAAATTGAAAGGGTGAATGCTGAGCTCAGCGGGGACGGTTGTGGATCCTGTGGTTTTTGGTGATTTATTTTAAAATGTATTTTATATATTAAGAAATTTTTTATTTTCAAAATCTTTTATATTACAAATTTTATACGTATGATTTTTTTTAAAAAAAGTGATTCTGATCTTTGATATTTTTATGCTTAACATTTCATGAAAAATTAGTTGACATACTTTTAATAGTGTTGCAATACATGTTTTTAATTATGATAATACAATATATATAGAAATAAGAAATGTTTGATACTTTAATGTTTGATATTTGCATTTTAATAATTAATAGAGCTGCAAATGTTTTGATTTTTGTTGAAATTTCAATTTTATATTTTGGTATTTTTGTTTTTGGTACTTCAAATTTTTAAGTTAAATTAAAATTTTTAATTTCTATATGATTCCCAGATGTGGTTTTAAAATAGCAAATAATCAGCAAACCAATTTGGCTGTAATAAGTACTACCAACCAAACCCCTAATGAACCATATATAGTCCCTTTTGATTCTGAAAATGAAATGCTAATAGAAGCTTGGTTAGATTATTTTAATAATGCATGTTCACTCAGTAATAAAGATGATAATTGGAAAATTGTAAACATATCAAAATATTTAAAAGGGTCTGCATTAACCTATTACATTTTGCCTTAATATGTCAAATTTTGGAGAACTTTGTTCGATTCTTATTGAAAATTTTTTAAAACCCAATGTTGTAAGTTTAGCAGATTTCTCACAACTGCAATTAAAAAATAATTTAGAGCAATATTTTCATCAAAAACTAAATTATGGTAGACAATTAGGTCTATTTCCTCAACTCATTTTCGAAGGACTTACTGATGGAATGCCCACCTATATTAAACAATTAATGACAATAAATCCCCCTACCTCACCTATAGAATGGCTCATGGTAGCTACCCGCTTAATGAAAACACAAGCCCTTAAACCTGAACAAAATACTTTTAGACGAAATGTGCCCATTCGACCAAGACAAAATACTTTTGTACCTCAAAATCGCCACTCTTTTCGACCCAACTTCCAAAATTTTAATAGAACGCGTCCCCAACATCTCCCAAATCAGCATGCTCATAACTTTAACAATCAAGGATTTAGGCCCAACCACCACACACATTTTCAACATGGACTGCCACCATAATCCATGTAGTATTTATTCACAACAAGGAATCCCCAATGCTTATCATTGGAAACTACAATGTCCTTTTAATCAACATCAATTGAGACAAACCCCATTTACTTGTGACTCATCTTTGGCTACTAACACTGTTTTTCAGAGCTCGGAGAACTCTGTTAGCGGTCAACAAATTCCTAATCAGAGACAACACCCCTCTACTGAGGCCGCTGGCCCAGCATATTGACAATTACAAGTGTCCGGACACATCTCATCATTGCCAAGCCTAGCTAACTTGGACAATTTACCTAAACAGAACAATGTAAATATTGTTATTGATACTGGATCCAATCTATCTTTAATTTCTGCAGATATTGTACATAAACTTAGATTACCAAAACAAACAACTAGGCCTGTACATATTAACCAAGCCCATGGCAATTTTCAACTAAACAAACTATGCAAAGCTTACTTAACAATTGGACAGGTAGAAAGAGAAACATAAATCTGTATATAATTAATAGTAGTCTACCTTATATTATTCTAGGACTACCAGAATGTAGTCAATATAAATTTGTTATTGATTGTGAACATAACCAATTACTATAAAATGGACAAAGCATTGTAAATAATCAGAATCCACTCACTAAACAAATTTCATTACATATACAGGAAGAGTTAGTAAATACCTCAAAGGACGTTTTTTTTCACCTCTGACTATTAAAAAACTATCTCCTAACCTGATACAACTTCTTTCAGAATACTCTCATGTTTTTTTCCAAAAATAAATATGATGTAGGTAAAATAAGAATGGAACCCCCTAGAATTAATTTAACATCAGACCTCCCAATTTCTCAGCGAGTTTATAGAACTTCAGAAGATGAGATTAATAAACAAATACAAAATTTATTAGCTGCAGGTTTAATTAAAGAATCCAATAGTTGTCATTCTTCCCCTGTTACTTTAGCTTATAAGAGAGATGAAAAACAAAAAACCATATTATGTATTGACTATAGAAAACTTAATGCAATTTGTAAAATACAAACACACACACACATAACCACATTACCTCGAATAGACTCCCTGCTAGATAAATTGAATAGTGCTAAATTTTTTTCTACGCTTGATCTTGCAAGTGGTTATTGACACATTCCTCTGCATGATCAACATAAAGAAAAATTAACTTTTATTACAACTGAAGGCTTATATGAATTTCAAGTTCTTCCTTTTGGCTTTCGAAATGCCCCAGAAATTTTTGATCGTACTATTCGTAAAATTCTAATTAAACATAAATGTTCAAATTTTGCTTATCACTATTTTGATGATATATAGTTACATTTTCTCAAATTCTTTGGAGGAACATTATGCTCATTTGAGAAAGATATTCAAAATTTGTGAGGAAGAAAACATTAAATTAAAATTTTCAAAATGTGTTTTTGCAAAAAATAGGAAAAACTTTTTAGGCTATGAAATTAAAGAAGGTTGCATTACCCCTGATAATCAAAATATTGAAACTATTAAAAAAATTACCTCCCAAAAATGTTAAACAACTTCAAAGTTTCCTTGGTTCTGTAAATGTTTATAACAAATTCATTGATTCCTACGCCAAAATTAGAGAACCTTTAAATCAACCACTAAAGAAAGATAAACTAGGGAATTGGACTGCTGAATGTCAAACAGCATTTGAACTGCTAAAAAATAAATTAGTAACTAAACCTGTATTAGAATTATATGATCATCTCTCTCTCTCTAAATTACCTATTCATGTTTTCTGTGATTCCTCGATGAACGCTATTGGAGCTATTTAAAAACAACCTGATAATTCTGGTAGTCTTCACTCAGTATCGTATCATTCTAGAACTTTACGTGATTGTGAAAAAAATTATTGTATCACAGAATTGGAGTATTTGGCCATAGTAGATGCTCTTGATAAGTTTTATTAAAATATTTACATGGTAAAAAATTTCATAATCCACACTGATCATGCTGCTTTTGTTTGGCTTAAAAATGTGAAAAATTTAAGGGGTAGATTATTTCGTTTGTCTTTAAAATTAAGCAAGTTTGATTATGAAGTAAAATATTTAAAAGGGACTAATAACAGAGACTCAACTAGAATTTTTGAAATATATAACTTAGAAGTGGGTTTATCATATTTTACGACAACAGAGGGGAGCAATTTTAAGAAAAAAAAACGCCGATCATTATTTTAATTGGTTGTAACTCTGAAAATGTGAATTTTTCAAAAATCATAGTTAAGCCTCTGTAAAGAGGTCATAGCTATATACAGGCAAAATATTATTATAATAGAAACATTTTTCACAAAAGGAGAACATTTTGAAAAAAGATTATTCTAAGTTAATTTTTTGCCGAAATATTGTATTTAAATAAATTTTTTTTTGTCAAGATGTCCTTAAAACAATTTTATACATGTAGTCTAATCTAAGTGGCACTAGATATCATGAAAATTATCTATTTATGCGCTTTTTTAAAATCACGGTTCCGAACGTAGTCGGATACCTTAAGCTAATTTCTTATAAAATTAAGTTTTCTTTCAAGTTTCTTTCTTAAGATAATTTTATTATAGTTGTTTCGCCATTTCATTTTTTTATTGTTTGTGATTAATTAGTCTTATAGTGATCAATTAATTTTAAATTGATTGTATTTTACTTACCTTTCTTAAGTGAAGAAAAGAAAACCTTGAAAATTGTACACAATTATTTAATTATTTTGACGTTTTGGGTTAATTATGTTTAGTGTTCTAAAGATAAAAAAAAAAACCTTTTTTTCTTTAAAAAATTGTAATTTGGTCTATAGAAAGTCTAAATTTGGATATCATTATCACTGGGTTTTGGTACTCCATTGCTTTTGATAATTTTAAATAAATTTAAACGAGATTCATGAAATATTCTTCCTTACAATATAATAATCCTGTAACCCAAAATTTTTTGTGTTCTAATTCTGCCTTTGTGCATGCTTAAGATTTTCATGTTCAAGACTTTTCTAGGAATAGGCTGATATTATTCTAGTAGAAGTATTATTGGACTAAAATTATAAAAAAAATAAATAACCATTCTGTATTGAAAAATATGCTGTTAATTTTCATGGTTTTTAAATAAAAGATATTTTCATAGATGCAATGATCTGTGATACAACTCTTGAAATTACTTAAGATTCATGAATTTATTGTACGAGATGACAATGGAGGAAGAAAAAAATAAATTTTAAAAAGATTTTACATAAAACATTAAACATTTATTTTGTTGTAGTGTTTCTTTTATATGTATATTTTTACCTTATAACTTTTTAAATAAATCATATAGTCTGTGATAATTAAAATTACATAAATATTTCTTTTTTACCTAGGTCTTTCTTAATGGTGATTATATTTTTATCTGCTTTTTGTTGGACATTTTTCTTGATTATTGTGACTGTTGGAGCTAAAATGAAGGTAGGTATCAATTGTCTTTCTTCCAAACTAACAGTTCTAATTTTTGTACTAGTACTTTTTTTAATTAACTTTTATTAAATAAACTTTCTTTGTGCTTATCATCAATCATTAATTTTTATACGAATAATATTTTAAGCGAGAAATATATATATGTATTAATTTTAATTTTCTAAACTATTAAACAGTATTTATGTATACCTTTTAAAAAATATTTCCTTTGTATTTGAGCCATTTCACCCTATCATATATCAGTAAAGCTAAAAAGGTTACCAGAACCCAAATTTTAATTTGTTCTAGTAAACACTGGCATAATTTTCCTTTAATTTTAAAGCTCATTTCTCAAAGACTTGGATTAAACAGTACGTGTTTATTCAATTGATTTGAATTTCTTGAAAAGTCTATAAAGATTGATTGATTTGCGTCGCACTTCGAAGCAATACGAGGGCTACTGGCTATGGATTTCGTAATTTTGAACCTGTGTCGTGTGACGCGAACTACACCGGATCCAGTGCCCCCACTCTCCAACGTCAAACTTCTAAAGAGAATTAGGGGTATTATAATTTATGACTATTTTTAGTGTATTAACTAAAACGTAATTAAAAAAAATTAACTACGCCTTATTTAGTAAGTTCCAAATTTGTGAAGTATGAATAGTTCCAAACAGTTTGGAATGCGATGTTAATTTAGTCATGAATTAAAATTTTGTGTAATGTCGAGTCTTCTCTTGAAATTATTTTCTGCAGAAAAAAGGTTCTTCAGAACTGTGTACACTGTTACTGTATGCTCTATCCTTTTTTTTGTTAGAGTCAGTATCTTGAGATAACGTTGGCAATGCCTGTTCGAGAGTCAAGTGTTGAGAAAGATTTTCCATTTTTTTATAGTTAGTGTTCGTTTCCATATCAGTACTTAGGGAATAATCAGCTGTAGTCCACACCTAAGCACCTTTATTGGAGTCGTAGCAAAAGTTGTGGTTTTAAAGATGTACAGTTGAACATCCTGCATCTCCGCTTCTTACTACTTTTCTGGCTGTCCAATGGATCGATTAGAGGTTAAAAAAATGCCCCTCATAAATTTGCCCTGTATTTTATTAAAGCCAATAAGAAACCAAGTTGTGCATATAAATGTTTTTAGTGTAATATTGATTACAAATAAAAGACAGAGACCTACAGAAAAAATTGGTGTTTAATTTAAGTCAATTATTCATTAATGAGATCTATGAATGTGTGAAAATAAATAATTGCAATTTCAATGTGCTTTTCTTCGAATAAGAAAATTATTGTCTCATTTCTGTTGTTAAGGCATAAATAGTTAGTTAAAAGAGTAAGTCATTTTGTTGAATCTTAATAAAATACCCTTTAATGTATCTAATTTTACATCTTCGACTTACACATATATTTTTTGTATTAAAATGCTTTTATATTTTCCATTAAATGATTTTGTGTTTTTTTTCTTTTTAAATTTGTTGTTCTAATATTATTTTACAGTATATTTCATGGGACATCAGCAAGTCCTTTGTTCTGCGCATGACTTCGATTGTATTGAGCATCATCTTTATTTATGTTGTAGCTCAAATAAACATTGTAAGTATTCAATACTGTGCACCGCACGAACAATATGTCACATAGAATTGTGTGTTCGTTCTTATTCTCCAAACAAATTTAAAATATTACTCCAAAGAAATTTAACTATACCGTGATTCATATATCCACCTATATTACATATATATATACATAGAGAGAAACTGTTTGCGCGTGTGCGGGTCATTAAAATTGCAACATCATAAAGGAGGGATGAAACAATCGTCAAATTCGCTTGAAAGGAAGAAGTTGCTAGGATATGCGAATGTCTAGCATTGGTCGAAATTCAATGACTGCTATCCCAATATGGAATCGATGGTTTCAGAAGGCTAATACTGAATACCATGCAAAATCTCAATGGCCTCCTGCCACTAACACCTGAGAGGTCAGACATTTCAGGTCGGCCTTGCAGGATCGTACAGCCACATCACGCCCCACACATGAGTCAGGAAATATAATTGTTTGTAGCACGACAGATATCCTCTCGGACGGTGCGATGACGTCTGGAACATCACGGAGTTTCTGTACGTTGATCAATTTTGCGGCTTCCCTTGATACTGCAGCGACGGTGGTGGGTCCAACGATAAAACTGCTTACAGAAATGACACCACGTTTTCAGACTAGTCTTGACTCTGTTTGCTGCATCATGATGTACATATTCGTGTCTGGAGGCACCAAGGAGAATGCACATGGCGTGCTTTCTTTCGATATTGTCATATGGATCCTGTACCGGCTTAATCATATGATCTATTGTTGTGAATGTGACAGGAACTCCTCTTGTTCACGTTGTTGGTAATCTGAACAGCCAGCAATTCTCAGATCTCAAGGCCGGTGGTTGTGCCCTATTTTCAAGGCTTCAAAAACGACGTCTTTCAGTAAGATAATGTAAGACCACATGCTGCCCGTTGTGTCCTGACTTACGGCACAGAGGGTATTCGACTGTTGCCTTGAGCAGCACATTCTCCAGATCTCTCAACCATTGAAAACACCTGGTCTTCGATCACTAAAAGAATGGATCTCCACCTCTCTCCAACCTTTACGATTGATGAAGTTGGACATCGATTTGAAGCAGCATCGAATGACTTGCCCGGAGCTCTCGTACAAGCCCAATTCGACGCGATGCCTATAACCGTGTTAGATTTAATTTAGCTGTCAGAGATGACATCTTTGTGCACAAATTTTGGACCCGCAAAATACTTGCAAATTAAAGTGCGTCATTTTGCTATTGTACATATAATAAGTAAAAATTTGTTACTTACATTTCTTCTTGGTGTTGCAATATTTTTGGCCAAGAATGTACATATGTGTGTGTGTTTATGTTTTTGGTTTTTTTGCCGTGTATCTTTTTTTTTATATATATGATGTATTATCAATTATATTCTTTTGGATTACATTCAGTGCTATAAACAGAAGGGGAATGCTGTCTACTTCCTCATCTATCGATAATGTTTTAATAAATAATAAAATATAATAGTTAAAAATAGATTAATTTTAAGAAATTAATTTTAGAAACATTTTCAAAGCAATTTTTAATTTTTTTTTTTAACATTCGTAATGTACTCAAAGTTTCTATAAATATTTAGAGAGCCAACATTTTATCTGAATATTTTTTTTCGTTCTCTCATATAGTCGATCAAGTATTACTTTTTTTTTGGGGGGGGGGAGAAACAGTCTTGTTCTCGTATCTTTTGTTCATTGTGAACAAGATTGCTGTTTATGTAAAGTTTTACCTGATAAAAGGAAAGAATATTATATAGAAAAACTGAATTCTTAAAAACAGATAGGATTCAAAATGTTAAGCTTTGACATGAACATTGAATAAAAAATTGAAAAGAACATACATTAATATTTAATTTTTAAACATCAACAAAATAAACGCTCAATAGTTGGGCTTCTGTCTTTAAAAGTTTTGCATCAAAAAATTAATAAAAATATATCTATTTAAATTTTGAATGAAGGAAACTTAAAAGATATATAGGTTTTAAATAGAAAATTTTCTTAAATGTAGCTTCATTTACATAGCTAGCATTCAAAGTGTTTTTGCTGTAAGGGAAAAATAGATTGTTTATTTATTTTCGGAGTAAAAAAAAACATTATTTTTTCTTTTTTAATGCCTTTTTGTTATACCAATTAAGAAGTTTTATCTTTTTTCAGTTTGCTTGCCTCAAGGAGCCAAAATGCAATCCATCGTCAAGCATATCTCAGACTTCACTATTATATGATCACTATTATTGTCCTCTTCCTCATTATGCTATAATAAGCAGTATTCTTACGTTCTTCTCAGTCGTAGTTTTTCTTCGCATTCCCATTCTGATTAAATGTTGTTTGCTTCTTCCAATGACAATAATATACATTGTGACTATTGAAGTAATACAATTACAGTTATTTGAGTGCTACGATGAACACGTCAAGTAAGTTAATTATTTTAATTATTATGCCATTCCGCATAGAATGCACATTTTGAATTTTAAAGGAATAAATAACTATTACACATATAGCTATTCTTTCGTATATTATAACTATTCATTTAGTGTCCATAAGTTTTTAAAAATACTATTTCGTTAAATGTTTATTTTTGTCTACTTTAATGAAAAATACTTTATTTTGAAAATTATTTATTCTAACTTCCTGAAAAATATGTACTAAACGTTGTTACTTAAACCAGTATTTTTTTTATCCATTATTTTTTTCTGTTTTCGTTATGTATCTGTACTTTCAAAATTATTATTCATTGCCTGAAAAAAAACGTGTTGTAATTATTTTTTTTTAATAAAATTCGAGGAAATTTCATCGTATTATTACTTCGCAATTTTTAATTTTACAGATCAGTTGTTCCAGAGCATCTGATTGGTCTGGTAGTAATTATCCACTTTCTGCTAGCTGTTCTAATACATGGAAGGCAAGTTGAATGGACAGCAAGACTTGATTTTCTGTGGAACCTTCAGGTCTTTATTTTTTCCTTGTTCAAGTAAAAAGAGAAATAATTTTTTTAAGTGATTCTCAAATTCTTCTTTTACAACGTACAGATGTATACATATGCCATAATAATACTTTTTTAGGTAATTGGATCCAAAGTGTGACCATCTATACAGAAGTAATAAATAAATTACACTTTTATGTTTGAAGGAATATTTTAAAAGCAAAAATATTTCTACTGTTATAATATAACTCTTCACCTTACAAAACAGCATATTGTTGTGGTCTCACCCGAATCACGCTTAGTGATTTCATATTTTGGTCAGGATGGAATGACTCACTACTCAAATCATTGACTTCCACACTTCCTTCTAAATACAACAAGACTTTATTAAACACTTTTAAATATACTATTATCAAACGCTAATACTCGGTGATATAGTAACTCACAAAAGACCGCATACCTTCTACTCTCTCGAGTGTCTGTGGGCCTAAGCTGAACATCTTTGGGAGCTGAAACGCGAAGCCTTCCTCCGTCCCATACTGGGTGTATTGGGTTCTTAACGTTGAGTGGCCTGGAGAGATACAGAGTGTCCTGATTGGTGGATGTGGAAGGAGAAAGTGGGAGGGACTAAGCTGGCTGGTTTCAGCGGTATCAAAAATCAAAGTCCAAAGCTCGTGCAAGCAGGTGAAAAGCTCGTCTGCTATTGGTCGTCAGGGATCGGTGAGTGAATACTCTATTCGCTGTCCTGGTGTCAAGGAGATATTGAAATTTACTTTTACAACTAAAGTTGGAAGCCTGTGTGGGTCGCAGAGAATTAAAGTTAAGATGAAAAATTAAATAAAAAGTTAAAAAATTATTAAATAGAGAATTTAGCTATAGAAAGGAGGGGTCATTCGCCACAAGGGAATGACAAAGAACTAAAATTAAGGAGGATTGTACGAATCCAGAAGAATTTTTCTGGGCCTCTTTTTACTGATGTTGGGATCATAATTTTCAAGGTTATGGATATTAATATTATTGATGCCAGGTAGACTGTCAAAGAATTTTTTACCTAGTTTTTGGATATGGGCTTTAAAAGTGAGAATTTTGAGAACTTTATAAATATTCCTATTTCTGGTATATTTGCAAGTTTTACTTATGCTCCTAATAAGTGAATTTTGAGCGTTATCTAAGAGTTTGATATTAGATAGTGTCTGTGGGCGTATCACTACCTCTTTATATAGCCGCGCTTTCACAGCGCCCTCTATGGTTGAACTCTAACAAAATATGCTAGTCATATATCAGAACGAAATTGTAACAAAACATTTAGGGTTAATATAATAAAAAATTTTCTTTACAATTTTATACTTTTTTCTCTTTTATCGTATGTTTCTAGTATTTTCGTCTTTTGCAGAACTAAACTAATTTTATTATTTATCTCAGATATTTGCAAAAATGAGTTGATCCATTTTGCAACTTTTCCTCGTTTTTTGTAGGCAAATGAAGAGAAAAAAGAAATGCACGAGTTACAGAGCAGCAATCGCCGTATTCTCTTCAATTTGCTACCGGCTCATGTTGCTACTCATTTCTTAGACAATCAATTCAAACATAATATGGTATGTAATTCATTAATAAATAATTTGCTGATTTTTATTCTGTAAAAGAATAAGAAATGCATTATTCTTTTAATAATTGTCTCTACTTTTTAAGGAACTTTACAATCAAAGTTATTCGAAAGTAGGAGTTGTATTTGCATCGATTCCTAATTTTCACGAATTTTATATGGAGCTCGATGGGAATAATCAAGGAATGGAATGTTTGCGTCTACTGAATGAAATAATTGCTGATTTTGATGAAGTGAGTTAGATCTTTATATTTCTTGTAATTTCATGTTGATCACAAAAAATTTTGAAACCTGACTGAAATTTATACATATTTCATTCAGCTTTTAGATGACGAGCGTTTCAAAGCCATTGATAAAATTAAGACAGTTGGTAGTACATATATGGCAGCTATTGGTCTCATGCCAGAGTATAGAATTATTGTAAGTAGTTTCTTATTTATGTTTTATAAGAATTTGCTTTTTATTTCCATAAGGGCTTATGATTCATGCCTTATATTAATCTTATGATTCTTGCTTTTTGTAATTTGTTAATCATGTTTACCGATAACTATTTGACGACTTTTTGAATTTGCCTCTTAACAAATTTAATGATTCGGGACAGTTGGAAACCTGCAAAACATAGTACAATGTGCTGTTTATCACTATAAAATTTAGGAATGAGGCTATTATCAATGTAATATGATGTCCTGGTTGTAATAGGATGTTTAAGGTCCTTAATATTTAAACTTGTGAAAGATTCTATTTTGAAATCCTGAAAAGGGAATTAAACACATCCAAAACACAGTAATATTACTATTTATTTTAAAGATTTGAATTTATGTTTGATAAAGAGAAAATTAAATTCTCATTCAAATACCCACTCTGACCAGATCGATAATAATGATTTATTTTAGTTTTATTTTAATTAATGATTTTTTTTCATATATGAGTAATTTGGTTAAATTATAGCCATATTGGGGCTAAAATTTTCATTTATTTGGCTCGAAATTATTTCTTTCATGCATATTGTGAAGTTAAATGATATGTAAACATATTCAGTTGGAATATTTAAAGAAAGGGTCAAAAATAGGTTATTCAAAGACTAGGCCAAATCCAAAGATTTTTTTTTTTCGTACATGCCAAACTTTTAAGCCATTCCTTTGAAGAATTCTACGGGAGATAATCTTTTCTTATCTATCGAAAATTTTTAGTTAGGGGATTGCGCATACTGTTTAAAGAAGCACTTTTAAAGCAATAAAAAATCAATTTTCAATTAGAAAATCGTGTGAGATAAAATTGACTCAGGCTGTTTGAATCATACTTAAGTTATTCGATAACGATGGAACGTTACAATTTTTCTTTTGATTTCAATGTAAAAAAAAGAAAAAAAAATCGAATATTTTTCCCTTTGAAATTAATTACAGATAATTTAATTATATTTTCTATTATAATTTGAGTCACGTGCAAATATATATATAGAGTTACTATGGAAAATTGTTTTAAAAATCATCGTAAATTTGTGTTCAAATCTAAATTGAATATATTATATCTACATCTATAATAATTAATCACATACTGAATTTCTGTAAATCTAACTTAACAGCAATTACGTAGGAATACGGCAAGACAGTATTAAATCAAAGAGTAGAATGGCTGCAGTTATACTATTGAAAATTCTTGAGCTTGAGATTAAAATTGCAGTGTTAAACATAGCTTCAAAACGTTAACCTTTCCCTTAGTTCTTATGTTACTAGCTGAAAAAAATAAAGAAAATACAGTTTTTCTTCTTTTTTGTTGTAAAAACTAAAAATTTCTAAAAATATAAAAACTGACTATACAATTGTATGAAACACAGACCTTGTTACTTAAAAGTATGAAAGACATTTAAAAATCTAATGTGAATTCGAAAAGTATTATCGCTTATAACTTGAAACAGCAAAAATAGTGTATCACTTTACCAGTAAGCCATAAATAATGACGACCACATTAGAGCATTTAGAAATAGTAATATTCATAAAAAATACTTTTAAAAATTTTTCATTGTAACTTGTATTAAAAGTTATGAAAACCAAATAAAAAAAATGTAGAAAGAAAAGTGTATGTGTATATAATCTAAAAAAAGACGTCATAACTTCGAAAAATGCCTAACAAGTTCATTGATTCTAATTTAAAGTAGAATAATTTATAGGAAATAGGATGCAGCTAAAGAAAAACATACTTCAAAACAATTACATTAATACATAGAGGTGGTTATCAAAATAATGGAAACACCTTCAATTAGCGCTTCATAAGCTTTAACCCATAATAATTGTTACCAGTTTTTTAATAAACAGAAATGTTTATATTCTAGTTGTATGTGGTAGCTTTATTTAAATTCTGTAAGTCTTAGATTCTTTTTAAAAACGTAAAATGTCTGACCTCTCAGATTTTCTAAGAGGCCAAATTCTAGGATCCCGTCTAGCTGGAGCAAGTGTTATCGGAACATTACAACTTTTACGCATTTCTAGAGACACCGTACCTCTAGAAATGCTTAAAAGTTGGCAAATAGAAATGCCTAGGTACGTTGTCTATATATATAGACATCATACCTCTAGAAATGATTAAAAAAGTTGAGATGTTTCGATAAAACTTGCTCCAGCTGGATGGGATCCTAGAATTTGGCCTAGAATTTGAAAATCTGAAAGGTCAGACATTTTTTACGGTTTTAAAAAGAATCCAAGACTTGGAGAATTTAAATAAAGCTACCACATACAACCAAAATATCTTATTTTATTATACTATATATATATATATATATATATATATATATATACATGACCGCGTACACTCAGCGTGGCAAGACAAGCTCGACAAAGCAAAATAGTGGACGGAAACAGAAGCTCACTGAAAGAGACCGCCAGGTATTGAAGTTGATTGTAATGTCTAAAAAGCTAACAACTGCAGCAAAGGTGACCACAGAGCTCAATGAGCATCTGGGTTCTCCAGTGTCAATGATTACAGTTAGAAAGCACCTTCATAAACAGAATATTTACGGCAGAGCCACTTTTCTCCCAGATGTTGATGCCAAATGTCATCTACATTCACAAAACCTGGTCGATTGATAAGTGGAAGAAAGTAATATGGTCTGACGCATTGTCTTTAATTCTTTTCCCTACAACAGGCTGGTTGCACGTTTGGAGGACAACTGCACAAGTGTAGGATCTCCTTCACACTGTTACCCAGGGAGGTCATGATAAGGGCAGCCGTGTCGTAGTTTTTTGCTGGACTAATCCTAACTTTAGAAGGAAGGATAACTGGTGAAAAGTATAGAGAAATTTTATATATATATAGCTGATCAGGTCCATCCTATGATGCAAACTTTGTTTTTTGCTGGAAAAAGATTTTTCCAGGATGATAATGCACTTCTCAATGCAGCGGGACTTGTCCAATAATGGTTTGATGAATACGAGGATGAAGTTAAATATCTATCTTAACGCGCACAGTCACCCGACCTCAATAGGATTGAACCGCGATGCTTTAGTTTAGAGCGTTCAATACGGAATCGATTTCCTCAACCGGCATCTCTCCTAAAACTTTCACAATATATCCATGAAGAATGGTGCAATATTCCTTTAAACACCATTCAGCACTTGTATGAATCGATTCCTCGGTGAATTCAAGCTGTATTACATGTCGAAGGCGATTCTACACCATACTACTTAAGGATTCATTATAAATCTAAGGTGTTTTTCCATTATTTCAATAGTCACATGTATATCAAATCAACAACATTGAGCACACACTAGAGAATTAAGTTAAAAGAAAATTAAAATGATAATCGTATGTTCTAAGCAATATCTTATAAGTTTTTTACACTATTAATTTTTTCACTATTTTTGTTACTTAAATCAGCGTTTCTCAAACTGCGGGGCGTGATAACTGTACGAGGGGGGCGTGAGCATATTGAAAAATCAAAAACAAAAGATTATTTAAAAAAAATAATTTACTGAAAGTAAACAAACAAAATACTTTCTGATATACTAAAATATAAAATACACATTTACACTCATATAATACACTTATAAATGTATCAGTACTGTACAATGTATTTTATAATTAATTTAAAAATATACTAAGTTAAGAACAAATTTGATAATTATCAGTGACCCCATGGGTTTGTATTAACATTTACCTTGATAATTTTGTATGGTTTATAATTAATTCCTTAAGGGGGTCTGGCACTTCCATAGGAGACTATGTTAAATTACATAAGTTTATGTACCTTTTTCTCAAAAACTTCTTGCTACTTAAAGATGAAATTTTTACAGTAGGTTATATGTACTGTCAATAAGACTTTAATGGAGGGTTTTGTCTTTTTGTTAAAAATTAAAATAATTATGTCCAATTTTTTTCCTAAAATTTAGTTTAAAAAGACCTTATCTAAAACAGTTCGCCAAATATATCTTATTCCCTCCGTTAAAATGTGTAAACTTGTTGAAAGTATGCCCACTGAAAATTTGAGAATCTTACATTAATTAGTTTTTGAGAAAAAGGTACATAAAGGGAAAAGTATTGCATTTTGAGAAAACAGGCTTTAAAGTAAAAATTTGTAATTTTTGAGTATTTATCTTTTCTAACACTTTCCGGAAACGTATGAAACTTTTTCTTTACCCTATGCTTCTACAAAAGACTCTCTTATAATTTTCCTTTTTTCATTATTTTTAGCAATCTAGCCCTTTTTTGTGCCTTAAGATGCTTTCGTTGGTCTACGCGAATCCTACGTACATCTAATTTTTTAAAGCATGACACACACACACACAATTTAAACTTGGTTCAATAGCACAATGTTTTAAGATGATTAGTTTTGCTATACATGACCCATATTGAATTGTGTAATGCCATATTTAACCCTAATTTTAGAATTTTTATCTCCTCAAACGTAGATTTTGGACTCATTGACCATATGGTATTACTTGTATTAACTGACTCATTGGGGTTTTGAATCTTTCAATGTAGACATTTTTTTAATAACATAGGGGCGGCTAGATCTCTAAAAATTGGCTTAATTTCGTTCATGATGGAAAATGGCACATGTGTATGTTTTTTATGATCATAGTGCTTTTCGTTAAATTCAGCTTCTGCCTTTTGAAACTTGCACCATGAATTTGTACTCGCAGGACACAATCCATGCTGAGGGCTCTCATTTGTAGACCAAATACG
The DNA here is from genome assembly GCA_019973955.1 of Trichonephila inaurata madagascariensis. Lineage (NCBI taxonomy): Eukaryota > Metazoa > Arthropoda > Arachnida > Araneae > Nephilidae > Trichonephila > Trichonephila inaurata. Next base: position 320,699 of record BMAV01023763.1, read on the forward strand.
AAAATAAACAGCTCGAACAGCAGTTTTCATGCTTTGTAAATCATTAGTATTGTTTCTTATGGCCATACCATAACACCCCTGAATTTTTGAAATTAAAATGTCGGTGAGTCGGTTGCAACCACTTAGGCATTTTCCATCACTAATTGCAGACAAAACAAATCGCGCGCTATCATTGAAAAACTATGCATGATGAAAGACAGGTGCTCCTGGAGCTCATTTGTAGCTGCGCGTCTATGAGAGTGGCTTTCTTTAAAAAATAAATAAAAAATACTTCTAATTATCGTATTTCTATACATCATACATCATTTTAAGCAGAAATGTTCGAACTTTTAGAAAATGTAAAAAAAAAGAGCCAAAATCGATAATTTTTCAAAAATTCATGTGTCGGACCAACTTAACTGTCGGTTAAAAGTTACGTGATTCGCTCCTCAATGCCACCGTTTTCCATGTAGACAAGCGTATTTTGATGTTTTTTTTAGCGGGAGGAAAAAAGGAATAAGTAAGCAAATCCTCTTAAATAAGTAAATACTTCGCAAACACTGTAAAGATCCTTTTATTGCATTCCAAAGCCTTTGGAATAATTTTATGGGTAGCGGTGCCCAGAAAAGATCGTACATCGGAAAGACGTATATATACGTCCAGAAAATTAATACTTTGACTGAGCGAGATGTTTATATACGTCGGTGGAACATAAGAGGTTAAAGTCGTATTGTAGATTTAGTTTCAAAGTATAGTATTATTGAATTCACAATACATTGTTATTGAATGGAGGGGGGGGGGGCGCGATGAAAATGATGTTTGAATAGTGGGTCACGTATATTGAAAATTTGAGAAGCACTGACTTAAATAATTGTTATTCTGAAAATAAATCAGAATAATATTTCTTTTAGTAACAATTTCTGGTATTCATTTATTGCTCATTTTGAGATATGAAAGAGTAACTAAACCTTCATCTGCAGAATTAAGAAAACCATACTATTTATATTTGATTTTAGCATGCATATTAACAGATTTTAATATTTAAATTGCACACTACAAAATTGCAAAATATTTTTAATATTTTATATTGATTTATATACATTGTTTAATATGCATTTTGCATTTTTCTGCCTACATTGTTTCACTATAAGCTTCTACAAAAGCTTCCACGTAAAGTTTATGTAAATTGAAATCAACTCTCTCTATAACATTTTTATTACAATCTCTTTTTCTTACTAGGATGATAATCACGAGTCTGCTGTTGAATATATGAGTATCTTAGCAGAGATGGTTTTTGCATTCAAGGACAAGTTGGCTGATATTAATGAAAATTCATATAACAACTTTTTCCTCAGAATCGGTAATGTATTGTCAAAATATTTCTAGATTGTTCTTTTCTATTAAGCAATGTTATGATTATTTGTCTGTCTTTCTCTATTTTCAAATTCGATTTACATGTGCTTTATTAAAGAGAAAAGGTAATTAAAAAAATTTAATTCCACGATTAAAGGTTTTCCCACACAAGCTTAATTTTGCAATATGCGTGTGTACTATACAATATACGTGTATTTGTATTTTTCAATTATATCAAATATTTTTATCAACCACCTTAACAAAAGAAGAACAATGTATGACTCGAAATAATCTAGGGCTGGCTGCGAAATACGCCATGGCATTTATATAGAAAGATTAAAGTCATTCAAAAAGCTGTGCTTCTTGTCTCAGGATCCCACTTAGGAAAAGTGGACGACATTCGAACTTCCGTGGCATTCTCGAAGAATCACTTTTCAAATAATAATACTCTTAAGCTATATAGAGAAAAGTCTCAAGTACTTTTACTGTAATGATTCACAAGGAAAACAAATTATGTAACATTTCGAATCATAGAGGTTTGACTGCATATATATACATAAACATATATACACACAAAGAGAAAGGGGGAAAAGAGACTTCGGGCTTATAAATAATATTATGAATCACTTTCACTGCCATTTTTCATTTACGTTTTGACAATGACTTTTTGTATATAGTTATTGATAGTTATATTTTTTAAGATTCTTTCTCTTATTCACCTCAAATATTTCAATAAATTTCCTATTGCATGCACTGAAGTAATATATATATATATACTAGCTGGTATACCCGTTCTTCGCGCACGGGTGAATTGAAAAATTAAACAATACAGATTGAAGGATAAAGAAGTTTTTAATGAGTTAATTTGACGTGAAATGCATATTAAACAAAAAGAAAAACACGTGTTTGTTAAATTTTAAGTCTGTAGATCTAATAGCTGATAAAAATGATTTCTTTAATTTATAACGCCCCTTAATTCTCTTGTGGGTCGATTTTTGAAAAAACCTTCCTAAGCTGATCTCTGCTCAGCAAAAGTAAAACATTGTTACATATTTTGTGTAATGAAAGCTTAAAATAGTGTAAATAATTTATATCTAGAAGTGTAATACGTTAATATTACTTTCTGTTGTTATTCTGTTAAAATTGTAATATTTTCGCAAGCAACGCCGTTCCTTAAATTATAACGGTGATTCAATGGAAACATAGCGAAATGTTGGCGATAGAGTCAAGTTGGCAACTTGGCAATTGATTGAACTATGCAGAAGTCGATATGCTGTAGTACCACCTGGTGGGGAGCTGCAACGAAGAAGATAGCACAAAACACTTTTCCATAAAAAAATACATATACATGCCAATTTTCATAGTGATCGGTTGAACAGTGTTGGAGTGAAGCGAGGTCATACATACATACAAACATCCATTTTTATTTTTTAGATAAACAAATAGCATTAAAGAGTCTTAAAGTTCGGATCATTGAAATAGTTTATAGAAAATTTACATGCAGTGAAAATCGTTTAACACAAAACTGAGAGGGTATGAATTTTTTTTCGTGCTAAAAGAATTTCATGTTAAAGAATACTAAAAAAAACCCCATATATTTAACAAAATTAAGTTTAAAAGAGTACAGTTTATTTACACA
>BMAV01023763.1:324069-363640 GCA_019973955.1 Trichonephila inaurata madagascariensis
AGAGTATTATTTACACATATATTATATAACTGGTGCCCTCGACTTCGTCTGCGCAGGATTAGTCCTTCGAGTAGCTTTTATTTTCTTCTCTAAGGTCCTCTCTACCCATCTTTATACCAAAATTCATCAAAATTGGTTCTGCGGTTTAGTCGTGAAGGCGTAACAGACAGACAGAGTTACTTTGAGAGACCCTTGTTCTCTCTATATTGTGTAATGTATATAAACTGAAATTAAGTATTTTTGGTGATTATCTCACTGATAGGTATCATAAATCCTATATTTTGTGTTGATAGATGTACGGATGTATATGATGATTGATGGTAATGCAAAAGTTATAGGTAGCTATTGCAATATACTCCTATAAACTATGTTAAACGATTTTTTTCGTTCAGCATAAATATGCAGATTTTGCGATTTAGAAACGCGTGAGCAAGCCACGTAGAGCTGGCAGTGGGAAAAACATGGCACACCCAAATGTATGTCGACGCCAAGCTTGGGACTGCTCTGTTGTCTCAGCAGCTTTGTGAGCTGCCTCACGCTCCGCTTGTTCAAGCCTTCGCAGTTTGGCTTGTGGAAACGTTTCGTTAAATCTAGCTACTTTCTTAGCTCGAGCTATATTAGAGCTTTGGGAAAGATTAGACTTAAGCTTTCGCGGCATAATTCTTAGTAGGTGCTTTTTCAACACTTCCAAAAAAATACAGTACGGCAGTTATTATTTTTATACTTAAAAAATGAAATACCTGCTTATTCAATTAAAACTATAGCGTTATAACTAATTACTAACCACAAACAAAGTTGCAAATTTGTCCAAATGATGTAGTGTGAAAGACAAAGTTTATCTACTTTAAATACCACAAAAGCGATAAAAATATTTATTTTGATATAAGGATCAATTTGTTACTACCAAACGTGCATTAGAGCGTGTAATTATTAATTTTTATTGTACTCGTATTTATGACATGGCCAATAGCGATAAAAGTATTTATTTTGATATAAGGATGATTTTGTTACTACCAAACGTGCATTACAACAATTTTTATTTTATTTATGGTTCGTTATTTTGGAAATAATGGCTTATACATAAAAGATAGATATATGTTGTCGCGGGCTTTTTTGCAGATGGCAGAATTGTTTCATACTTACTTGACAATTATCATTATATTTTGGACACTTCACACAATATCTTCATAAATTATAGCCTATATGTTATTCTGTGATTTATAAGCTATATTATTGTAAAATTTCATTAAAATCCATTCAGTTGTTTTTGCGTGAAAGACGACCAAACATCCTCACAAACTTTTACGTTTATAATATATATATATATACATATTGGGTGTCCCCGAATGTTGTGTGCAAACTAAGAGGGGAGGTAGAGAATGCCATGAGGAGCCATAATTACACAGGAAAGCATGGGCGAAAACGTAACCCTAACGAGATAAAGGGACACAAAGACAGTATGGTCACAACACAGAATCATGTAGAGTAAAACGCTTTATTACAACAACAACAAAAAAAGGATGGCGTAAAAGCATCACAGAAGGCGTTCGAAATTGCGGCATTGGATGTATGCACGCACAACACCTACGCGATGTGGATGGGCATGTCTGTCGCACTTTGGTTAACAAACCTCTGCGCAAAAGCGACATGCTATTGATGATCATCTGTCTGTAATAACTGCACTCTCTTTACATGGAAGGGAAGTAAGGTTTTGCCCGGCAGTACATGATGGACAGTTGTTCGAGATCTTTCGGTTGAAACAGCAAGCGCCCGTACACTGGTACCGTGTTTTCGGTCCACAGCATGCCTCTTTGAATAGGGCTGTTCGTGGTCGTCCAGTACCTTTCTGAAAGATCCATGCTCTGCCAGGTTCTGATGCATTCGAGTGAACGTTGGATGATTCGGTTGCAGCTTCGTTAGACATCTTTCCCGGTACAGCTGAACAGCAGCACGTCCACTTTTGTTAGTTAGGCCGCAGATCAAGTGAATATCTGCCTACTCGGGGTTCGTATAACGGTTCATGTTAGTCGCACGCTGTCCGTCTGAAATAAGGAAATCACATGTGCTGACCTTTCGAACTCTCGTAAAGGGCCACCTATCGCTTTCCGCCTTACCTAATTATGGCTCCTTACGATGTTTTCTACCTCCCCTCAAAGTTTGTTAACGCATTCGGGGGACACTCTGTATATGTAAACACACCCACTTTAACATGCATAGAAACTCATTGTATAATTTTGATTTAAATTTAACAAAGTCATTATATCTTTATTTCAAATATAGTAAGGTATATGATCACAAAAACATGTCTTAATTCTCGGGCTTTGAGATGCTCTTGTCATTTATATTTGGGGCTCTTGTGACATAAACTAAATGTACACACACACAATGCTGCATTCATTTAAATCTCATGCATTCCATTCGACTCACTAAGCAAATGTGATGACGGAAAACTTACAATTTGGACTCAGAATTATTAACTTTTCATGCATTACAAACTTTAACGCAAATTTTAGCATTTGTGTGTGGAAAAGAAACTGTTATATAATATAACTGAAAAAAATTCTAAATAGTTTTATAATTGTAAGATTTTTTTATTGTAGGTTTAAATATTGGTCCTGTTGTTGCTGGAGTAATTGGCGCTAGTAAACCTCAGTATGATATTTGGGGAAATACAGTAAATGTTGCCAGCAGAATGGATAGTACAGGTCTTCCGAATCACATACAGGTATACTCTCACTTTTTTTCAGCAGTCTGTGATTCCAGAAATTAATTACCTTGTTCAAATTCTTTTGCATTTATGCTTAGGGAAATAAATGCATCAGATGGAAAGTCTGTTGTTGTTGTTACTAATGCCACCTGACCAGAAAAGGCCCACGAAGTTCATCATGGCTAAAGGCTTTGAGCACCACACAGGTGACAGAACGATTTAGCTCGGTTTCACCCCAATTTTGAAGGGGAACACCCTGGGGCTCCCGCTTTTCTTTCCCTTTCACCAACCCCACGAGAGGACTTGCGGCTCGACGGCTATTTTAAGTACCCCATGCCGCGAATGCTCTATACATTTACAAACATCCATGTCTTCTCCGGGATTCGAACCCAGGTCCATCGGCATAGCAGTCAGCGTCGCTAACCACTATACCGGATGGGCGACTCAATGGAAAATATTTATTATATATATTAACAAATATAAAATAAAATTTTGTACTTCTGTCACGAGAAATAATTTTTTCATATGGAAAGTATTTCAGATAAAAACAAGCAAATATTTAATATTTCTCAAATTACTTTCCTTTCAAATGTACACAGTCTATGAAATCGAAGTGTTAAAATGGTCCACTCATCGGTTAATTTTTCCTCAATAGCAAAATGATTTGACTTTTTTGAAAATTTTAAACAATTGCTTAGTTTAATTTTTAATTTTCATTTCTTTGGTTTTTGTTTCTGAAAGAGTTGCTTTTTGGCTGTCGAAAGAAATTTATTTCAAATTCACAAGAATTTAAGTTTTATCTAACGCGTGGGCTTTCTTAAAAAAAAATTTTGGTGCTTAATGATTTTTGCAATTATCTTTGTAACATTTCCTTTAGTTTTTTTTAAGAAATATGAAACGAAATTTTTTTTTCTGGACTATGCTGTCAATGAAAGATTTATATATTTTATATCCAGTCTTTGACACAGGAATTCTATTTTGTTATGTAATACGAGGTGTGACCCCCCCCAAAAAACGAGACTGGTCCAATAAATCATCATACTTACAGAATCAGTTCTCCATGACATTATCACCTTCAAAGTAGTCCCCTTCAGCGTTCATACACTTCTGTATTTGGTGCTGTCATTGCTGGTAACAGTTCTGGAATGAGATTTTTGACTGAACCTCTTCAATTGAGATGAAATGGGTTCCCCTTAAGCAAGATTTAACTGTAGGAAATAAAAAAAAAATCCCATGGATCCAAACCAAGTGAATAAGGAGGATGCTCCATCTCAGTAATGTTTTTGCTGGTCAGAAACTACTTGAAAGATATAACCGTGTGAGCGGGTGCTTTGCAGTGCTGCAACAGCCATCTATCACTCCACAATTGTGGCGCCCCCCCCCCCTAATTTTTCATGATCTTTTTAGTACTTCAATGTAGTAGTGTTGATTAACAGTATGACCACTGGGAACCCATTCAATCATTACAATTTCATTAATGTAACATTGTCTTGAATTTTGATTTAGATATGCGTGCTCTTATGGGGATCCTCGAGACTTCCACTGCATCGATTGGCGTTTACTTTCTGGGTCATAGGTAAAACTCCATGTCTCATCACATATGTCTACAGATTCCAACAAATTGACTCGTTTGCAATGCGTTCTAACATGTCCACACACACGTCTTTACGGCACTACTTTTAGTCATCGGACAGCACTTCTGGAACAACTTTCACACAAATCTTCTTAATGAGTAAATTGTCAGTTAAAATGTGTGTTGAACAGCTTCGCTATCCCAGTTAACAAACTCCACCACTACACGAACGATTAATCTTCTACATCATGAACTTTGACAATGTTTTGGTCTGTAATCGCTGACCTTGAACACCCAGCTCGTCCATCATCTTTAACACTATCCCTTCCCCCTGAAACCCGCTTATACCATTCAAATACACTTGCATGAGTCCCAAGGTTTATCTTCATAAGCCTCGTTTAACATTTGAAATTTTTCCATAGCTGATTCACAAGAAAATTCATGTTGATTTGCTCTCTCTGTCCCTGTTCGATTTTTGCATCAAACATTTTCCCGGCAGAAGGCAGTTGCACGTGTTCACTCAATGACGCAGTACTCTCAACTGGCATGATCGGTTAAGTCAGAACTGGCCGTATGGACAGAGGAGGTGTGTGAGATGACGTCATCAAAACAGTTGTTGCCAACTCCACTCTTTTTTTAAGCTACGCACTTGCCTCGTTTTTTTGTGTTGCACCTCGTACAGTTAAGAGAGAGTAATACACAAGCATTAATGTCAGAAAATTGAAGAAAGATAAGAATTGGTTGCAATTAGTTACAGATGGGTAGACAATGTTATGGAAATATATATATATTTCCAGAAAATTGCTTACCCATTTTCAATATTGAAGAAGCTCAAGGAACACTATTATACAAATTTTAAGTCTGTTGTACTGGTTGCTGCTTGCTCTTGATACAAATAGGTCTGGAAGTCAGATAAAAGACAACGGTAGTATAATATTACTTCAAAATGCTTGATCTCAGTAATTTGCATAAAGGCATGATTTCCGGTGTGTCTAAAATGTAGAAATGGAAGGTGTGTTTAAATTATTTAAAAGGGCAGTAAATGCTGCTTTCAATCTTGGATGAAAGAGGAATTTATCAAATAGGGATCAGCACGAATTATTGGTCAAAACTTGAAATCTACAATGGAGCAAATAAGGGTTAGAATTTAACTTCGGTGGAGAAAGTTCAATTTGAAGGAAGGCAATTAGTTCATTGGAAAATTCACAGATTTCATCAAGATTAAGATTTCCATGGCCATGTTGTTAAGTGCATTACATATATTAATGGGGCAAAGAGAATAAAAACTAAAACCTGTATTTTTGTGTGTCTTTTACCTGGTCTGGTGATATATCCCGTTGTTATAACAGATTTGCTTTAAAGAAAATGGAGAGTACTATTATTCTTTCTTATTTCAGACGTTTTGAGACCTGTTATGAAATAGAGAAAGATGGGACTAAAACAGTGCTTCTCAAACTTTCAATACTCGCGATCCAATATTCAGTCATCATTTTCATCGCGCCCCCCTTCATACAATAACATTGTATTGAAAAAAATCAGTAATACTACACCTTTATACTAAAGCTACAGTACGACTTTAACCTCTTATGTGCCACCGACGTATATAAACGTCTCGCTCAGCCAAAGCATTAATTTTCTGGACGTATATATACGTCTTTCCGAATTACGATCTTTTCTGTGCACTGCTATCCATAAAATTATTACTAAGGCTTTGGAATGCAATAAAGGGACCTTGACAGTCTTTGCAAAGGATTTACTTATTTCAGAGGATTTTGCTTATTTATTGGGGGGCGGAGGAGGGGGGTGGGGGGCCAGAAGAACATCATAATACGCGCGTCTACGTGGAAAACAGTGGTATTGGGGACCAAACAGCGTAACTTTTAATCGGCAGTTAAGGAATTAATTATACACCGTTCACAAATCCCCATGATAAGTGTTAATACAAGCCCATGGGGTCACTGGTAATTATCACACTTGTTCTTAACTTAGTATTGTTAAATTAATAATAAAATACATTGTACAGTACAGATACCTTTATAAGTGTATTATATCAGTGTAAATGTGTATTTTATATTTTATTATGTCAGAAAGTATTTTGTTTGCTTACTTTCAGCAAATTAGAATGTTTTGAATAATGCTTAGTTTTTAACTTTTCAATATGTTCGCGCCCCCCTTGTAGAATTATCACGCCCCTCAAGGGGGCGCGCCCCACAGTTTGAGAAACGCTGGACTAAAAGGTTTACAAATTTTGAAGTAAATTCTAATAATCTGATGTATGAATCAGTTATACATTTGCACATGCTTTCTTCTACCATTTTACAAAATTACAGTTACAGAAGCAGTTAACAAATAATATTCTGCTGCAATATTGAATAATTGGAACTTCCAATACTATAGAAGTATTTCATAACTACTTGTAACTATAAAACATGGAATTTGATTTTTGATGGTGTTGCTATACTATTTCTTGGAATTTTTTAGGATTAATAGTCGTTCTATTTTGTCTACAGCCCAAAATTGTTCGTATGTACTCCATGATCACGCTAATCTAATGATGCAGACAATGTTCTTCGTTAGCTGGCCCTTGTTTATAGTGTATTATGTTTCCGCGCAGTAAAATATGTCACGTGTTTGTTTATGAATTTGAGGATAAGCGAGACAGTTACTTTTATGCCCTTACCAAACCTTAATATTATTGAATCTCGATGGGAATATATTAAACAGGCTATTTAAACCAGCTTCCCAGAAAGCAAAATGTGTTGATATTTTGTGGGAGGAAAGGAAAGGAATCCTTTCATCTTATGGGAGAGATCTACATGCATCTATTTCTTGTCAAACTCTTGTTGGCCATAATTGTTAATGCTAGCCCTACATCATATGAATAAAAAATAATAATACAGATTCAAAGTGTTTCCATTATTTTATCTATAATCCGTATACACGTATTCATTTGAGTTAAATGAAGTTTGTGTGTGTATTATTTTCCTTTCTTTTTCATATAAAAGCCAACGAATCTTTTATTGGGGGAACGCTTAGTTCAGTTTACTATTTAGCTCATTTTGTTAAAAAAAATGATTATAAAACATTTCTCAGTCCTAATTTACCAGTTTAATTTTGAAAATATACCCCAAATACCAAAATGCAGTTTTATGCCATTTGATGATTTACTGCAAATCAATGTCAACTGCATTTTTTTTCTCATTTGCTTATATGTTTCTTTTCACTGTAATAGTTTTTTTTATATTACGGATAATCACATTTATAATCCTATTTTAGATTAGCTTTGAGTCAATACGAGAGAAAAATATTTATTATTAAAAAACATATTGAGATATTCGTATAATTCTAGAGAGCCTTTAATTAAAACCAATTTTATATTTTACTTGCTCTATTGCAATATTTTCCAATTTTTTTTTTTTTTTAGAGTTATTTTTCTCTCTGACAAAACTTATTTAATCATTATGTTTCTCTCTGACAGTAGTTGGGAACATATACCACTTACAGTAAAACCCGGTATATAACGCGCACTTGTAACACACAAAAAAAGATCGAAATTTACAGATGCGCGTATATGCTGAGTATAAAAATGATAGATTTAAAAATAAAAAGAGGAGCATATAAAAAAATTAGACTTTTACATGCATCGAAATAATGTTTATTTAAAAGATATGACACATTGCTCTTATAAAGTTGTAGTTCTAACAGTATATTATTTTTTAAAGCTCGGAATATTACCTCAAATAAATGACTTCAAAAAGTAAGAACATTGTGCAAGTACATTCAGGTTCTTTCATAAAAAAAAGGGATGCTCGTTCGGTGAATATACTTAAAAATTAAAAATTCCAGCTTGAAAATATAGGGGCGTGTTATACGGCGGTGCGCTTTATACACACCGGATTTTACAATTTGCCAATTCTATCAATTTCAATGATATGCCTATGAAAATTAGTTTTAATAATTGCTTCTGAAAGATAAATAGGTAACTATTCGTGATTTAACAAAAGAACATTTAAAAGTGGTGAAATTGAAATGAATGCTTTTGAATTTTGAAAAAGTGTTTGAATTTACATGAATCTATATATCTTTAAATCTTGAATTTGACCCCTCAGGAGGCTCACCTTCTTTAGGTGAGTACGGGTTTCACGCTCCCGAGGTACCTCAGTGATCTTTTTTTCCCTCTTCTCTCTCCCCCTTTTTTTTTCTTTAGACATTTGTTTGCTTTGGGGATAGTTTTCGTTTATAATTTTTTGTGATAAGATATCACTAATTTATTTAAATAACCCTCAATTGACGTTTTTCTTTTTTATTTCATAACACTATTTAAAAGAAAAACATATATATATATATATATATATATATATAAATCCAAAAAAAATCACAAGATACGTTTATAAAAAAAATATAAAAAAAAAAACCTTTTTCATTTTCGTTTCTAACATAGTAAAAGGTCGGCTGCGTATCAATACCGATCTGCTGCATACCTAGCCCTTAGCTCTAAAGGGTCTCAGTACCACCCTTTTAGCCTCTTCCGCGAGGGATACTATTTGGGCAGTGGAAAGGTCCCTTGAGGGGAAGGGTATGCTGCGGAAGAGTTGCGTGCGTCGTCGGTGACGGCTGTAAGGAACGCTCTGCCTAAAGCGGTCCCAGAGGTCGAGGACCTTGGTTGCGGATGGCTAGGCGGTAGGGACTCGCTTATATTGAGAAATCCTTCTTGGCTTTGACCTTGGACCGTGCCCGGCAACACGTTATGGGTGTTTTCCCGTTGTCTAGCTTTGAAGAATCCTCCGGCGGTTACACTTGACACGTTTGAAAAGTGTAGGAATTCGGGTCCTGGCGGGGGTTTCGATGGAACTGGAAGGAATCCGTGAAGGCAAAAAAAAAAAAAAAAAAATTGTAGAAAAAAAAAAAAAAAAACGTTTTACCGCTTCCTATGGAAACAAAAAATTGATCCTCTCTAGCGCCATCCGATACTCTTTCTTGGGCTGACCGGGTCGAGCGCTCGACCCCGTCATTTAGCCCAGGGTATTCTTTGTGCTCAGACGGAGGCCAGAATCCGTCAGTTTCTCCCGTAGTGGAGCAACAAATTGACTCAACAAAAATTAACTTTCACTCTAATGCACAGCAACAAGAATTTAGCGATTCTGCTAGATTCTTTATTATTAAAACACCAAATACCTTTTCGACTGTATCTCCTTTTCTGATCGAGAAAGCGATCACAAATAGTATAGGGCAGGTTAAGACGATCCGTAAGATGCGCTCCGGGGACTTATTCCTCGAAGTAACATCAGCGAAACAGTCTGCCGCCCTTAAGAATCTACGTAAAATGGCTCACTTTGATATCACTGTCATTCCACACAACAGCCTCAACTTATCACGAGGAGTCATCTATGCTGCGGATTTGTTGAATGTATCAACAGAGGAAATACAGGAGAATATGCAGGATCAAAAGGTCTGTAATGTTCGACGAATTACGATTCGGCGGGATGGACAGGTGCTTAACACTAAGCACCTCATTCTGACCTTTTCTACGCCTGAACTCCCACAGTCTGTAAAGGCCGCATATCTCCAATGCCCTGTTCGACCTTACATTCCAAATCCGCTACGTTGTTTCCAGTGCCAGAGATATGGACATTCGAAAACAATCTGTCGTGGCCAGCCAACCTGCTCTAGATAAGCAGAGGTAGACCATGATAGCGCAGACTGTAAAGCAAAGGAACGATGTGTAAACTGCAAAGGGGACCATTCATCGTTTTCTCGATCTTGTCTAACATGGATATTAGAAAAGGAGATAACGGCAGCCTAAATAAAAAATAAACTTTCTTATCCGGAGGCTCGGCGTGTTGTATCATCACACACGTCAGTTTCTGGAAAAAGCTATGCATCTGCAACCAGCAAAACATATGTATCAACAGCCATTCAATGTGACGCAAGTACGGCTTCAACATCTGAAAAAGCTAAATCTGAAAAACCCAAGACTATTGCAATGGATACATGTAAGACTGTATCCACTCCACCCAATGTAAAAAAAAACAACAACAGAAAAACACGCATAAAGGACTCTGGCGTGCAAGCTAACAAAAAAAGAGGTAAAACCTCTCTAAGAAACCCCATGACATGGGATAAGATATGTCATGGAAATTCATGCATCCCAAAGCAACGAAAGTCTGATGGAAGATCTGTCGCCAAGACCGTCGTCTTCTAGCTCCTTACGAGGAGCGAGTGCGAAGACTTGATGTCCTTTTTTATTTCCTGGAACTGCCGTGGTCTAAGTCGTTGATATCAAATCCATTTTTTCCACGTACCAGCCTGCATGTGTTGCTCTTCAGGAGACATTTCTGAAGAGTACTATGACAATGCAAGTGCGTGGTTATTATTGTGTACGACGGGATGTAGATTGTGATACATCACCAACTGGATGTGTATGCCTTTTCACGTCCCATCTCTATCCCAGTAATGCCGTCACACTGCACACATCATTACAGGTTGTGGCTGTACGAATTCATATCCATTCTTTAGTCACAGTCTGCTGTGTTTATTTACCACCGAATGATGTGCCTCAAGGGGATTTGAATCGGTTAGTTTGTCAATTGCCAGCTCCATTTATTTTTCTCGGTGACTTTAACAGACACAGCCCTCTATGGAGGCATGATGATACCAGTTTTCGCGGGCGACAGATCAAACAGTTGATCTCTGATCATTGTCTCTGTCTGCTAAACAACGACGAGAAAACGGATTTCCATGCACTCACGAGGACATTTCACTCCCTCGATCTAGCCATCTGTTTGCCAACTCTGCTACCGATGTTGAATTTTGCTGTAGATAATGATCTACATAACAGTGATTACTTCCCTTTCCTAGTCTCGCATGTTAATGGTGCGGGGACACGAGTTCGTCCTCCCACTTATCATTTTCATCGCGCAGACTGGGACAAATTCACACGGTTAGCGGTTATCACCGGCACAATGGTTCAGAACAGGACAGTTGATGATGCCGTTTTAAACTTCACTGAAGCTATTCGGAATGCTACCGATGCAGCAATTCCTAAGACTTCAACCTCCCATCGAAAGCTGTGTAAACCATGGTGGAATTCAGCCTGCCAACTAGCGAAAAAGGAACAAAAGAGGAAGTGGGGTATTTTCCGGAGGTACCCCACCACTGATAATCTCATAGCGTTCAAACGTGTAAAAGCGTTAGCTCGTAAAATACGACGTCAAAGCCAGAGAGAATCTTGGATCCAGTATGTATCTTCTATCATTTCGTCAACTACGAGTTAACAGTTGTGGAGAATGGTTAAAGCAGCGAATGGCCTCAATCGGGACTTTACCATCCCGATATTATAAACATCGTCTGGTGTTTATTCGTCGCCTGTTGATGTGGCCAATTTAATTGGCCAAACATTTGCTAGTGTGTCCAGCTCCGATTCATATAGCCCTGCATTTCAGGCGACTAAGAATCGTTTAGAGCGGGCAACTATCAACTTCAAGCGTCGACAACCTCTACCATACAACTGTGACTTTGACATGTGGGAATTAAAGAGGGCCTTGTCATCGGCCCACAATACTAGTCCAGGTCCTGATGGAATATCCTATGATTTGCTTCGCCATTTGAACGAGGATTCACTAGTAAGTCTTCTTTACCTATTCAACCGAATATGGAGGGAGCAGGTGTATCCTACTCAATAGCAGGAGGCCATAGTGATTCCCATTCTAAAACCTATAAAGGATCCAAAGATCACTCTCAGCTATCAACCGATAGCACTCACGAGCTGCCTTTGTAAGACACTGGATGTACAGGGATGGGAGGAGGGGGGCGGGCGAGAAACGAATTTATTCACCGAAGAAAATTACATTACTATATTCACATCTTTTTTACTCGAATCGTCTAGTACTAAAAACGTTTTGCTTAAATTTTATGAATATAATTTTCGGATAGGATTTTATCATTGATTATATAATTTCATTAAAATGATAATCGATATACTGTGTGTATTTTGTGGATGACCAAATTATACACTTTTATAAAGCACATTTCTTACTTATTACAAATGTTTCATCGTAAATGAAATGCATTCCAAATTGTACATTAAAATTACAAACGAAACTTTACAATCCTTTTACTAGTTTTGTAATATATGAACAACTGTTTATGTTAAAATCAATATTTATATAAATATTTATACTTTATTTCCTCTCTTTTGTTGTATTTTCAACAATGAATTGAATTTACTCGTAAATTTTAATAGTTGATTGATAAGCTAGAATGATAATACTAATTAAATTCATAGTATAATAAATATGCTTATTAGTAATAAATTCACTCCTCTTTAATATTATAGAATTGTTGTGAATGCAAATGTTAAGAAAACAAAGAGATGCATTAAGATTGTTTTACTACGATACTAAATGTTTCGTGTATGAGAGGTATTGTGGGAAAATGCATCGTTGTTATTGAAAATATTTTTAACAGATAATAAATTAGTAGCGACGTTTTAGGAAAATGCGTTATGCTAACATCGTTGATGAATGCTGTCATAGCCAATCAATTATTTCAGCAATTATTTCTAAAAAAATAATACGATTTTTCTATTTTAGGTAACCGAGGAAGTCTACAATCTCCTGAAAGATACCTATGTTTTTCAATGTAGAGGTATCGTGAAGGTGAAAGGCAAGGGTGACATGACTACATATTTTCTCATTAGGAAAAAACAACCGAATGAAATGCAACAAAATGAACCATCTGTTTCAAACGTTGAAAGAAATGATGCTTGCCAAAATGTGCAAAAAGAATCCTGTACAGATGGCATAAGTTCTCCAACACAACCTACTGCACCCAGAACGAATAACGAAAGTACTGTCAGTCGTATGAAGAAGACTCACATGTATCATTCTGAACCAATAAGTGAAATTCATTCAACTAGCAGCCCTAGACTTCCTTCTATGCAGCTCCCACCTTGGCAACCTCGATGTCAACAAAGAAGTTTTTCAACTGATGCAGATTCTGATTTGTACGACCAACCCAAACCGATTATTGGTAATGCCCCAACTAAATCCTACTCACAATCCCGTCCGCGATTCAACAACAACCATTCTAATGCCAGTAATAAAAGCATAAAGAATTGTAATTCATTGCCAGAATCGAAAGATGATTTACAAGATAAGTTACAAAAAATGAATACTGGCTCCAGTTTATATACAAATAAAGTATATAGACCATCTAAAATGTATACACATCCAAGGGCTCATGTCGTGAGCAAATCTCCAGCTGTACTTACGCCACCAGAAGAAATGTTTAATTTTCCTTCTGCAAGTACTGCAAATAATGCAGAGGCCACCAGCCCTAATATAGCAAGTGATACAAATTTTGCTGTCAGCAATACTCACGACAGTCTGATTGGCCATGAGCGGGATAATTCTGTAGATTCGTCTTCTTTAAATCATTCATCAGCTTCATCTTGTGACAGCTATAATCGAACAGATTTTTCTCGCACAGATGTCGATACGCCTTCACCTGCACTATATGACTATTCATGTAACGGGCCTAATATGCAGTGGGTATACCCCACAGATAATACAAAAAACAAACCATCTTTATCAACTGAAGCTTCGTATAATAATAATTTGTCTGATAGCAAGAAGGCTCTTCCAGAAGTTGGTTTATCACCCTCTCATAACAAAAGTTACAAAAGTATAGTGAACTGTGAGAAAATGAAGTTTAAAGATGAACAAGAGGTTGGTGAAAATGGTGATGAACATTTTCCAAGCAATGCAGCTGAACTCGTTGAAAGCTCTCACCAGCAACAGAAGATAAAGCCAAAACAAAAAACACCAAGTGTAAGCAAAGATTTTAAGCCAAACACAGGAGACATGTCTTTTGCTTCAAATGCCTCATCCACATCTGCCTCTAATCAGGAACAAATAACGCAGCAAAAGAACTCATATAAAAATGATTCGGACAGTTGTGAAGATCAAACCGATTGTCTTTCAGTAAATGAAGCTTTAAATATTAATACAGGCTATAAAACTTCAGAAAAATCTAATGGAATCCATTCTGAGCATAACATTCCAGTTCAAAATCTGCGAACTGTCAATTCATGCAAAGACCCATCACAAGACAAAAATAAATACAAATTTTCTGAACCATTACTTGGTTCTGAGAAACCGGTTAACGATACTGACAACAATAACTCATTTAAAAATCCTTCTTGTGAAAGTCCACTTTCAAAAGAAAAGAAAGAAGAACTTTATTTGGATACTAAGTCCTCAAGCTTCCCCAGTTCTTCCGATTCGTCACCTAAATCTTCTAAAAAAAGTGCAGAAATGTACGCTAGAAAAGTATCCAAAAATGTTATTAATAGTCGACAGGGGATTAGTTTATCTTCTTTAACTCATAAAGATTCAACATTTGAGGAGTCTCTACCCATTTTACGAGAAAGTATTCCGAGAGCCCCTGTTGAACTGAGTGACAGTGACGAAAGTGATGATGAAAAGTCAGCTGAAATTCCCCTTATGGATGAATACTGTACGGATGATCCTACTTTAGAAAATGCTTCGTTATTGAACGAACATGGACTTACTGATGCTGAAGGAGCTTTGAGTGATTTGAATTCAATTATAAACGATCCAAATCCTGGGGATGGAGATATGGATGATACCAGCATATCTTCCAGAGCCAGCAGTCGAATGTTTGACAGCGATCAGTTATTAAGTGTTGATAGCTTGAATGTTATGTATGATTCAGAATATGATAATTATAGGCCAGGGATGGTGAGTGATGATGATATATTTCACCATGAACATGCCAGCGATCCTGATCTTGATTATTTGGAAGACCCAAATGTTGAAAATATCCGAGTTTTATCAAATAACATAACCCGAAATTTTGGACTGCCTTCAAAATATGATATAGAAGATAGTGAGATAGGGTGACATGTGTGTGTGCTATTATATCCTTGTCATTTTGTCTTTCATACATGTCTTTAAACACCTTATAGTGCAATATTTACTAAGTGATGAAAATGTGCATTGTATGCAAACGTTACTCACAAGTTTAGAAGGAAAGGCAAAGGTGGGAGGGATGAAACAGAAATTTAAAATTATTTTATGTGAAGCACTACTAATATAGGGCACATGTGCAAAGAGAAAAATAATGAAATAAAAAAAGGAACAATTTTGGTTAATAAGTCAGTCTAGTCACACACAGTTAAGGCTTACGGATTAATTTATTTAAGTAAGAAAAACAGTTCTATTTTATAAGTGCGTGTTAGACTGCTGATTAAGAAAAAATTAACCAAGACAATTGTGAGTATTGTCATTGGATACAAAAAAACGCCTTGAATGCAACACAGGCTGCTTATATAAATTTTAAAAAAATGGATCAGGTATTTGAATTTTTCTATTTTTGTCTTAATTTTAATTAAAGCTAAATGCAGGGGGTAACAAATTTCCAATATAGAAATTTGTATGAAGATCAAGTTTAAAGAGCTCAAAGAAAGTTTCTTCCTCTAGCCCGAGGTTTAAAAAAAGAGATTTTATTAATTTATACAATATATTTTACTGACAAGCACAAAAAGCCTCAGAAATTCAAATATTGTTTAAATTCTGCTTAAAGTTTTCGAAGATATTATTTTAATAAATATTCGATAATAATTCAAACTCTTCTCTTTGTGAGTAATTGAATAATATTCATCACTACTTTTATGCTCTGATTGTTACTCTTAATGCCAGATAAAAAATCTACTAGGATCAACAATGAATATATTTAGCTATATTTTTTAAAAATTGTATCATTGATAAGTATTTTGTTAGAATTAACTGTATGTGAAAGTATATACATTAATGATTAATATATTTTAATTCATGCAGTATCTGGAAATTTTCTGAAATCATATTTTTCTGCTGGTAGTTAAGTTTCTTTCTGCATTGAGCTTAAAAATGAATGCATTCAAGAGAAATGGAAGAAGATAAATAATAAAAATGTAAACTAATTATTAATACAGAGGAGATGAGCTTTAAAATGCACATCATGCATTTAAAATTTCTTTATATTCTGCTTTCTGAATTTGCATATGAAGAGTGTTGTTCCATGCAAACATTTTTTCCTTGATAATTTCACGATGAATCACATTCGTTAAAAGTGTAACTGCTGTTTTATCAAACAAATAGTTTGAAAAATATCATTTGAAATCATACATAACTCATTTTAAAATTGATATTGTTGTCCAGTTTATAGCAGATTCGACGGAAAAGATTGTTCTTGGTTATTTTAATGATTCCTCTGTGTGACGTTTCTTTTCCAAACTTGATTCGGTAAAATGTTTGGATCATTTATGTTCACCATGTTTCTCAGGCGCAGCGATAAGTTACTTTAATAAAGGGCTTCAGAAAAAACGTGTACAAATCTTGATAAATTCTGTGGTTTAAGCTTCAACTTGGAGCATACATTCTCATCACTTGAATGAGGGAAATAGTATAGTAATATAATGGATGAATAAGAAAAAGAATTGTTCATATGTGGCTAATCCTAACAACTATTCGAAGCTGTTTGATATTAACTTCATTTATATTCTTAACTACTCCGTACGTGTCTAATCATTACAGGAAATGTGCGATTTACTTCTTTTGGGCTTATCGTAAGAATATAAATAAAACTAAGCACAGAGCAACAGTGATTTTTTCCTTAGCTTTTGGGAAGTCACTTAAACGATGTGGTTTGAATCGTTAGATGGATGTATAAATTTAATTGTAAAAGAAACCCCCTATATTAAATGTACCACTGTGATATGCCTATTTTATGTGTCTACTTAAAAATTTTTAATCTTCATCTGTCAAAGTGCCATCTAACCAAGGGTAATAATTTGTGGCGCTATTCCTGTTTCTTGTAGGTAAATGAGCACTTCTCCCATTTTTTGGGTTTTGCTTTTTGTGCAACTCAATTTTAGATTTTTGGCACTTCCATCCGTCCTATGTGTACACTATTTTAACTAAACTTTTCCATTTCGAATCTTTGAACTTCTAGGTTTTGTATCAAATATTAATTGCACTTGTGTTGACATGATAATATCTGCATGTGATGGCTAAGGGTTTCACTATTAAAATTTACTTCTTTTAGAAATATAAAGTTCCTTTAAAAATAAATAAATATTTATATACTATAACGAAAAGTTGTCACTGTACTTTTATGTGGAAAGTCGCATATTCACTGACCACTAAGCTGTATGGCGTTTTTCTACTTCACATTATTGTATTTTATAATTTTTAGTGATTGATTTATGTATTGTTGTCAAATAGTTTTTAACTTGACATCATGTGTGTGGACTTACAAAACTGAACCGTTTGGCACAAGTCATTAGTTACACATCATATTGATAACGGTTAAAAATCCTCATGTCGATTTTTTTTACAAATGAAAGTTTAATTATGATTTGCAAATAATCTGGTTCCTTTGAAAAAAATATAAATAGTCATGGAGAAACTTTTAATTGGAATTATTATATTCTCTTTTAAAATGCATGCATATTTTTAATAAGCAAGCAAAAAAGACTTAAAAAAATTTTGTGTTTAAATTGATATATTCTTAATGAGATAATATAGCAAAAATAAAACTGGAATATTGAAATTGAAAAGTTTCTGACTCGTCAATTGTGCCTTACTTTCTTTTGAACATGTTAGTTCTTATCTGATTAAATGAATAAATTGTTATCTTATATAATGTTTGTTCTTGTAAGCCAGATTTATTATTGAAGTAGTGAATAATTCCATGGTTGAAATATTAACCTTTTGGTTTTGTCATTAATGTTATTGATTTTAAGGTAATCCTAAAATATAAATGCAGGTCGCTTTCTTTCCTTCTCCAAATGTATTATATTAATACTTCGAAACATATCTAAAATGAAGTAATAGAAGGTTGTATTCTTTCTTATTGATCAAGAGTTTCATTTCATCTGTATAAAATACGTCATTTTTTTTGTACATTTTGTATAAATGTTTTATGTTTATAACTTATACTTTTTGTCATTACAATGTGGATAGTCGTTTTTTCTTCGACATATACGTGGTCTGTTATGTAATTTTTGTGAGAAAAGAAATAGATATTAATGTAAATGTATATTATCAATAACACGAAATCTAGAGATAAATACCAAGTCAAATGAAATTGCTTTCTAGTGCGCTAAAATAACTACTAGATGTCTTCTAAATATAGGTTATATTTTATTGGTGTCATTTCTTGGACTATACATAATGCATGATAAGTGTTTTTTTCATCTACGTGGATATAATAGAAATCTTTTGGGGAATGCAACAGTGTATTAGAGAAATACTGTTGATAGAGACTGATATATAGCTATTAGGGTGTGGACGTTAGCATACAGAAAATCTCTAAAAAGGTAAAATTTAATGTGTACAAATATATAGTATTGAAATGTTTCAAGTAGATGAAATTAGGACAATTTTATTGCTACCAATGCAAGCCTTCTGCACAAATTCCAAAAGGAGGTAATTCTAAAACAACGATTTGCTGTTCTGTGGCATAATTATGCATTAAATATAGTATGTGATATTTTTTTATGAATGAGTGAGATTTAGGAAATTGTCAAAAAATCTTTATATTATAAATGATATTCTATTTAAAAATATGTAGAAAAATTATACATCGCTCTCTTTTTACCATTTCTTTATTTTTCGGAAATTAGGACTTTTTTTTCAATGTGTTACTTTGAATACTTATTCAATAGATTTTATTTTAATTAACTACATTTAAAAGTGATCTTGATTGATTTCTTTCTCTTAAAAGTAATTGAAGATGTGGCAGAAGTGCCTTCAGAGCATACACAAAATAGTCTGGATCTGCATTAGAAATGTTAATGTACATAAGAAAATGAGTAAATATAGTGGAACTAAAAAAAATTTAAAGTTAAAATTGAATTCTATTATCAAAAGGACACACATTTTCCGAAACCATTTTCTTCTGGTTATAAGAAAAAAATTTATATAAAAATGCACTTATTACAAGATTATATATAATAAGATATTTCTTAAATATTTTACGTACTTCAGTAATGCCATGTCAAAAAATTAGCTACTGAACTATCCTATTCAGAGAAATATTAAATGATTTAAATATATCTATTCAATTTTATCGGTGGTTTTTCACGATGTTATTTAAATGAATGAGAAATTACCTTGAAAACGGTTTATATCTCCAAGTCGTAAATCACCACGTCCTTTGTGGTGTTAATTGTATATCAACACTTGCACATCATTTTTCTTCTAATTTGAAACAGTTTTCAAAACAAATTAATTTTATTATTGAGTAACATATTATTAATAATTATTGAGTAATTTTATTGTATGAAATGAAGAATACTGTGAAAGGTTGACTCAACTACTATGAATTTTAAGTGTCTGAATGAAATTTCATTTTCCAAGTAAAATTTTACTGTGTTATGCTAATGAAAAGGGTGTATAAATGCAACTATTAAATTCTATTTCCTGCCATAAGTGTGAGATATATTGGAAAATTCTCTTTTTCAGATATTCCCTTAAAATGTGTTACACGAGAAAGAGGCTCCAGCTTCAAAAATTTTGATATACTCTAACTTAATAGTTTTAATATTACATAGTCCCAGCATTTTAGATTGAGTTCTGTAATATTCAGGAAATTTATATTTTGAATAACTCTACCTATTCTTCAACTTTTGTGCGTGTTAGGCTGAAGAGAATGGGATTTTTTGTGTTCAGCATGTCATGATATAACGTCAATATATTTATGCTCACTTTAGTATATATACATGTATTATTGTAAATCTATTTCTCTCGTTATTAATGTTTCCCTGTTAAATAATATTTCATAATTCAATGTTTTGTTGTAAATGTTCTGCTGGCATGCCTTACTTGTATTTTGGCTTGTGAAAACCAAATAAAACTGCGATTTCAACATGTGTCTCAATGATCTTTCTTGACGTAAGCGTTCATCATAAGTTGTTAATGGTTTTGCTTCATGGAACTGTTACTGCATATAGAATTAAAAGCATAAATGCTGAGAAAATAGCGGTGAATGGAAGTGTCACTAACCAAGCCAGTACAATACTTCTAAATAATTTTAAATCCACTTCTTTAGCACTTCTAGTTCGAGTACAACCGACGAATACTACGGAACCAACTTTGCAATGGGTTGTACTGATTGGTAAGCCTAACTTGGAAGCCATCAAAACTGTTGTTGCTGATCCGATCTCGATCGTAAAACCACTGAAATAAAAATAATCAAAGTTATAATAATTAGACTCGATAGTATGTTAGTGTGTTACAAAATTCGAATATACTGTTCAAAGTAATGATAGAACAAAAGTTCTTTGCAAATTTCTTTCGCGATGCTTTTTATAAAATTTGAATGAATAGAAAAGCGTCAATTTTGGAAATAAAATCAAGAAAGCAGAGTATTATTTCTTAAAGTTTCAACATAAAAAAATATTACAGATAGGATATGACTGAAGTTAGATGTGACGTTTTGAAATAATTCAAGCATTTTTGCCCATTCAAGTGTCTGCTATACATACTTATTTTTATAGTATAGAGCAAATCATATAAATAAAACTGTAAAACCTAATTATATATTGAAGGGAAAAAAATGTTCAAATCCATATATCCAATTGAGCACTGGATAGAATTTTACTCTCTGCATCTTCTGTAATATAAATATGCCTTACAATTCATATAAACTGGTTTTGGCAATGAATAACAGATAATTTTTCATAGAGTTGGAGCAATTACCCTTCGTCCAATTTAAATATTCCCAGCTATACACAATTCGAGACCTCAATGTGATTATAATATACAATTGTATTATTTCAACTAAATTACCTTTTAATTCTGCGACGAAAACAATCACTTTAGCATCGCTCATACATTATTTTAGATCAAGAAACATATTTCAGCTTACATGAAATTGTATCTTGTGGAAATTCGTAACGTAACTTTTTAAATTAGGAAAATTATTTCTTTACTTTTCTTGTGTTATTCATTCTGAAATTTAGGCATAATAAACCGTAGTTCTGATGTTTTCCACAATAGCAGAATGTTTGCACAAGGGTTATGTTTCTGTGTTGTTTTGTTAAAAATAGACGCAAAGATATAGAGTTTACCATAAAGAAAAAAAAAATTCGATTAGATATTTATAATGAAATACTTGAATGTCAAGATAAACTTGTAATTTTAATATTTATCCACAAAAGTGAAATGAAATCCTGCTTAGATTTATCAAAATCCCGAAAAGTTGTAGATTTTTCACACTATAGTTAAAAATAAAGACGCAGTCAAGTGAATTGACAGTAATAAAAGTAAAAAAGGAATACTTGTGTGTTAAACTTTCATAATATAATATTGTTATCTTAAAATGATTGAATAACATTTCCATCCTATACGATTTAGATCGAAATATTTCCAGCATTTTTAGTTGTTGCTTATTCATAATTGGAAGAAAACATAGCACTGTTCGATTTATGATCCTCTTTTAATCTAAAGATATTTTAAACCTTGTAAGTAGGAGAAACAGAAATACAATCTCTACACGTCATTTTTTTTCGATCTTAAAGGTAAACAGAAACTCATTTTTCAGTGGGGCGCCGCTTGATTGATTGATTGAATATTAACGTCGCACTATTAAGCTACACTAGGGCTTTTGACGACGGACCACGTAATTTTGAACCATGGTCAAGTGACGTGGACGACACCTGAGCTGGCACCCCCCTCTCCTAACTACCACACCACACCAACGGGAGGACGTTTCAGCTCTCGGCAGATTTAACGTGCATCGCTGCCCTACACGGCGGGTCTTTAGTGGTACTGGGCTCGAACTCGTGACAAGGTAAGCCACGATCCGATTCCCCTACCACTCGGCTACCGTGGCCACCAGTGGGGTGCCGCAATCGCTTAAGAGTCGATGGAGATTTCTTGCCCGCGTGCTGTGGATCAACTAAATGAACTTGGGAAATTTCAGAGTGTATTTTGAATATACTTTTTTTTTTAAGAAACCAAATCTAGATAGCACCATATAATCTTTTCCAGATATATACTTGGTTATTTGCTACAGCTTTTATACACCTAAAGCGATACATTATTGTGTAAAAATTCCAATCTTTGTTACTCGTATTTATATATATATATATATATATAGCCTAAAGTATTTTCAAAATTGAATGTATATTCAGAACCAGTTATCGAGTCTGATTTTTTAATGAGTTAAAAGTGTTTTCTATAAACTAGCTACAGTTTTCCCTGTATTCATTTTCGACGAAGAGAAAGGAGTGAATTATTTTTATTTGATGTATTTTATACAGAAAGAAGCACATCAAAATTAACTTTTACCTTGTCGGTGTTATTTTAGTCAAGTCTTTGCCCATAGTTTCAATAACTTTTCTCCCCATTATCCATAATCCAGCGCTGATTCCTACTCCACCGTAAATTAACAGCCATGCCGGAGTTTCACCATCCGGGTTATTAGCATAAATCAGCCATAGACTTACAAGAGGAGCTATAGCATTACTGAAAAATATAATCGCAGTTTAGAAAATTTTTCATAATTTATATGCATGTATATGTAAATATTATACTATATTCCATTTTTAATGTTAAAAAAAGGCCTTTCAGGAAAAAATCAGCTTGTATTGGGAGAATTTTTAAAAAGGAATCATTCTGTTACTGTACAAGTTTCACTACAAGGTAATTAATTAGAAATTAATTTTGAAAATATCGATTATTCGAAGTATATTAGTTTATTTTGAAAACCAGGTTCAATGTTGTATAGCAGTGATTCGCAACCCCCGGTCCGGGGATCCAATGGTGCCAGACCGCCTAAAGAACATTAAACTATTGCCATTTAATTTAAAGTGGTGCATTTCTCTCTGAATTGCGCAACTTTCCACGGAAATCATTTTATATTCCACGTTAAATCACTTTTACTCATTTTTGGTGTAACTATATTTATTCTGAAGGCATATTTAAATGTAACAAAATTAAAATTGTTAAATCCAAACTATCTAAAATATAAACAATCAACGTGTCCTACCCTCAGCGGGCCGCGGTAAAATTATCAAACGTTGACCGGTCCGCAGCGATAAAAAGGTAGCGGAGAACTGTTGTATAGGATCTCAATGCAAGCAAAAAAAATGTATCTACGCTTTTAAGTTTTAATAAATATTTCGCGTCATTTTTAAATACTTTGTTTTCCCATTCATTCCACTGACTCCCATAATTTATTCATAATTATTCAGAAAATGGTTCTTTTCTTGAAACTTATACATTAATCGATAGAAATGCTACAAAGCATTTCCAAAAAATAGGAGAAGGGGGAATGAATGTTCAGAAATACAGAAGAAAATTAAAAATCAGTATATTTTAAATAAGTCGGAAGAATGAAGTTTGCATTTTTCAAACACTTTTAACAGAAATTAACTTACCTTACATCATTCCCTCCATGAGCAAAAGACCCGAAAATTGCAGTCATTACTTGAAGACTCTTGAAAAGATTGGCAACCTCAGGGCGGCTGTCATCACTAACCTAAACAAATGGATTGGTTTTGAAGTTTTAAATTTATTTATAAGTGCGCTTGGTAACTCAAGCCTACTTTATTCATTCTGAAATTAAAGTAGGGGGGAGGGGGCGTATCCTAGCTTTGAACACTCAGTCTGCCGTAGGAGACTTATTTCTCAACTAAGAAAAAACAATACATTTATTCCATTTTTAACAATAAAAAAATCGTTTTTATTTAAAGAAAATAAGTTTTTTTGAGTTTTGAATTATGGAAAAAATTAAGTACACAGATTTTTATTTATTTTTGCACATCCAAATGCCAAATTGACTCGATAAATAAATAGAAACACATTTCTTCCTAACAATAAATTATTCATTAGCATTTAAATCGCTGAGAAAGTAATATTCATCAGCGATATGTGCTTTTCCGTTTTTCAAAAGAGATGGGCAATCCTTGAGATGATGCAGAATCTCTATGTTTATCTGGAAGAACCACTAAAAAAATTTTCCATGAATATCATTTACCTAACATTAATTATTTTTATCAATATATTACATTGTATTATATTACACATATAGTACAGGTTAGATTTACTCTTCCATTATATTACTTTGTTTTTGTAGTAACTAAGAGAGCAAAATTGGTTCTAAATTTTCTTAAGTTCAACTTCTCTGTTAGTTTATCTATTGATATTCAACGCTGAAAATGTTGGATTCCTAGATACACACTCTATAACGTAAAAAGCGACTCACCCAGATGGAGCTATTCCATTGGGACGAATTTGCATACCTCACGATAGAATAAGCAACTTTTGGTGGCCAATGGCTGCTATTACACAGAAGAATTTGGATACAACATGTCTTAGCATTGGAATGTCCTATAACTTTCAAATGTCTAGACTCGCAAACAATTTGCTTTATTATTATTATTATTTATAGCTGCATCACTTGATTAATACATGATTCGCTCGAGTGAAAACACACAAGGAATAACAACAAATTAGGATCAATAAAACAAAGATTAACGAAAAAGAACACACAGAAAAAGAAGCAGAAAGTCAGAGAATGCAGAGCTTGTAACTGCTCTCTGGTCCTCTAGTATACATCGTAGATATTACCAGAAACAGATCTCCAGGTGCTCAACATTCATTAGGGAATTCTCCCTGCACAAAATACAGTTTGGAGGAGGAAGGACCTTTAGTCTATGTTAGTGACCTGCAAAGCAGTCGTGCCCAGTTTACAGGCACCAACCGCATGCTGTCTCGGGTGATCTGTGATCTAATGTTAACATTGAAGAGTGGATGTGTAATTAGACTGAAAGAAGCAGAAAGGTCATATCGCAGGGTTGCTCGACATTTGTGGATGCTACCATTTGACAAATAATGCTAACCAGAATGAGTCAATCATGATCATACAAATTGTAAATATGCCCTGAAAGTGATGTTACTACGGGAAGACACAGCATGGAAAGGGTAACCTTAGGCCTAGGGCGGCAAATTTTTAGGGGCGCAAAAATTTTTGAGGTGGCAACAATTTGAAATCGATTTTTTTATCAACTGTAAGACCGAATTTTAATGCTTCTTTTCTTACTTTGACAACCCAAGATGTCAATATTAAAAGGGTAGAATATATATATAATTCATACCTAAATTCAATACTTAAATTTAATTCGAATCCATTATTACTATTCGTATTATTATTCGTATTCGTATTATTGGGTGCCAGGGGCCCCGGACAAGCTGGATTTAACCATATTTTCTGGTTATAAAATTTGATCCGCCAGTGACATGCGGGCACGTAGATCTTTTGCGTTTAGGGCTCGAAATGAAATTAAACCGGCGCTGTATATAAGGGCGTCAAATTAACTTGAACCAAGGGTACCATAGAACCTAAATCCGTCGAACTGAGTTATAAACCAGTTCAGCACTCAGTAACTGCTGATTACTTGTCATCGATCCAATGAGTAACCGGGACACCAGTAGCAGCACTGATCATCGATATGTGACTCAGTGAACGGGGAGAATCTCATCTTTGCACACTTCCAGTCTTTTTACAGTGGTACCGGATGCATTTCACTTGAAGAATTGAATTGTTTTCAGCAATGGTTCTTGTTTTCTACTCAACCCTGATGACCAGCGCAAATGTGTCTGGAGATGTTCAGGACACCGTTGGGATGCTCATTCGACTATCACTCGACAGACAGTCGATAATCAGAAATCATTTCATTTGATAATCTACCCGTTTGCTTGCCATCCGTGATTCCCTTTAAACATTTGTCGCCCCGTAGTGTTGCCTTTCTTTCATAGTGCTTAAATTTAAATAAGATTATGTTCTTTCTTCTCCAACGTTAATCTTCATCGCCAGATCTCTTCCGAATAGAGCATGCTTGACCTCTTCAGAATATCACGCTAAAATAACTTTAAAATTGATACTTACAAATAAAACGGTGAATTTCCTCCTGCTATCCCTCGAAACTTTACGAGTCAATGGCCAGCTGGATAATACCTTCTATTAGGGTCAAAGGTGGGTCAACGAATTACCCAAGATACTCGATTCCAATATATGTGCATCGCATCAACTGAATTTCGTTTTAATGAGATGAATTCTTTAGTTCATTTATTTTTATATTATAGTATACTGAATTGAACTCAGTGGCGCAACAGCCCATGAGGGCCAGGGCCTATCTCAGTTGACGTGACTTAAGACGCTGGAGGGCATATGCAGATGTTTCGGTCAAGTGGTCAGTCTGTTGTGAAACTCTCAGTGTTTAGTTACTACGCAAGCTCGGTACTCATTTATCGACCTACTGAAGAGATGAAAGGCTGAGTCGAACTTGCCCAGCCAGGGATTTGAACCCCGGACCTGTGGAGTGGAAGCGCGATACACAACCACTCGGCCACTGGGCTTCATTATAGCATATCTTGACTAAAAAAGGCTTACGCGTTTTTCTAGCATGACCTTCAAGCGATTTATAATTTTTTTTATCGACGCTGCAACACAGAAGATTCTTGAATGCTTTGTTATTGCGTGAAATACTAAGGTCCATTAGTGAAATTATGGGGGGGAGGGGTAGAAATTTTACTTTTGTGAAAAAAGAAAAAAGCAACAAGAAATTGTATATATACTTTGCTTTTTAATTTCTTCATGAAAATCTTAGAACTTGGAATCTTAGAACTACTCAGAGTAAAGAGTATGATTCCGGTAACTATTTACTTAATTTGATACATATAAATCCAATTATACTTACCTCTGCATTCTCATCAGCAGTGATAGGATTTTCTAAAGATAGCTCTTTTTGTTCTCGTGAGCTGACTCCTAAAAATAAATTAAACATCTGAAATTACTTAAGTACTTAGAATATAATGGTAGTAAACTCTTTTGAAAAAAAAAATAGCAATGTGAAATGTTCAGTCACAAAGTAGGTAATGTAATTGCGAAGAGAGTGACTGAGTGAGTGAATGTTGACATCGCACTGCTCAGCCACACGAGGTCTTTTGGAGACGGACCTCGCAATTTTGAACCATGGTCAAGTGACAAGGATGACACCTGAGATGGCAACCCGCTCTCCTAACTTCCACACCACACCACACCAAAGGGATGACCTCAACATATATTTAAAGTGCATCAGTCCCTCTACATGGAGGCGGCATTCGGCTCGAACTTATGGCACGCCGACGATGAGTTCGTGACCTTGACCACTCGGCTCCAACGGTTACACTCTGCTACCATGGCCACTTCTAGTAGTTAAAAAAGCTGAAATGTTTAAATCAAAACTTTTATTGAGATTCACCAAATAAAAAATCACTTCACAATATTTTAATTTTCAGTTGAGAAAAATAAAATAATCCTGATTAAGAAACAATATTGAAAACATTAAGGATTTTTTTTTTCTGTGTATACTTTGTGAAATAAGTAATTTAAAAGCATTTTTATACACTGATCACCTACTTTAATTTTTTTATTCACATATACTTATCTCTTTAATCACTGCTTTACATTTATGACTGGTACATATATTTTATTCCACTAAAGACCTATTCAAAAAAGCCCTGGTGCATTATTCTAATTTTATGTATAGGTAGAAATAGTATTATTTCACAATAAAATTGAATCCACTCACAAAATCTTTAGTATTTAACTTTGAAAACTGCAATTTGGGGAAGCTAAATTGTAATGCATTGCTTCCACACACACAAGCCTAATTGCATTTCAGATGATAGATTGATTGACAAGCATAAGCCTGGAGATTCTTTTTCGCTTAGGAACTCTCATTTTACTCCTTCTTTGATCATTTTTGAAAATTGTTCGCCCTTTTTTGATAGCTCCTCGGTATCCTTTTTATATTGATTGTCTGCTGGATGGCGAAAGAAAGGGGGGAAACTAAACTGCAGGATATATAGATGACATACCGGAAAAGAACCACATTTTTTTCATCTATTTTGTTTTTGGATTACTTTAGCCATCAAGGGGCTATTGTTTTATCTACTATTAAATTTTATCTTACGATTTTTAAAATACCTGCTTTCACCACTAACGAGTATAATTTTCAAAAACATGTTTTAACAGTTATTCATACATCTCTCTTATAATTCATATTAGGTTTAAGTAATACAAAAATTAAGCATGAATCGATTGATGCATTATAGTTAACAGGAGGATTCATACATTAACAGGAATGCAGGAAAGAGTATAATCGACACAAACTATATAAGAGTTTTTTGGCAGTTATAAGACTGGCATATTTATCTCTCTTTGGCTTCTTTCTTGATATATTTTTGAGTCAAACTATTTAACCACTTAAAACTTTTGTATATAAGAAAAAAGCACTTTTGGCGAAAATTTATTTGTTAAAGCTGTCTTCGGTAAAAGTACGAGAGCTTGAACTAAACGCGAAGCACATTTTCAGACAGAAAAATGCCTCGATTTCCATGGAAATTTCCAATGTTATAACTCATATATCTGTTAACAATATAGTGTATTTAAAAATTTCAAAATATTCGATGAATACTTTCTTTTTCATTTTAATACGTGAAGGCATAGCCCATTTAACATTACGGTATAGGAGAAAAAACGCGAAACACATTTTACACCAGAAAAAATGATTCAACTCGGTTAAAAATGGGATGTATAATAAAAAATGCTGCTCTCTAAAGGATAGTGAAGCCAGAATATCATATAAAATGTTCATTTCTTTTATATCTGAAAAAATGTTCCAAATTTGGGTCCTATTTTTTAACATTAACCGAAAACAGCCTTAAGGATGCCAATATAATAAAAGTTACAATAGAAATAAAATTGTAGTAAGTTATCCCGCGTAATTGTATTAAAAAATAAATTCTCTAAAGCTAGATAATTTTATATTTTATTAAAATTTGCACATTCACTGTTCAAAATATATCTATAATTATTCATAATGAAACAAAAACTATTATTGATTTTCAATAAAACAAGAGCAATTAATTAATGATCGAAAATATTCTAAAATAATTTGCAAAACTGCTGTTCTGAATTATGATATATTTACTTTGCACACATCACATAAGATTTTAAAATAAATAATACTTTAAACATTTTAGACTTATTTCCGACGGTTGATAAAATATATAGTGATGGAGCAAGCATCTACATTTTCTGCATGATCTTCTATAGTTGGACAATAAATGGTCAAGAAGACACAAAGTCTTAAGGAATCCGACTACGTTCGGAACTGTGATTTTGCAAAAGCGCATAAATGGATAATTTTCATTATATTTAGTGTTACTTAGACTACAATACATGTATACAATTGTTTTAAGGGCATTTTGACAAAAAAAATTAAATACAATATTTTGGCAAAAAATTAATTTAGAATAATTTTTTTTCAAAATATATTCCTTTTCTGAAAAATGTTTCTATTATAATAATATTTTGAAAGTATATAGCTCAGACCACTCTACAGAGGCTCAACTAGAATTTTTGAAATATATACCTAAGAAGTGGGTTTATCCATGTTTTACGAAAACAGAGGGAAGAAATTTTAAGAAAAAAACGTCGTTAATTATTTCAATGGGTTGTAATTCTGAAAATAATGTGAATTTTTCAAAACTCATATTTGAGCCTCTGTAAAGAGGTCTGAGCTATATACAGGCAAAATATTATTATAATCAAAGCATTTTTAACAAAATGAGAACATTTTGAAAAAAGATTATTCTAAGTTAATTTTTTTAATAAATTAATTATTTAAATAAATTTTTTTGTCAACATGTCCTTAAAACAATTTTATACATGTAGTCTAATCTAAGTGACACTATATAAATATCATGAAATTTATCCATGTAAGCGCTTTTTTAAAATCACGGTTTCGAACGTAGTTGGATACCTTAAGCCGTGTAATTTTCTGCTGAGCAGGGCTCAATTACATTTGATTAGCGAAAGTGATTAACTAGTCAGCGTAAAATGATAGGGAGGTTGTGTAAATCATAGGATAGATTAAGTCCAAGCTTGGGCAGGGAATCACATTTCTCAGTGTTACAGCTTAGAAATCTTGTAAAACAGGTATTTGATCCGGAATAAAGGTTATTATATTACGAGACAGAAATAGAGTAGAGTGTTGTGAATTTTCATTTAAATGGAGTGAATTTGCAGCCATCAGTTTTTAATAATTTTATGCTGCTTTATTACGAATTTTAACTTCGATATTGAACTTTAGAATTTTATTAAGACAAATTTAATTGATAAAGTGAATTAAAAAAGAAAATCAGTTGTGTGTGTGGATCGTAGGTAACAATTCAGATTTGAGCAACAAATTTTATGTAATGAATCATTTGCGACAAATTTCTTATCCCTTTATTCTCACAAGATATTATATGTAGCTAAGTAAAAAAAAAGTAAAAAAAGTAATGTTTTTAAGCATAATAGATCTTCCATTTGGAAACCTAAATGGTAAAAAGGCATTATTAATTTACTCTAAAAGATTTCTTTATTTAAGGTAGGAAAAAATACAAGCCTAAATATTGACACACAACACACAGATAGTATGTATGTTATATATATATGATTACTAGTGCAGCGGTTCTTAAACTGTGGTCCGCCCTTGTAGGGGGCTTGCGAAGGTCTCATTTTATGTTAAGATTTCCTCTTTTACAGACTCTAAAACACCTTGTGGAAAAGTTGAAAGATGTGGCATCATAAACAGATTACTAAATTGCCCCCAATGGAAAAAAAATCTACTACAACATATATTTCTATCAAGAATATTAATTCTATTTTTTATTGTTTGCAACTATATACCCATTACTACAACGAATTATGAGTAGAGAGTGCAGATTTCAAATATTACACCTGATATAACAGCACTTGTAAAAGAAATGCAACAATCTCTCATTAAAAATTTGAACACCCAAAAAGTATATTATTTATTTGAAATTAGTAATTTATAATTATATATAGTCGAAACGAGTGTCATTATGTTTTATATTTAATTATCGATGATTTTCCAGAGAAGAATGATCTTTTATTTACTATGCCATGAATGTGGCAGGATTGATGAAGAATCATTTTGTTGAATAATAATAATCCACTCTTATTGACATGTCGAAGATATCAAAACATCAAAAGCGAAACTTATATAAAAGAATTTTTAGTGCAGCTGCATTATTACTACAAGCAGTGGGAGGAATTTTCCCATAAAATTTCGCTTACTATAACCGGATGTTCCCCAAATCATACGATTTCCGTGATTGGTTAATGTTGTAGATTAGATAACGACTACTCTAAAAATGCTGAGCACACATAATTTTGAAGTGTTAAAGTCACAGTTAAATCCCGGTTAGGTGGGAAAACTAGTAGTTTATTAATTAAGTGAAGTCCTGGAGGACTCAGGACCATTAGAAATTTAAAAAAAGAACACCTTCAAAAGAAAATTAACGTAAATAGTCATATATAATTTAACTATTCTTTTAAAAGAAAAAGTATTTAAAAAACGTGTAAAAGTAGCAGAGGCAGTCGAAAGATTATTGAGAATTTTGAAATCACTCAGCCATACTTTGGGAGTTAGGAAAGAACCACGATGTCAGATTAATTCATAAAGACCGAAAGTTTAAGAACTGCTGGATTATAATATTATTGAATTAGAATTATTTAAATGGGGAGCTTTTAAACTGGCCTTCAATGAAAGAGCTAGTGACAATTGTTTATTCATGAAGTTGTTTTAATCAATTAACTTCATTCTGAATAAAGAAAAAATTGCAATAGTATTTAAATAAGTACAGTTATTAGAAATTTAATCTCAATTTGAGAATTATTCGTGCGGAAATCAACTCGACAAAAATGAAAAATCCTTACTTCTTATTGAAATTTTCATATTTAAATTTTTTACGATATCATAATAAAATTAACATTGTTTAAACGAATAAAATATAGATTAATTTATTATCTAATTATAGAAAAGCATGTCATGCTCTTTGAATTATTAGCATTAATCTACACCATTTTGTTTAATTTGTGCTCTGGGATAACTTTTTTAATGTTTATATGCATGTATGATGATTTAATTACATATGATAGATTTTACTTTATTGCTTCTTCAATCAGAAGCTTCTTTATTACATTTTTAAGGTCAAATACAAAGGCATGGATATGATCTTGCACACAAATGATCTTTCCCCGATGGTTCTTGAAATTTACAACTAAAGTTTTATTTTTTTTTAAAAAAAATAAAAATAGTTTATTAACGTTCCTGTTATAAAAATAAAATAATTCGTACAAATAAAAGATAGAAAAACTAGTATTACCTTCTACTTAGGCAATTAAATAAGCAATTTTAATAAATTAGTTCAATTGAGAAATTATATTCAAATTATATCTTAAATTACAAAACCAGATTTCTCAGTTTTATAATAGAAAGATTTTCACTGGTATAAATAATAAACGGAAAAAATTTATGGGACATTTGGAACATTGCCTAAAATTAATACTTCGATGCTATCAATCACCAGAAGCAGTTTTTATTTGAGGTCAAATACACATATCCTTGTCCTCTGCAGAGCTTATATATCACACACATACACATTATGTAAAAAAAATATTTGTATTAAATATTTTCGAAACTTATCTCAACTTATTGCTTCACTATATATTTCCTGGAGTTAAATATTTCTGAAGCTCTCAGATAAAACACAAGAAACGAAAATATATACATATAAATTTTGAATGCGTTCTTCGAAAGATTTTTTTACAGAATTAACTAAAGTTTTCTTATTTTCTTCGCAAAAAAATGATTTCTCTGGAATATTGTGACAACTGTGTTTGTTTCTGGAGCATTTTTCTTCTTCAGTTTCTCACTGTTGAGTATGACACATGAGTAAATAAAACCAAAACACCTGGGGAACATTTGTCTCCTTTGCATACGAATCGAGTTGAAAACTTCAAAGAACTTGTTCTTTTATTAGACCACAACTTTCGTTTGTATTTTATTCTAGATTCATTTTCCTGTGAATTCGTTTCATACTGAAGTTAACTTCCCACAAATTTATTTTAACCAGTTTTTTCCCCGTTATTTAGGATTTCTTCCGTTGACGAAAGAAACGTTTCGTACTGAAAAAAATTTAATCAGTAAAGTTTTTCTGATGAGGTCTTTAAATTCGCTTCCAATTCTCAATTCGATATGAAGATTAATTTCTTACATTTTTAAAATTCAATTTGTTTTGTTCGAAAAAGTTCAGTATCGCACAGTTATAAAAGAATTCTTATTCATGTTTGAAAAATAAAGATTTTGTGAAAGCTTTATACAATTATTTACAAATATTTATAACTTTTTGAGTTGGTTTTCATAGTCAAATAAGAGAATATATTTGAAAAATTTGCGTATGTATTTAAATTTTGTTCTAGATTTTATGCATTCAAAAACCTTTTAGTCATTGTTTAAGTAGTTTTTTCATTAAAATTCTGCATTGCATTAAATTTTTGCTTCAGTTTATTTACTCAATTATGATGAATAAAACTTATCAGTAGTTCTACGCGCAGACTTATTTATTTTTCGTTCCTTATATAGGGTCAATTTAACTTGTTATAAAGGAAAAAATATTTTCTTTCACTTTCATATGCTTTCGTTTACCTTAAGATTTCAAAACAATTTTTTGATAATTTGAAAAAATTGTTTTTTAAATCTCATAAAAACAAAGCATGAATCAATTCAAACATTTTTCGATTGCTAAAAATATTCGCTACAAAAAGAAACAAATTGGAGATAAAGAATAAATTTTTCAATTAGTTTTGAAAAATTACAACTAGAATTAATAAAGGATAATTTTTTACAACCAGTTTTGAAATTTGAATTTTTTTTGACTTTATCTTTGAATTAAGTTTCTCTAATTGAACATGCCTTTTATTCCACCCTTTAACATCATAATGGCAAAATGTATGTTTTATTAAAAAAGGGCTTTCCCTTAAATAAAGACGTGAAGCGTGTTAATTTGTTTTTATGAGAGTGTAACGTTTACTTAAACAACATTGATTTTTATTCATGTTTAAAATTAAATCTTTCCTAATAACTAGAAAGACTTTTCATTTGACTATTTCTAATAAATTTATGTCCTTTTGAAACTTTTCGGGTATATTAAAGCATATTAAAGCCGCAAACATAGAATATAGAAAATATTACAAAATAAATAAATAATATTTTTATGGGACATATTTTGTTCAGTTAGATAAATTTTACAACAAAATCAAATAGAATAATTTATCTTAAATGCAACTGTCATTAAAAATAGTAAACTTTCTAAGATTTCCCGCATTTTTTTACTTGAATTTGTTTGAACTCAAATAATATAGAAAAAAATAAGGATAAAATTTTAAATCTAAAGTAGTAATTTAAGCAAAGCCTAGAGTTTTAAAATAAATAATAATTTCTAGATTAACTATACACTGTCTTTTTTCTGTAGTTTTGATATATTTTTTTATACTTTTTACTCAGGTATCTGAGAGAAAGGGAACCTTAATTCTACGTGTTAGACAAAATATTCTCTGTTTCCGCAGCCTTTACCTAACAATTAAAAATATAATTTAATAATTAAGATTACAGTTACTTAGAAGGTTGCAACTAATAAGTAAGAAATTAAGGAATTTGAAGGTTTTTAAGAAATTTTAGATATAGGAATGTTAATTACCTTTTTGTCTCTCCCTTGGTACCACTACAACGCGGATAATGATAGCAATGATGATGGCAATAGCTACCGAGACTGTTGCTGCTAGCCAAGCAGGGATGTTATCCAATCTAAGCACTAAAAAGTACAAGATTCATTTTTCATTTCTAATCATCAAGGTATTTTTGTTTAAATTATCAATCAATTGTATTGTACTACATTTCATCAATAATGGAAGTAATTTTCAAAAATATGTTACAACAGTCATAAATGTTATAATTCATTCTAGATTAAAGTCAAACTCATTCAACAATTAAGCAATATTCTATGAATCGATTCATGATTATTTTTTCATCATTCTACATGTGTTTGAGGGTCCTACGATTTCTTCCCTTCAACTTTTCCATTAGATCAAATACTTATTATTTGTTCAGATCGCAAATAAAATAACTAAACAAAGTAAATATGCAAGGGTCGTAAGTTGTCTCGCATAAAATTGTAACAAAAAATAAATAAATTCAATTGCTTGAAGTAAGAAATGCATTATTTTTCATTTTATTAAAATTTGAATTATTTTTTCAAAATTTAATCTTAACATTTTTCTCCCTTAAAAACTATGAATACATTTACATATAATAATTTACATCCTTTTGTTGGCTAAAACTCTTCTTTGCAAAACTTTGATCAGAATAACTTCCTTTTCTAAATTGATATACTTCCATTACTATTTTTTTTAAGGTATCCGACTACGTTCGGAGACTTTTTTTTTAAGTTTTCTAAAAATCCCTAATATTTTTACATTTTTAGTTTCACTTCTATACACAATAATAGAAAATACAGTTAGAAATAATATATGTACATAAAAATTTGCAAAAACTTAAATTTTTAAAGAAATTTTAATGAAATTTTGGACTTTTTTCAAACACTCTATTTTTTAAAATATTTTATATTTTTCATAAAATATTGCTGCAACACATTTTTTAAACACATTTCTAGAGGATGACCTACAAGTGTTAAATTATTTCTTTCGAATCAAAAGTTATAGCCAGTCGAGCTAGCGAACTGGGAAATTCAATCAAATTATCGAAACTTCCAGAAAAAAATACAACTATAAAATAACTAAAAATTGTTTAATTTCTTAGCTTGTAGGCCATCCTCTAGATAATACAATTAATAACATTTGTGTAAAATTTCATACAAGTATCTCTAATAGAGTTTTAGATATCATGTTTGAAATATCATGAAATTTACAAAAAAATAGTTTTGAGAAAAATGCATTTAAACTTTATAAAAGCAATTTCAAAACAAAATATGACAAGTATATTACTAAAACTCTCCTGATTTATATTTAACAATTCCACTGTTTGGTATTTTTTAAAAATTTTTCTTTCTTTGGGCCCCCTTTTTTTTTCTGGTTGATTTTAAAAAAGGTAAAGAATGTTGTTTCGAGTCACCGACTCGAAAGATGTCAACAAATCTCATCACGCAGTCTATAATTCCCTGAATTTATGCTAAATTCTTCCAAAATACCTAACAAATCAATAAAAGCTTTTTTTAAAAATAATGACTGCAATATGGGTACCCAAAGAAAATGTTTTTAGCTCGATAAAAGTTTTTTTCGAAACGATTTGCCACAAACAGGCGTTAAATGATGCATTTGTATTTGTGTCTTACCGTGGAGGCAATTTTATAATAACTGCTTATCACACTGCTTCATGTACACATGTTAAACAATATTTGAAAGTTTCACAGAAAAACCTACACTTTTTCTGTTTATTGTTTTCCGCTGTCGTTTCCTCGCTGATAGTCACACCAGTTCTCAGCTCCAATCAAGCATGAACCATATATGGATTTCTCCCTGCTGGAGCAACAGTGAAAAAATGCCGCTATTCTAGCACTTAGCATAGCTTTGACGTGATTGGTGTTACTGCTACAACAGTTTAGAATTTTATTAAACATAACATTGATAAGTTTTCCCTTCTCACCGAGGTTTTTCTGGCCTTTTTTTCAAAATTTTCTTTGCGGACTACTCAATCTTTCTTAGAAGTATCTTATGCACTAATATTTGATGACATTGTTGACACCATACACATCTTTAACAGAAAGGTATCCTTGGAATCACCATCACAATAGAAATACATATTTTTAAGATTTCGTAGTGCAAAAACATACAAAGATTTTCTACACACCAATAGATTCCATATTTGAAGTAAATCCCAGACGATTGCAGGAACACGCTTGTATGACTGGACTTATAGAATTCTAAAAAACTTTGCTAACATTTCCAAATCTAGAATTTCCCAGTGTTAATGTATTAAGTTTCTACAGAAACCACATTTAGCGATGAATGTCCATGTGTCTCTGCCGACAACGGATATTCCACATTCTTCAACTGACATTTTGGAACATTTTATAATGCTCTTTGCTTCCAAAGCAGTGTCATTCATGGCATCTTTAACCGTTAGTGTAGCAGCAGCCAAGACTTTCTTTCACAAAGTCTAAATGCTCCTTTTGTCATACAAAGCCAGTTCAGCTTAGCACATAGCTTTTTCACCGAAGAATGTCATCTTTTAATCACTCACCTTCCACAAATAAGTTGCAAATTAATAACACTTTGCTTTTTTAGCTCTTCAGTAGATGAAAAAAGGACAATAAATGTACACTTGGAGCATTTTGAAGTCACATTAGAAGTCAGTCCAAACATATAATCTTCATGCAGGTACAGATTGTTCTCAAAACAATTGGAGAAAAAACAAACTTGAAAACACACTTCCCAATTTAAATAAAATATTCTATTACCTCTTAATGTTCCACTAAAACATTCTTTGCTCTGTGAAAATGCCTTTACTTATTCCAGTTTTTGTTCATTACAAGTTTGAGCACATCCAAGTCAAGAACACTACAAGTCAACACTTAAACTGTTTTTGTGAATCAGTCACCAGCATAGTTGTGTTTTCAAGAGGTTAATTTAATCCATTTGTTACCCATTATAAGTAGATAACAACAAAAGCAAAGTTTTCACAAACAATTAACGATTAAAAATTGTACAATTAAAACGAAAAAGTTCAGTTTTTTGAAGAAATTTGGGAGCAACATTCGTAAGATTCAAATCAAAACAAAAACATGTGAGGTCAGAAGAAACAGATGTTGCCAATCGCAAAAGTCCAATTAAAAGATTGAAATTGATGCCTATCAATAAAATAGTTTTAAAAAATTGTCAGAAATTGTTTTTAAAATTATAATGGGTTGAAATTGCAAAAATTATGGTTAAAAAGCATGTTAAGCAGTCAACTTCCGGTTTCGATTTCACCTCTTCCGGTTTTGATTTCACCGCTGTGATAATATTTTAAACAACTGTAACTTTTTTTCTAATTATCGCACAGACAAAACAAAGGCAGA
This sequence comes from Trichonephila inaurata madagascariensis, assembly GCA_019973955.1. Taxonomy (NCBI): domain Eukaryota; kingdom Metazoa; phylum Arthropoda; class Arachnida; order Araneae; family Nephilidae; genus Trichonephila; species Trichonephila inaurata. The sequence goes on from BMAV01023763.1 coordinate 362,393, forward strand.
TTTAGAAAGATAATCATTTGAATTTTAAAAATATCAAATAAACAGAAAATGTGATTTTTGACCGAAAATGACGTTTTCAACGTAGTCGGATACCTTAAATTATGTTTTCTTTTTCGCTTTGTAAAATCTTTAACAAAACACATTTTTGTGAGGTAAAGTATCTCAGATATATAAGTTTATGAATTCAGATTAGGTTTGATTAATATAAGTTTGGAATTTTATAATTTCATTGTTTGACAAGGGTTAAGAATGAGTCATGTTGGTAAAATTCAAAAATAAGGATAATGCCTTTTAAAGAAAATTTCATCTGACTGATCTATTATGCAAGACAAAAGTCAGAAAAATTAGACATAATTCTTTAGTAATCAAAGCACAGGAATTTTGAAACAATATGAATGGTGTATATATATATATATATATATATATATTTAAATATATATAAAATTCAATCACAACACAAAAATCAATCAAAAAATCGAAACCAAATGAAACCTATAACATTAAATCCCATTTCAAAATATCAATGGCGAATATAGAAGACAAAATTCCAACGTTTTCAAACAAAATTAAAAAATTATAAAATAAAAATTTATAGAATATCCAAGTGCAACCTCGGACTTAGGACCGATAAGTGGGGTTAAACTAGTTTGATGGCGCCAATCTTCCCCCTAGTGCAACTTGGTAAGTCAATCGAAAATATCCAATTCTTAAAAATTTAAAAATTAAAAAGTTAAAATTTAAAAATTAAAGTGTTAAAATTTAAAAATTAAAGAGTTAAAATTAAACCATTAAACTTGAAAAATTAAACTATTCGCCATCGCACATTCTGAAATATATTATATTAAAATATTAAAATTCTAAAACAATTAATTGCATATAATATAAGTGAACCCTCGAACACCAAAGATGACGTACTCATCTTTAAAATAGTTGTATAGGTAGAAAAAATGTCTAAATTCCGAAAGTTCAAATTAAAAACCAAGTATGTTCACAAATGAATAGCGTAAATCATTAAAAACTCACCAAAAAGCATTCTATCAATAATTCAATTCACAAATTTTAAATGTATTTTCTCTCATATTTAATACAACAATTACCACTCCTATATTTTGCTCACAACACCCACTAATGCCATGCCAATCCAAATGATTCATAATCTCTCACTAGAGTTTAACTATTTGGTATTAGAGGCAAATCAGATTGCATGCAAAAAAAGTTGTTTGATTGGTCATAAACGTTTGATTGGTC
>BMAV01023763.1:378640-404639 GCA_019973955.1 Trichonephila inaurata madagascariensis
AATGTCTATTCCTTTTGTAAACCCTACACCTCTAGCTCACGCGGATAGTCAAAGAAACGGTCACCCTAACGAGGGCTGTTTCACAATCTGTCTAATCTTTATGACAGAATGTATTTCTGAGAGTATTTACTTATGTCTATTCAAAGAGTTATGTAAAGTCTTTTTATTACAAAGTTTATAGTGCTTCCTATTTCCACAGATTCTTGTTAGCGAGAAAGTTATGGAAGTAAGGATCCTTATTTTCACCATTTCTTTAAGGATGTTGTAGTAATATTCTTTGCACGTATTTCAGAAGTGGTGCGGTAGAAACCATCGATTCTTGAAGGTTATTTATCCTATTTGGTTGAAATAATGTGTATAATAGCAGTGGATTGTATTAACAAAAGTCTCTAAGATCAATTGGTTCTTATGGTTATACTCAATACCATAAAATAACATAGTGTAATAATTCGTATTATATCTTAAACTTGGTATAATTTTTTCCAAAATAAATCAAACAAAAGTTATACGAGCAAGATAGTTAAATCTAATGGTATACAAAAGCATTATTAATAATAATTAAAGTTACTTTTTATTAAAACTCAAAATGTTACGTATGTTATGTCGCAAAAAGTAATGGTTTTGAGTGTTATTATAATGATCTATAAGTTAAAAAGATATTAAGCTATTTCTTTGTTTTAGTCGTTAGAGATTGAAGCACTTATATCTTTTAGATCTCAAAATATTTCAGATGAAATAAATAAAAACACATTTTTTAATTGAATATGTCAATTAGCGAGTATATTTTTGTTAAACAAAACACTTTAATGATATTGTAAAAAATATTGTTGACTGTTCATTAAACAGCTGTGGCTGTTTCTTCTCTAATAAAAGTTAAATAGTTTTTTTTAATAAATATAACAATTGATTCTAGTCCTGAATAAGAAAGTCTTATTTTATTTAGAAGTATTATTGAAGACAAAGCGTTTTCTCTGTCAAAAAAGAAGCTGGTAGTGCAATATCAACAGAGAATATAATTTTGAAGCAAAAAGATTTACAAAAAGTATCGCACTTTTTATGGACTTAAGTAAACAATTACTTTTTTCTTACCTATAAATCAAATAAGATAATTCTTGATAAATTAATTATCACTTTATTGTAGCCTTGAAAACCTGCTCATCATTTGCATCCATAAAATAATATGAGGGTTATAAGTCTACGTGAACAACTGTCATTTGAAAAAAAAAAGGTGTGGAAGGATAGATTGTATCACAAATGTATGATTTTCTATCGAACCAGACGTTAATGCATACTTGTTTCTGTTGAAAGTTTCAGAAGCGTATAAGGCTTAAAGTGACTCAATTTTGAATTTTTAGATGGTTTCTACGCATTTGACTTAATATTATGAGTAAACTAAAATTACTTACCGGGGGATCCATCGAGTACTACAGAAATAACATTTACAAAAATTGTAAAGCCATAAAATAGTGGAAGGGCAGTTAGACCTGCATCACCAGGATTTTCCTAAAGAAGAAATTATAAAATCACTTTCTTTGAATGCTTTTTATATAATGTTTTCAGATTTATCACAAAAACGATAAATGAAAGTAGTAAATAGAGACGCAGAAAAGTTATCAGTTTTACCAAGAAACTATTGCATAAGTTAATCGGCAATTGTTTAAAGAATTAAGCAAATACCCACTTTATGAACATTACCACTTATGAACCACTTATGAAGTTACAAACACTGAAGCGATATCATATTAGGTTCTTAAATATTTATGATCCTACTCATTCCCAGCATTTTATACATACATATACAGATTTAACGAACCCCTAATTAACGAATTTTTTGTTTCCTCTCATTAAACACACACACAAATCCCTATTTAATAAATAATATAAACCCCGAATCAACGAATTATTTCAACAACCGAACATTTTTTATTGGACAAATGACATCCTTTATGCCCGGAACAGAAAAAACTTTACTTATAAGTAGTCAATTTTGACAGCGAAGACCATTATTAGACTTAACAGGTGTAGATGAGTCATCAATGTAACTTACCTTGGGAATTTTGAACAGGAAATTCCTTTATCTCATCTTATTCCACAAAACGGGGAATATTTTAAGAGATTTTACCATTTGCTCTGTTTTCTGAGAAAAGTGAGGTTTGTTATACGTACGGTTTTGTAGATTTTTATTTTTTTTTTTTTGAAAATTTGTTAATTATTGTAGATTGTCGAAACTAAATGCGAAGAGATTTGTATGCAAAAATTGGTAATGGAACTTCTGTCAAAGCTGTTACATTTTTAAAAAAATTCTTTACATACCTCATGCAGCAGGATGTAAAGGATGCGGTATTTTCTTCTCTGCATAAATTCGAAAAAGAATTCTTTCGAGTCAGGAATCAAAGTTTTTAAGCATCTGTTAGTCAATTTCTTAAAATTTCCAATTAACTGGTGCGTAATAATTCGCTAATAGTACTTTTAGCTGCTGAATAAAACAAATGTAATTTCTAACTATGGATATTTTTTTGTTTTATGGAATTTCCAAAATGTAAGTACAAAAAAATTGTATTTCTTTTGGACCCCGATTTTACGAATAACCCTGATTTAACGAATTTGTTTGGTCCCAATGAATTCATTAAATCGGAGTCCAACTTTCTCTCTCTCTCTCTCTGTATATATTTGAAAAATATTAAATCCCATAATGAGAACAAAATATAAAAATTAACAATTATATAAAAGAGTTGCTGCTAATCAAACGTAATACCTCAGTATTTCTGGTTTTTAAATATCTTTATCGAAAGTACGGATGATTAATAAATAATAATAAGTAAAACAAAGAAATTGAAATAAAAGGAATTGTTATTAGATAAAATGAATATGTGACACACGTCGTGAATTATACAAAACACTACTTTAATCTAGAGTGGTTAAAATGTATTTTTCTAACTTTTCTAAGAGGCGAATAATTATATTCATCTCATAGACTAGAAGAAGTATTATTCTGGACTCTGTATGCCCCATTAAGGGAACAGCTTAATATAAGATATAAACCAGCCCACAAATAGCAATGTTTCAGCTAAAATAGTTTCTTCCTTCTATTATGAAAATAACTTTTTAATGATAGCCTTTACTTGAATATCAAGTTCGGCAAAGGCGAATTTGAGAGCGCAAAGCTTATGTTTATTTTATTATAATTAAAAAACTATTAAACCTTCCTTATCTCGTGTTATCTTATTCGGAGCATACGGAAATGACTCAAGATAGCGCTGTAGTTATTACTTCTGTGCATAATATTTATAGACTGAATAAAAATCCTTTTATTCTCTAAAAAGAAAATTTTATGTAAATTTATGAATTTCCAAATTAAATTTTTTTTAAAAAATGGTAAATACAGCTTTTTGCTATTTTAAACTCTGCTTTTTATATTTTTATCAGTTTGGGAAATATTGAATCGATAATTCATCAGTTCAATCTGTTAATTGAGGAAGAAAATTGAACGTAAAATACAATTTAAATATAGAAATAGGAAATAAAATAATTAGCAATCCTTCTAAAAACATTATTCGTGTAATGTGTATGTTTTTGGTCTTTATACTTTGATGCAAATTTACTGGATAGTAAATTGTATCGAATGGGATTAATTAACATCCAACTTCTAAATTTGCATTTATTGTAGCTTGTAACAATTTTTGAAGTCAAATCTAGAATTGCTATTCATCGAGCTTTTGAAAGAAATCAGTATACATTATTTATCCAAAATGATGGCATTTGTATGACAAAGCATGCGGAAAAATTAAATCACAAAAAATTTTCTTTGCTCTTCTTCCTTCTTTCTTTTATTTGTAAATTTACCTTTAAATTGTTCTGCTGTATATATTCTCAACTAATAATGCCTCTAATACTAGTGATTTAAGTGATATCCGTTTGTATCAGTTTTTAATTTATTCTAGATGAAATCATATACTAATTAGTTATTTTTTGCATACAAAAATGAGGTTTTGCTTAGGTAATTTTAACCACAAAAACGATGTGCGATAACTCACTTAATTAGGAAAAATCGCGTTATCAGAAGAGAGATTTTTTTAAAAGATGGATTTTTGTTTTAAGAATTACAGAAAATAATTAAATATTTGCAAGTGTATATATATAATGCACTTTATTTACATTGTATTTATGTGATAATTTATATTTTAGTATACATTGTTTAAATGCGCAATTTTATTCAAAGTTGTATTTCGCATCACAAAATAATAGAATGTTTTCTTTTAGTTGTTTCATATGAATGGTGAAATAAATAGATAAGCAAATTCTAATTTATAGAATAATATTTAGGAAAAATAATTTTAACATTTACATAAAATCATTAAATTATCCCTATTCAAATGATTTGAAACATTATTTGCTTTTAGAAATAAAAACCACGAAGCTATACAACTATTTCAAGACAAAGAGAATCCTGTAATCAATTGAAATTATTTAATATTTTCTTTGAACAAATGGGGTGTATATAAAGGTTATAAAATATTAAAATAATAATTTAGTTTGAGAAAAAGCATGTGTGTGATTCTAAAAATTCATCCAATATCTAATACAAAAATAAATAATTCGATCAGATCAAATAATTTGGACATAAAAAATAACTATTTTAAAACACAGCGTAATTAATAATAAAATTAATTTAATAATTTATAAAATTAAAAATAATTTTAAATGGGTAAGAGATTATTCATTAATAATGCATACTTTCCCTTCTGTAAATAAAAACAAGTAATATAAAGAAAATTAAGTCAATTTCTACTTAGGTCAAAGAAAATTTTTATTTTAGTTACTTTTTATTAAATAGTTGCAATATAAATATGTATATACATATGCAAGAATCACAATACTAAGCGACAAAATAGAAAACAATTTTCCTTGAAATTTTTCATTTTCCTTTCTATATATGGTGTTGAAATATTTTTGTTTGTTTGTTACTATTTATTCCTTTTTTAATTTAATTCATGAATTAATATTTGAAAAGACTGTATTAACATCGTCATCCACTACAAGTTTAAAAAATGTATTTCATCCTGAATGGATGAATAGAAAATATTTTATTAACGATTAAAATTTGAACGATATATATATAATCCATAAATATATACAAATAGCTATAAAACCTAAGTATAACTTTTCAAGATAGGAAATATATATATATGATGTCCTATCTCTTAAATAGTTCTACTTAGGTTTTAGAGCTATTTGTATATATATATGAGGGGGAGTACTGGAAAAAGATTGATTTGTGACATTCATCATGTTTGTCAAATAGATATATCTGAAATTGAAGATAATGATTACAATATCTTAAGACTTAATAAAATAATTAGAAATTTGTGAAAATATTTCTCGCTTTTCCACAGTAATAAAACAGGCCCCTCGACTATCATATAGCGCACATTAACAATTATCAAAATCAAATCAATCTGAGAAAAAAATGTTTTTTTAAAATAAATATTGAGATACTTGAGCTGTGTGTGTGCTGATTTTACAAAATGGCACTTTTTACACTGAATTCGAATTCTTGTACTAAAAATTCGATATAAAAAGGGATATTTTTTCAAAAGTTTTATAGTCTTGCAGTGGAACTTTTACCCGATCCATTTGACTGTAGAAGTTTTCCCACCTTAAAGATAGCAAAAAAATATAGAACAGTTTTTATTTTTTACTACCCTAAAATTATTCCAACTAGATATTATATAGATAAGATATAAAAGTACGATATGATATACCAACTAGATATGATATGGTTTTCAAGAAAAATCTACGTTTTCTAAAATTTTTTCTAACTTTAAGTTATTTCTAATGTTATTGGACAAAAACCTTACAAACTTTAAAATTAATTTATTACGAAAATCCCATATACAATTAGAGCAGTTGTATTGAATATATAATCATCTGTAAGACAATTTTTTTTAACTATGAGAAATATAGAAAAAAAACAACACTGTTTACAATTGCTCGCAATATTGCTTAGAATCTCAATAAATTATAAATAGTGCTATTAATGCGCTATGAAGATAAGGTGAAAAGTTTTCGGCCTGGCAATGAAAGACTACGATTTCCAGTTAACAAATTTTATTTTTGTCTCCCTTGATTTCAACAGCGTTTCTCCAACATCAATATATTCCTTCTAGTCCAGTCATATTAGTCAAAAATAAGGTTCAATTACCGAATGAGAGATAATAAGCTGAAAATTGGCATAGACCTTTATTTTGGCACTCTAAATGTTGTCTCAAAAGTCTCATAAAATCTCGTGTCCGCGTCTTAAGATATTTAAAATCAAAGGTCAAAAAGTCGTTGGGTTTTTTAAAAAATTTTTTATGGCATAATGCTATTGTCATTTAGTATAAATATTGTAGAAAATAAAGTTTTCTATAACTTTTGTTTGAAACACTTTTTATGCATCAAACTATTTTTGAGATAAAGGGTGTTGAACGCGCAGCGCTTAGCTATCTACAGTATAATGCAAGATCAACCGTTAGTTACATGATTTAATACGCTGTATAAAGTCTATAAACATTAAAAATATATATAGTTACAAACAGTTGGCCTTTTTTATGAATTACTACATTACATTTAGTAATAGTTTTCATTAATCAAGTATATTTCATAATAGCCCTCATCTGTACATGTAATTAAAAAATAGTTAACTGAAATATTATAGATTTTAATTATATTTTAATATATGCTAATTACATTTTAAGTGGAAAAAATTAAGTACAACTTCTTTAAAATGTATAAACCTTCCAATTTGTTTCTTTTTGTACAGATTATAAATGGACCTGCGGACCCCTGTTATACGAACGTTCTATTTATAGCTAGTTAAAAGACAAATGTTTAGCTGTATAGTAAAGACAGATTCCTTTTTTTCAACAAACCAGTTTCTACTAGACCCGTTTATTCGTTTGTTTTAAATTGTATTTTGGCAACGACAGACGTAAAATTTTGAGAGTTAGGGCTGATTTGTGTTTTATATGTAATGAATCGTTATCACAAGGTGATCCTGTTAATGAAGTGCATGGTTTAAAAACTTTGAAAGCAGCCAGTATCGAACGAAATGACGATCACATAGATTTTTTAAATTCTTCAACCCCCGAGAATGTACATATCGAGTGCCGAAAAGTGTACTGTAGTAAAAGTTCGATTTCAACATCGAAATGACACATTGAAAAAAGCGAATATTTATCAACACCTAGTGTACCCCGTAAAAGAAGAAGTGAAGCGTTTGATTTCAAAAAGCTCTGTTTATTTTGGGGTCAAGTAGCTGATGAAGCAACAGAGATTAAAAAAAAAAAAGAGAAGTTCAGGTGCAAGATCAGTAAAGTGAGTACTCTTGAATTTAAAGACAATGTTTAAAAAAAAGCAGAACGTAGTGATTCTATAGGAGAATTAGTGAAAGATCGTATACTTTGATTGAAAAAAAGCCTCGCCAAGATAATCAAGTCTCAGAAGCTATGGCAAAATTTTTTAATTACATCGAAAATCACGATGATTCGGAATTTACATTGAAAGAGCTCAGATATGTCCTGACGAGGTATGTACCAAATAATAAAACTATAATTACGAGACTTCAAAAAAAGTATTTGACATACATAATTACAACAAAAGTAAACTTTTTTACAATCATATTTTTTCGGGATACATAAACTAATATATTATTTAAAGCTTGGTATGATAATAAAAAAGAGATCCCGAAGAATAACGATTACGAATTGTAGAAGCTGCAGCAGCTATTATTCGTGAAGACATTCGGTCATCTGACGTTGAAACCAGGTCTTATCCACCTCCAAATAAAGTGTTAATCAAGGAAAATCAAGAAAATTAAATCAATAAATATCAAAATGTCTATTGCATTTTTTACAGGAAGTCATATCGAAAAACATAAAAAGAAAAATAGCTAATACAGAAACAAAATGCACGTCAATGAGTCATGCAATAATGACTGCATTACAAGAACGATCATTTTCATCACAGCTACTATTAAGCCTTTCTTCATAGAAGATATAGATCTGAAAGACTAATAGATATGCTATATAGCTTGATATTTGCAGCTTCGTATGGTAAGACTGTACAGTACGAAATTTCAATAGCTTACCATCAACAGCCTCGTATTTTATCATCGAATCAGGCGCGCTAGTACGATATGTTGGAGACAATGCCGATATAAATATCCATACTCTTGATGGTAATAATACTCCCCATGTTATGGGATGATTAAGATTGTTAATCCAAAAGATGTATATTGACCGTATACAAAGATGTACAACCAAACCAAGGGCAAAAATTAGCAGCAATATCACAAAGTCTCTTCTGGCATATGAAAAACCAAATGTACCTGGATACAGCAGAATTCAAGTCAAAAATCTACATGATGATCGAGCATTAACAAAAAAGAATTTTAACGAAGTTGATTTTTTGCGGTTATATGGAAAGTGTGGAAGAATAATTCGTTGTTGTCTGGGTGGAATGGCATTCTCAAATAGCTCACTAAAAATAATAAGGACTTTTCTTCTTCTCAGGTTATGTTTTTTTCTCTTATTGATCATCCTGTCAGTAACGTAGACACAATTTATATTACTTTACATTGTGCTGTAAATATTGCCAAATTACATGGCCAAAAAACGTGTTTTTGATTTGATCTTAACGTGACAAACCTTTGATCAACCTCTCTGCTCTGAAGTTTCTACTCTAAAGTCTCTACTACTCTAAAAGGAAATTAGTATCTGTTGATATCACGACAAAAAGAGGCCAAAGATGATGCAGATGTTCTTATCGTAGAAACATCTATTGAAGTATCAGAACATCACAAGACTGTCGTCATAGTAGGAGAAGATATTCACATTTTCTCGACATTTTAATTGAACGTACTCAATCACATCAAGAAGTTTCCTTTAAAAAGTTGGTAAGGGGAATGTTACAAAAGTTTTGATAAATATCTGCATTGTAAAAAGCACATTTTATTTCTACACACATTTAGTGTCTGTGTGATAAGACATCTGCATTTTGTAAAAAATGGGGGAAAACTTTCATTAGAATATTAGACAATTTGGATCAACAAGCTCAAGTATTCCAAGAAGAAAACTGTCCTGTAATAATTGTATAAAACGATATTTCTCTAAAGAAAAATATAATTAAAAATTACTTATTTTATTTTTTTCTACTTGAAATGTAATTAATATATATAACAATAGAATATAATTAAAAAATACTCTAAGCATATCTGTTAACAACTTTTGAACTATACGAACAGTGTAGTTCAAAAGTTAGTTATAAAAGATATATATACTTGATTCATAAAATTTATTACTAAATGCAATGTAATAATTCATAAAAAAGGTGAAATGTTTTTAACTACGCATATTTTTAAGGTTTATAGACTTTATACGGCGTATTACATCATGTGACTAACGGTTGACCTTGCATTACGCTGGAGATAGCTAAGCGCTGCGCGTTCATCGCCCTTTATCTCAAAAATGGTTTGATGTATAAAAAATGTTTCAAACAAAAGTTATAGAAAATGTTATCTAGAATATTTATATTAAATGTAAATAGCATTAAGTCATAAGAAACGAGACATTTGTAAAAAAAACTATTTTTTGACCTTAAATAACTTAAGACGCGGACACGAGATTTTATGAGACTTTTGAGACAACATTTAGAGTGCCAAAATAAAGGTCTGTACCAATTTCCAGCTTATTATCTCTCATTCCGCAGTAAAACCCTAATATGACTGGACTATTCCCTAAAGAGGGAGTCTAGAAAAGGCTGTGAAAATATTCATCCAGAAACCAAGTTTAGGAACAGATGGACGTCTGAGGGTGTCAAATCAAGAGAATGAGGGAGATGACCAAGTAAATCGTACCCGAAATCCCTCAGTTTCCTCATTGCCAACACACCCTTGTGTATTGTGTTTCTTTTGGTGAAAAGGGATTTCTTTCTTCTTCAAGTCAGGCCTCTTCTCACGAACTTTGACATCCAGCTGGTCAAGACGATTGGAGTAATATTCGCATGTTATAGTTCTGCCTTTTTCAAGGTAATAAATTAACAGGATCCCTTTCGCATCCCCAAAACACTGGTCATGACCTTTCCGGTGATCGACTTCGCTTTCTTTGGCACTGAACTACCGGTTTCCATCCACTGCTTTGACTGCTGTTTCGTTTCTACCATGCAGCTCTTCCCTGTAGACAAATCGTCCCACCCAATCGGTCGAATCTCCACTGAATCGGTCCGAACATTGTTCCAAAAATCGTTAGCGCATTTGCTTTCGATCGGCATGCGACACCCATTTGGCGCAGAGGTTTCGTATCTTTTCTTTCGATATCCCCTTAGCTTCAGCTACTTCACTTTCATTCGCTTATCGTCCAACACGATACCATGCATTTTCCAATGGTTTTCGGTGGGGTTGCAGTCTTTGACTTTCCTGCATATGAGCCATCTTCATGGGACGTTAGACCACGTTTAAATTCAGCTGACCATTTTTTAAGGTTTGATATGGAAAAACCACCGTAAATTATTGTCAACTTCGGTTGAGTTTAATTAAGGATTAATTCATCACATAAGATCGAAGAATTTTATGATCGCTTGATATTCAAGTTTATCCATTTTAACGAAAAACACGCAAGACATCTACAGCAAAAATCGCGTAAGCAAACTACTTGAGAGAACAAGTTGAAACTTGTCATACGAACTAATGACGTGTGCACCCAAGCAGGAAACATACATTTTTGCTGATTAGTACGCCATTTGTGTGTGAGGCTGAGAACTTTCCCCCCTTAATTTCGTATCTGCTTAAATTGAAATAGAATTCTGTTGAGTTTAAATAATTCATTTATAAAGAGTGTCCTCAACAGGAAAGCTTCTTTATATGGAAAAAAATTGTCTCAAAAAATATTTCGAGGATAAATATTTGAGCAAAATGATGTAGATATCATAACAGCAGAATTTAATATTTTAGTAATAAACATTAAAGCCCATACATAAATAATTTCGGTATCTATTTTCCTATTCATTAGAATGTTGATTTTAAAATACTGTTGGTTTTGAAATTATGAAAAAATAATTAGTAGTAAGATGAATATTTATTATTCTCATTTCAAATTAATTATGATATACTTTAATGAACTACAACATTTAATAATTTATTATGATATACGTATTTAAAAAGTTTCTGCTTAAACTAAAAGTTTAATTTTAAGCCAGTCGGATGGCAGCAACAGAAAAAAATTCGACAAACAATAGACTGTTTTACTACCTACAGACTAGTAAATATATTTGTACTTGCCAAATGTTCCGCAGTGAACGTAGTCAGACCACAGACTTAAAACACAGTAAAAAGATTTAATCACTTAAATTTATGTATGTATGAAAATATATATATATATATATATATATAAAATAAATTTGTATAATATTTCAAAAACCAGAAATAATAGATAATGAACATAACAAGAAATAACGTAATAAGAATATAAAAGCAAAACATGAAGATCGAAAAAATACTAAAAAGGAACTATAAAAAAGAACCTAGCGAGTCAGAATGCAATTTCGGACTTAGGACCGAATAAGTAGGTTAGACTAGTTTTAAGGCGCCAACCTTCCCCCTTTGCAACTCGGTAGGAAAACCAAATAAAATAAACAAAAATTTAAAGTATATAAAAAAATTCAAAGTATATAAAAAATAAACCAAAATTCAAAGTATACAAAAATTCACAGAGAGTATGAAAAAACCACTGATTAATATTCTGAAACAAATTCTCCCCAATTTCTTAAAGCAGGAAAAAAAAAAAAAGTTATTAAACGAAATCTTCCTACTTACAGATCCCTTTCCAAGAGAATCAAGAGTCTTGGGTATCTTTGAATATATCTTTTGAACTACCTTTTACACTAACTAGCATAGATAGATATCGAGATAGATGACAATCAATTTTGGTAGGCTTTGAATTGGTTGATTGTCAAAAATGTAAATTTGCTAGGTTCTAATTTGGTTGGTTGTCAAAAATGTGTAAGATGTTTAAGATGTGTGTGGGAAAGATGTAAACTGTGATATGAGTGTTATGATATAATCTTCACAGCAAGACCACTAACATGCTGACTTTGAAATCCTATTGTTGTGTGGTGGATTTGGAATCAGAAGTAGCAAGACGACTAATATATTTGTGATGAATATAAGTTCTTAAGAAGTTAAAAGGGTATTCATGATCTAAACAACATTTAAAAAATTTTTTGATCTTATTAAATTTATCGATTTTGTGGGTAGTTAAGTTATCATTTCTAAATAAAAAATTCAAAATAACATTTCTGTAAATTGATAAATGCAAGTTACTGTTCCATACAGGAATTTTAATTATATGGAACTTAAAAGAATCTCTTTTGTCAAAAATGTTACTGACTACATTATTGTTAATTAGATGCAAATCTAAATCCAAGAATTCTACCATATTAGAGTTAAAGTTAGTTTTAAGGAGGTTGAGATAGTCAGGGTAGAATGTAATATTTGGTTTATATTCATTATTTTTACCAAAAATTATTAAATCATCTATATAACGATAAATCAAGTAAGAATCATTAACAATATGGTCAATTTCAAAAAAATGTAAATACAGGTTCGCTAAACAATTACTAGCTGGACCACCCTGAGGTAATCCTTTGATCTGTTTATAAAGATTCTGATTAAATGCAATGAAATTCTCTTTTAATACGAGGTTAACAAGAATATCGAATTTCTCTTTTTTCATTGAAGTATATAGCTCATATTTATCATAAATTAACTGTAGAACCCGAATCATATCATCAATATCAATAGAATTAAAAAGGTCCTCGAAGTCAAAGCCATGCATGGAAAAAATTAACACATCTTTAGTAACTCTAGCAATTTCTAAGCTATTTTTAATTATTGCCGTGTTTTGTAAATTATCAATTAAATTTTGAAGAAGAGACTGTAAGATCTTACCAGACCTCGTGATATATGTATTGTACCCATTAGTGATACTACGAAATTTTATAGGGCTTTTATGAAATTTTGGTGTTAAAAAAATGCGTGGATATTTAATATTATTTAGATGAATATTCAGTCTTTTGTTCAAAGCTAAAAGACGATTATCATCTTCTCTATTACTATGAATTGATTTTTGAAATGCATTATTATTTGAAATGTGATTATTTAATATTTTACTGTAAAAATATTTACAGATTATGGCATAATTAGCAGAGACCTTATCAACATATGTAATCACGAAGTCTTTTTGGATATTTTCTATTGATGATTTAAGATCTTTATACATAATTTCGTTTTCAACACTGAAATCTAATTTTTGAATTTCTATTGCTACATAAGATCTAAATTGATTGAAAGCCTCAATTGGCATTCCATATTTAATAGCAATTTTAAGGTAGAATTTATCTAAATCCTTTTTGATTGGTTTCATAACATTAGATTTATTTTTTGTGATCATCAATCTAAAACCAGTACCTTTTTCCATAAAATTTCTCAATAAATCATCTTTCACGATGCCAAGGTCTCCCGTGACAACGTGCTGATGGTAATCATCAATATAGTCCCGATATAAATTGCATTTACATGATTCTGTACTAAGAAGCTCCGAGACTTGATTATAATTAAATATAAATCTACCAAGTTTCTTGTTATATTTTAAAGTCTTTTTAATAATAATATTTTTAATTGGAAAAAAGGATTGATATTTTTGAAATATACCAGAAAAATTAATTTTGTTAAAGGATTTATTCATAAATAATAATGTACAATATTCTATAGTGTAACTTTCACTTGCATCTAATTTAATATTCATTTTTTGTACTAAATAGTTATTAAGGTCTCGAATCATATGCATACCATGAGAATTCCTAAGATTACATTTGTTTAAAATATCTGTCATAATTTTAATTTCAGTTTTATTCATGCCAAACATAAATGATTTAATTAATCCTGTGTTATAGTTATCATCAAATTTATTAGCTAATTCTAATATAGATTTCCTGAGGGTTGTCATGTCTCTAGTAACTCTTTTTTTACGTTTAGCTCTTGAAATTCTCGCAATATCAATTTTATTGCTATTATTATTACCAATAGATTTATCAAAATTCAAAATATATAATGAAACCCTGGATTTATGTTTAAAAGATGGCAAAACATTTCCGCCATTCCAGACAACATTCAAACCATAAGGATAATATGATCTAAATGAACCTATATAAAAGTTTTCGAACCATAGTCTCTGTTTAATGTTAGGTACTATTTTAAGTATATGTACAGATATGTTATTAAATCCATGTTTATTAAAGTGCCCTATCTCTATCTTAGCCTGGTTTTTATATTGTAATTAAACCCTCTAGTATCAGACCTATGTTGATTCAATCTAATATTGATAGTGTTTGAAGTCTGACCTATGTAAGCGAATTTACAAATATTGCAAGTCATTTTGTAAACACAATTAAAAGTCTTACAAAATATATATCCTGCATTAATATCTAACTGTTCCTTACTCATCATGACACACGCCTTGCATCTCTTATCAGTGCAAGATTTGAATTTTAGTTTTAAATCATGGATATCTCTGAAAAACCTAGTTTCCAATATGTTACTAAAATCCTTATCTCTTTGTTCTTTATTTATACAATCTAAAACATGAATATTACGTTTTGCTGTACGAGATAAATTCTTATAAAATTTAGAGTTCCAAAAAATTCGAGTTTTAAAAATTCTACCATCGCAAGCTTTAGAAGGAAAAAAATTCTGATTCTCAAAACAACTCACACATTTTTTTGTATTTTTTAAAAAATTTTTAGTTTTTTTATATGCTAACTCAGAATTTCTGTGCCAATTTCCACAATTATCTAAATTCATATCCAAACATATACCAAATCTCAAATATAAGGGCTCTACAAAATGGTAAATAGATGACGGTGGCACAGATACCATTATACTGCACCACCGAGCAATGTCATACACTGGTATAACAAATTGCCAGTCACATAAAACTTGTTATTTTTCAAATTCATAGTTATTTAAAAGTGGAATGTACATTGAATGTACTTTGAAAAAAAAAAGAGCCAGATAAAATATCATTAGCAAAAACTTCCAATCACAATATCAAAAAGTGAAACAATGAGCAACATCTCCATAAAATCCAATCCTCTCAAAAACAGATCCAAGATTATTCTATAGGCACAAAATCAGGAGTTGGCATAATATTTTTCGATGCACAAGATAAACACACAAAGAAAATGAATAAAGTGAATTAAACTTAATAAAAGAAAAACATTCATAGACAAGATTTTGGATCTAATGCCGATCTCAAAATTCGCTATAAGCAAACATACTATAAATATATCCATAATTGAACAATCTCATTAATAAAAAGATTCATACATAGATAGGCGCAAAGCAGCCAAATGAATGTATAAAGTATATATAAAATAAATTTGTATAATATTTCAAAAACCAGAAATAATAGATAATGAACATAACAAGAAATAACGTAATAAGAATATAAAAGCAAAACATGAAGATCGAAAAAATACTAAAAAGGAACTATAAAAAAGAACCTAGCGAGTCAGAATGCAATATATATATATATATATATATATATATATACAAGGTTGGCAAAAAATATGTTGTCCATTTCAGAGTGCTCTAGAATGCCAAATGAGATAAAATTTGATCTACAGATAATTCAAATGATGCGCTTAACATTTATTAAATAAAAGTTTTTAGTACAACCACATTAAATGATTGTAAAAGTACACAAAAGTATAAAGTAACATCACTATAAAATTGTTCAATATGATACCCTTCATGCTCGGCAAAGCTCTAATCGCAGAACCATATTTTAGCAGCCGACTGAAGTAAATCTGCCGGAATATTGAAAAAATTGCACCGAATGCTGTCCTTCAGATCAGGCAGAGTGAGTGAGTGAGTTTCGATTTTAATGGCGCAAGGGCCAACTTCGGCCAAGCTGCGCCAAACACTCGTTTAAAAGAATAAGTATTTTTTTTTTAAATTAAATGTTTAAAAATACATGCACACATGTATATGTATGCATGCATACAAACATAATTTTAAAATCTAATTAAAAGTACAAGTCAAATCAAATATAAAAAACCAATTTTTAAAAGAAAGGCAAATAGATTTTGGTGGGGAGATTCTCCCACCAAGTCAGATAAGGTTAAATTAGATGTATGAAAAAAGGTGATGCGATGATGGTTAAAAACTGGACATTCAATTAAAATGTGACGCACAGTGTACAAGACCTTGAATGAAGGACATTCAGGAGCGTTTTCACCAAATAACAAGTGCCTGTGTGTGAAGCGAGTATGACTAATGCGAAGACGAGTCAATTTGACATCAGTTTTTCGCATTGGCATCACAGGCCATGCTCCTATGACAGGTTTCACAGAGTGCAGTTTGTTATCTAACTGCTAACTCCATGATTCCTGCCATGTGGTTAAAATATGATGCAGGATGATTTTCTTCATGTTCGAAAGCGGTAGTGCTAGCGGTAGATAGGTCGTTGCCGACCGAGGCACGCTATCCGCTTGCTCGTTTCCAATAATACCTACGTGGCTTGGTAGTCAGCAAAATGCTATATTGCAACCCTTGCTGTACAATCGACTCGTTATGTTGAGTATATTACATACCACTGGATGACACCGATCGTTGTAGTTTTCAAGTGCTTCTAAGACACTCATGCTGTCAGTATAGATGCAGTATTTACGGGGCATATTGGAGTCGATTAATTGAAGTGCACGGAAAATGGCAAAAGCTTCTGCAGTAAAAACGCTGCAAGAAGAGTCGAGCCTATAACCCCGTGCGTAGTATATTCAATCACAACTCCACAGCCAACGTAATCTGTACGTTTCGAACCATCTGTAAAGACTGGCGAAAAATTTCTATACTGACTGCGATGGTAAGCAAAGATGCGTTGAAAAGCGATAGGTGTTACCATGGATTTACTGTACGAGGCAAAAGGGGTTGATATAGTGGAAATGTGGCGTGTTCCAAGGTTGGAATTGCAAAATGGTTCTTTGCTGGATATCCACGTTAGGTAGGTCGAGTTCGGAAACAAGAAGTTTCATCCTATCCATAAATGGCCGGATGTTAGACGGCCGGGCATCAAAAAGTCTCTTCATGCTGGTACTCATATACACATTTTGCAGAGGGTGTGATGGCACGGACAAGATCTTGTAATAATACGCAAGAGAAAGCTTCGTTCGTCTAAGATCTAGAGGAGTGAGTGAGTGAGTGTAGGGTTTTATGGCGCAAGAGCCAATTTTGGCTAAGCTAAGATCTAGAGGAAGCTGATTACAGTTAACATAGAGACTCTGCGCTGGTGATGTGCGAAACACACCAGAGCAGATTCTCAATGCCATATGGTGGACAGGGTCAAGTTTTTTCAGAGTAGAGTTGCATGCTGATCCGTATGCAACACATCCGTAGTCAATGCGAGAGAGTACGATTGCTTGATACACTCTGAGTAATGATGTTCGATCCGTTCCCCAGGGGGTGTTAGACAACACTTTCAAGAGGTTTAAAGATTTTTCACACCTCTTCCGCATTTGTAAAATATGCGGAAGGAAAGTGAGCCGGCGGTCGAAAATTACTCCGAGGAATCGTACGTTGGGAACTACAGGAATTTGTACATCACGGATGCGTATTTCAGGGTCGGGATGAATACCCCGTTTGTGGCAAAAGTGCACGCAGCAACTCTTGCTGGCAGAAATACTATGACCGTTGGTGTGACACCATTTTAGAATATTGTTGACGGCAGTTTGTAACTGTAGTTCAATCATGCGCATATCCGAGCCTTCACAACTGATCTGCAAGTCATCGACATAAAAAGAAGCCTGTATAGAGGGCGATAAAATATTTAAGAGGGGTGAAATATGACAGATAAAAAGGGTGACACCCAGAATGCTTCCCTGAGGGACTCCCTCAGCTTGTAAAATAGAAGCAGAGAGAGTGCCACCCA
Organism: Trichonephila inaurata madagascariensis; assembly: GCA_019973955.1. Lineage (NCBI taxonomy): Eukaryota > Metazoa > Arthropoda > Arachnida > Araneae > Nephilidae > Trichonephila > Trichonephila inaurata. Next base: position 396,658 of record BMAV01023763.1, read on the forward strand.
AACGAAATTTAAAAGTACGTAAACTTAAAAAATTTTGAATAAAAATTGGTAAATTTCCACGAAGACCAAAGTTAAAAAGAGTGCGGAGTATTCCATAGCGCCAAGTACGGTCATATGCCTTTTCGATATCAAAGAAAATAGAAACAAGATGATTTCTCCGGACAAATGCATTTTTCTAACTTTATTTTCAAGTATGATAATGTTGTCGAGAGTGGATCTTACCTTAACCAAAACCACTCTGAAACAGAGGAATGCATTGATTCTTTTCAAGTTGATAAACGAAACGGGCATTGATCATACGTTCCAGTGTCTTACAAAGGCAGCTCGTGAGTGCTATCGGTCGATAGCTGACAGGGTTTTTTGAATCTTTTCCAGGTTTTAGAATCGGAATCACTATGGCTTCTTGCCATTGAGTAGGATACACCTGCTCCCTCCATATTCGATTGAGTAGGTAAAGGAGACTTACTAGTGAATCCTCATTCAAATGGTGAAGCAATTCATAATATATTCCATCAGGACCTGGACTAGTGTTGTGGGCCGATGACAAGGCCCTCTTCAGTTCCCACATGTTAAAGTCACAGTTGTAGGGTAGGGGTTGTCGACACCTGAAGTTGATAGGTGTCCGCTCTAAACGATTCTTAGTCATCTGAAATGCAGGGCTATACACTAGCGAATGTTTGGCCAATCAAGTTGGCCACATCAACAGGTGACGAGTAAATAGCAGTCGATGTTTCCAATATATCGGAAAAATAAAGTCCCGATAAAGGTCATTCGTTGCTTTGACCTTTCTCCACAACTGTTGACTGGTAGTTGACGATGTGATAGAGAAGACACATATTTGATCCAATATTCTCTCTGGCTTTGACGACGTATTCTACGAGCTAACGCTTTTGCACGTTTGAACGCTATGAGATTTTCAGTGGTGGGGTATCTCCTGATAATACCCCACGCCCTCTTTTGTTCCTTTTTGGCTTGTTGGCAGGAAGAGTTCCACCATGGTCTGCACAGCTTCCGAGTAGAATTGGATGTTTTTGGAATTGCTGCATCGGCAGCATTCCGAATAGCTTCAGTGACATTTAAAACGGCATCATTAGCTGCCCTGTTCTGAACCATTGTGCCGGTGATAACCGCTAACCGTGTGAATTTGTCCCAGTCTGCGCGATGAAAATGATAAGTGGGAGGACGAACTCGTGTCCCCGCACCATTAACATGCGAGACTAGGAGAGGGAAGTGATCACTGTTATGTAGATCATTATCTACAGCAAAATTCAACATCGGTAGCAGAGTTGGCGAACAGATGGCTAGATCGAGGGAGTGAAATGTCCTCGTGAGTGCATGGAAATACATTTTCTCGTCGTTGTTTAGCAGACAGACAGTTTTCAGAGATCAACTGTTCAATCTGTCGCCCGCGAGAATTGGTATCATCATGCCCCCATAGAGGGCTGTGTCCGTTAAAGTCACCAAGCAAAATAAAAGGAGCTGGCAATTGACTGAGTAATTGATTCAAATCCACTTGTGGCACAACATCGTTGGGTGGCAAATAAACACAGCAGACTGTGACTAAAGAATGGATATGAATCCATACAGCCACAGCCTGTAATGATGTGTGCAGTGTGACGACATTACTGGGACAAAGATGGGACGTGAAAAGGCATACACTTCCAGTTGGAGATTTATCACCATCTGCATCCCGTCGTACACAATTATAACCACGCACACGCATTGTCATAGTACTCTTCAGAAATGTCTCCTGAAGAGTAACGCATGCAGGTTGGTACGTGGAAATGATGGATTTGAAATCTCAGATCAGGCAGAATTGCTGGCCTTTGAAGGAAAACATTATCCTTAAGAAAACTGTACAGCCAAAAGTCCCAGGGCGATATCCGGTAAACATGAAAGCCATGCTGATGGAAAATGATGACTGATGCCCCATGCATCTGTGAAATGATGTCTTAGGAAATGCTTTACGTGACAACGGCATTCAACGTGAAGCGTGACCCCATCCTGCGTGAAAGTTACATTCTGAAGGCATCCAAGGTTGTTGAAGTTGCGGGATTACAAAATCCCTTAGGATATCATGGTACCGTTTTCTTGTGAGGGAACATGTTTGGATTCCGTTTTGGTCTTATCTCATAAAAAAAGTGCGATCTAATGGTAAATGTAGCCATGAAACTACACCATACTGTCACTTTTCTTAGGATGTAGGGGGTTTCCTGGATTGCATGAAGATTTTCTGTTGCCCTAATTCGACAATTGTGGGTATTAACTTGCCCATCGAGGCAAAAGTGGGCTTCGTCTCTCCATAGAATGTTCCAAGGTCAAGTGACGTCAACTACAATAATAGCAAGGACTGACGTTCAAAACTTTTACGAACCTCTGGGTCTACATCGTTCAGTTGGTGTCCAGTCTTGATTTTGTACGGATAAAATTGCAAAATCCACCGTAATATTTCTCGCACAAAGGAATACTGCATATCCAATATATACAGGAAACACAGTTGGCACAACTAACTATCTTCAACGACCAATGTAGCCAATTTTCGGTACTGGAAGACGAGATTTGCTTTGTATACTGTTTACACACACTACATAGGATTCTAATAAGATGCAGGATCCTACATTTTGTTATTACAACATTCCATTAAATTTTAGTAACATATATAAATTCTAGTAAAATTGAAAAATAAATGTAACACTAAAATATAAACAATTTTTGTAAAGTATTTTAAATATTTTTATGGGGTACATTTTAAATTATTGAGGATTTTTTATCATGCCAATAAGTTTTAGTTTAGCTTAGCTTAGAATCTATTTCTTAAGAATCACTGGAAGAAATTCTATTATAGTTGAAGCCTATTCGTTTTTTTATAAGTCGGGAAAAACATAAAAAAAATTCTAAGCATTTCACTTGGCTGTACATTTGTGGTTACTATACAGAATATGATGCATAATATTTCATTTTATGTTATAGTTGAAAAGAAAAATACTGCCCGGAATTCAGTATAAACCCCTTTCCCCATCTTTCTTAAAACCGGTATCAAAATGATGGGAGATTACTTTATTAAGTTGTATCTCCCTATCCACTTGAGAATCATAATTTAGAGACAAATGTGTAATCATAGCAAATATAAAATGGAGAAGAATGAAATACGCTGTCTCAAAATTCTTCTTATTCGACTAAAAAGAGTACCTTAAAATTTTATTTAGATGGACAGCTACAGACCGATATATAATGTCGACTAATATATATATATATATGAGCTAATACATTTAAATTTTAAGGTCCACAATATAATTAGAAAGGTGAATAATTTAGGTTGGTTTTACTGGCACAAAGACCGTACTTGGCTAAATTGTCAAATGCTCATTAATTTACGAAAATAATCTTTAAAAAAATAGACTGGCATTTCAACTGTGAATGCAAGAAAGAGGGAAAAATGGACATAAAGTAATCTCAAGCGATTAACTGATTGCTTATTTACGTGTCATTTTGAAGCTATTCTTATAGCTATTGGTGACGGATCTCATAGTTTTGAACCACGGTCAAATGGCGAGGACGACACTTGACCCCCACATTATTTGAACGTGAAGACTTTCAATCTCAATAGATATTGCATGCCTCTACACCTTTAATTGCACGAAGAATCGAGTCCACGACTCGACAGAATCAATATCGGCCATTAGATCGTAATCCTGCTCTCTGTACAACAGCAATCACGAATGTAATGACGTGAAAAGGATCGCAATGGTTGAGAAATCGCTAAAGAATCCAAGAAGACCCAACGAAAGACAATAACTTATGGGATGAAGGAAAGTTAACTCGGGCAATTTAAAGTCATTTATCTTTCAAAGGTAAATATATAAGTGAAAAAATGAACAGATAAATAAATTTAGTTTAATCCATTTTTATAATTAGTTTTCCCTACATAGTTAATAGAATTAACGTAATTTTCGGATACATGAACGGGGCATTCATTGATATAAAACTCCTACATTGTATTCATATGTCCAAAGGAAATTAAATTTTTTATATAATAATGAATACCTTAACATTTTTCTATACTATTATAAAAGATTACGATTAAAAAAAATTTGTCACTGAAAATGTTATTTGTGTACATTAAAATAAACAAGAAACCAGAGAGGGTTTTTGGATAAACTTTGCTATGAATGTGGAAAAATATTTTAGAATAAATCTCTACTATCTCGTAGAAAATCCCAGATAAATTGGTCTCTTTCATGTTTTGTTTATAAAGCGATGATGGTTAATCAATAAACTGAATGGGTAGGAGAAAAGATATTGGTATGTGTAACAATGACATAGAAATATTCAAGTGTCTGCGTCATATCTTGGGTCGCGATTCAAGAGATTACGTCACCAATATCCTATTATTGAACTCAAATTCTGTAAGCAAATGTTCTTATTGGTGCAGAAATGTAGTTTTTTAAATAGAGAATCTTGCTTTAAAGAAATAAAAGCAAAAAATGTACAAGCCTTCAAAATTGGAATGTTTATTATTTGTCAATTAATTGAATATTGATTAACGTCACACTCAATAGCTTCTCTCCGTAGAAGAAACATTTCTATACAAATTTTCATTGTTGTTATAATCAGTTACAGTAATTGTGTCATATTCTAGAAATACAAATAATCTCTTCATTTATATTTCTAGATATGAGGAAACTTGAAATGCTTTGACTTTTTTTAAATTATTGTTTAATGTATTAGGTATTTTATTAACTTTTCAGGTCAATATTTTTGGAATTGAAAAAATGATATTATTACTTGTTTATATATATATGTTACTCGTTTTAAAAACTTTATTTAAGTAGTCCCATTCTCAAATTCCATCATTCCGCGTTCATAATCACTACAGTAAATAAACTGCCAAACATAATATTTGAAGAAAAATGTAGTAATTGATGTCAAACATAAGCATCTTAGAAATGAGAACAAGAGCCTTAAGTTTATGGAAATGGTTGCGCGAGCAATTTAAATTTTTTAAAAAAATTGTAAATTGTACTAAAATTTTTTTCAAAAAAAGTTCTGATGTATTACTAAGAACTTAAGGCTTTGAATTTTTTTAAAAAAAATTGTTATAACAGCTAAATTTTTAAATTTAAAATTACCTTAACTTTAACTATGCTTTAAAAATAGATTTTTAATAAAATAAATGTTTCAATTTGCCATTAACAAAAATTTTTATTTTAGAAATTTATATTTAAAAAAGTTTAGTTTTCAATTGTAATATTTAAAAAAATCAGATGATTTTAAATTGGAGAAATTTTCATTTTATTATTATTAAAAGTTTTATTTTTAAAAACAAGAATTCATGGCTTGAATGCATTTTTTGTTCACAGTTAGAAATTAAACAAGTATTAAGTATGATGATACTGAAACAGAAACATAATTTATGAACTAACTATAAATTATTTGGTACCTGATTAAGACATAAGAATCAGGCAAAATTATCAGAATAAATTATTAGCACACTTTCTATAAATTGGTAAGTTTTAAGGTACTTGTATCAAAGGTAGTTAGTTACCTGTATGCAACTCCGAAAAGGAAAACTTTCATTTTTTCCCTCTTCCAAGTGGCTGACATCCAATTTCTTCCAATTAGCTTTAGTAAACTTTCCTAGTTTTTACTTTTGCTAACTTTCATCCAACTTAATTTTTTTTATCTAAGCTCTTTCAAATAGAATTTAAAGACAAAAATACTTTCTCTAATAATAAAAAGTTGCTGGAACTTTATATTGAAGACAGAAAAAAAAGACAATGTCTAGGATCTTGATTAGAGTGTGTGACGAAGCCGATCTCTTCCCCCTATTTACTAACAGACCCCTTGCCGACAGACGTTGCGAAAATTCCATGCATTTCCCTAATTGCTGGGAAGGAATTTCGTAACTGGGTGGTCAAGTTTCGGAACCTTTTTCCCAGGTTGACTGGACTGTCAAAAAGAGGCGCCTTAACTCTGTGTTTTCATTTTCCCGCGATTCGGTGACGACGGGGCATCTGAAAACATACAAATGTGCACCCAGCCATCGGCACCCCTTGGGCGAGAGAACAGGAAACGAGACCGATTTGGTGCGGCAGAAGTGTAAGAGAGCCGAGACCGGAATGCGGCAAAAGAGCCAGAGGGGTTGAGTCCGACAAAGAGATGAGAGAAGGATGATTAGGAGAGATAGAGAGAACATAAGGAGTCCAGACTAGAGACTGGATTTTGAAGGGAGCCGTTTGGACGTCCCTTGAGCGATAGAAAAAAGCGATCCGCGAAGTACAGCGGTCTCCTGACTCGGAAGATCAGGGAACGGTAGAGAGTACGAAAGAGCACGGCGAATTTGAAGTCAGCGAACTCACTCAGACTCGGTGTGGAATGACTGAGAGTGAACCCTTTTTACTCACGATTGGAATAGGACTTTTCTCTAGCGGGCGAAGTTATTTTATGTGAAAGAGACTCGAAATCATTACAGACCCTTTTGCTATTGAATTGTAGAAGAATATACTAATTTTATTTTTTTGATGATTTTCCTACTGAAATAAATAGTTTATCCAAGAGCTGTGTGAAATCATTACATGTGATCAAGATATTGTCATTGTCTTTACTACTGCCAGGCTAAGCTGTTTTCTTTCCTTTTTTTGCAGGCAATAACAAGCTAAAATAGCCTTCATTTCGGATAAAATTACCTGTTTTTCAACGATCATTATCTCCATGTATTATTTGCAATTGGATTTTCTCAGTTATCTCCAAATATTATTCGAGTTTTTCTTTTATTTTGTAATTGCCGTGCTACAGTTTGCAATGATCCAATTTAATTTTTGCAGTAGTACACACACCACTTATAGATCACGATACACACAAGACAAAAAGCAAGATGAAAAAGAAAGTTCGTAATTAATTTTTTTACAGATAATTAATATTTTGCATTTAAAAATAACTGATAAATGTATACAACTGATATTTGTTGAGCGATTTAAAATTTTATATTTCTCATTCTTTTCCTACCATTTTTAAACTTTTTATCTATAATATTTTTTGAAGAAAAGATGATTTAGAAGAAAGTATAGCTCCATGTTTTACCGAGAGAATTATATTTTTGACATTATTTAATGAAACTATTTGATTATATCGAGGAAATCCAACTAATTTTGAAATACACAAAGGTTTAGCAGCATTAACCCTTGATTTGAAGCTTTTATAGTGCAATTAAAAAACATTCTTAATTTGCTGAAAGCCATGATTCGAAACAAAATTATCTAGTTATTCAAGTGAACTAGTTTTCAGTTGTATTAGATATCACGCATGTTTTTGACTACAGCAAAAATAGAGACCCCAGCGTATAATGGTCAGTAGCACAGCCTGCTATATCAACTATATTAAAACGTCAAAGTATTGGCTCATTACGTAATATTCCAATTTGACTATGCATAACGTAAACACATCGAAGGAATTTATACAAATTATCATAGTATCACAGATTTTCTTTATCGAACCAAAGAATTTTTTTTTATTTCTGATTAAAAAAAAAACATAAAATTAAATTTAAAGATAATTTGAGAGTTATATTTGTCATTATCACAGATTATTTTTTCACTGCATTATATATTCAAAAAACAATCCGCATGCTTCCCGAATCTAATCATTTTATTAAAATACCTCAGAATATGGATTTACTTCAATATTTTGATATGTATAATATTGTTATTCCTTTTACAAGTAAAACAAAAATCTTCACAATAGTTTCTCTATGTTGAAAGAAAATATATGATGAGTATTAGGAGACTCATTCGTTCAATACTGCTCGCCATTTTTTTTTAATTCTGAAAATACATTTAGATTTATCAACATTATGGGGCGGAGTAGTTTTCTTCGTGATTTTACAAAGATTTTGTGTATCTGAAATGATGTTATAAACATGCATTGTATAAAACATTCCATCAGAGGGAATACCTGTAACCTACACAAAAATAAGTAAAGCTAAT
>BMAV01023763.1:404739-423630 GCA_019973955.1 Trichonephila inaurata madagascariensis
GAGGGAATATTAACGTCGCACTGTTCAGCTACACGAGAGCTTTTGGTGACGGACCACGTCATTTTGAACCATGGTCAAGTGACGTGGACGACACCTGAGCTGGCAACCCCTTTCTTCTAACTACCACACCACACCAACGGGAGGACGTTTGATTTGATTTGATTTTTTCTTTTTTTTATGGCGCAAGGACCAATTTAGATCATAATGTGCCAAGAGAGACAATAAGAACAGTTAAATAAGAATTGCAGGCCATAGCCTTAGTCGAGCATATTCTATATGACTTTCTTAAAATCTATAGGTTAAAATTAGATATGATGAATAAAACCCTTGATGCTTATGAATTTATACACAAGTGAGGAATTGATGCTATTGTTTAAAATACTGGATATAGTAAAATCAACAGAGTTAAAAAGCTGATGTCTAAGATGATTTGAATGTGGACAATCACAGAGTATGTGTTTCACCGACAGAGAGACATTACATTTCTCGCAATAGGGGGGTGGTTCACCAAACAGAAGATGCCTATGCGTTAGGTGGGTGTATCCTAGGCGCAGCCTAGTCCATATCACCTGCTCACGGCGGTTGCTTGATGATGATGGCACAGTTGGAGCAAGAACGGGCATGACGCTATGCAACTTATTTTCAGTTTGTTGGTCCCAGTTTGATTGCCATACACTCTGCAGTTTCTGCCTGAAGCAAACTTTCAGGTCAGAGTGTGGAATAGGGAACCTTTCTGAAGAGCCTGTCGCTAATCGTGCAGCTGTATCAACCAGTTCATTTCCAGTTATTCCGGCAGGTCCTGGGATCCAACAAAATCTGATATCTTTCTTCTTAAGATGATTAGCTAAAGCATATGTGATGTCCACAAGGATGGGATGAGACGATGAATGTAAAGAAACAATGCTTTGAAGGGCTGACAGAGAGTCTGTGTAAATAATGAACTTTTTACCGCATGATAGTGAAATATGTTCTGAAGCTATTCTTAGCGCATGAAGTTTAGCAGTGTAAATGGATGCTGAAATTGGTAGAGCGTCTGTAATTACAGTGCTCAGAGAAACTACTGCCAAACCAACATGGGATTCAGACTTTGAGCCATCCGTGAAGATAGGTTCATAGTCGGAAAAAAGCTCTCTGTGTTCCAAGTACAGTGTTTTGTATGTACTCTCAGGAGTGCGTGCTTTTGAGTAGCATGACAGGGTGAAATCAACCTTAAGATAAATCACTTTCCAAAGGGGCACCTCAGAAATCTTGCACAGAGCAATTTTTCTAATGTTCAGATTTAAGTCATTAATCAGGTCTCTAATTCTAAAGTGAAAAGGTTGCGAGTAAGTTAGGGATGAACGATGACTGTTAAAATCATAAAGGCTAAAATTGAATAAATAGGAGTATGCAGTATTTGTTTTCATTGTGATTGGATTTTCATAAAATAATTCGAACATAAATACTTCCTCCGCAAATCTAGTAGGGGTTCGTAGGCTTCAGCATAGAGCGACTCAACCGGTGATGTACGGAAGGCTCCCAGACAAAGTCTTAAGGATTGATGATGTTCTGGATCCAAGGTCTTCAAAAGAGATTTGCACGCAGAACTGTAGACCACAGATCCATAGTCCATTTTTGATCTAATCAGAGCTCTATAGAGGTGAAGCAAGGATGTTCGGTCTGTTCCTCAGCGAGTATTTACTAATACTTTGAGGATGTTTAGGGCCTTTGCACTTCTGATTTTTTGAGATTTTTTAAATGACGATGAAATCAAAGAGATTGGTCAAATATAAGACCTGGAAATTTGAACTCATTAACAACTTTAATGAGGCTTCTACCAATAAAAAGCTCAGGATTTGGAAAAAACCCACGCTTTCAACTGAATACAACACTAACCGTTTTTTTTTCTGTAGAAAAAACAAAACCGTTCTGTTCAGCACATTTAGTGAAGTTGTTAATAGTGGTCTGAATTTGTCGTTCTGCAACATTGAGGAATTTAGACGAGTACGATATTTGAACATCGTCCACATATAGAGAACACTGAATCAACTGATTTATATGATGGGTTATGCTATTAATTTTAATAATAAATAAAAGTACGCTTAAAAAAGACCCTTGTGGGACACCTTGTTCTTGGATAAAAATGTTTGAATAAAATGAACGCAGGCGTACCTGGAAAGAACGATGGTTTAAAAATTTTTGATAAAAACTGGCAAATTCCCTCTGATGACCATTGCATATAGATCTAACCTCGCACTAACTATGCACTCCATCAGCTTGCTTAAGCAGTTTGTGAGGGCAATAGGGTGGTAACTATTTGCTGATGTTGGATCTTTACCAGGCTTTGGAAACGGTAAAACGTGGGCATGACACCACTGTGTGGGAAAAACTTGGGTTTCCCAGATGCGATTGAACAATGAGAGAAGGGAGAGGATAGAACTTTCGGACAGAACGCCGTAACATAATATAGTGTAACCCGTCTGGACCTGCTGCTGTGTTACCCGAGGGATGCAGGGATGCTCGAAATTCGAGTAGTGTTAGCGGGGAGTTGTAGCCTTCTTCGTTTGAAGAGGAAAAATTCAACTTCATCCTCTCTTCTCGACGCTTTAGCGCTTGAAATGCGGGGAGGGGGGGGGGCGATATATGTCGCAACTAGACGTTTTAGCGAAGGTCTCGGCAAGAGTGTTGGCAATGTCAGGGATGGTATTGACAGAGACTCCATTGCTTACAAGCATGGAGACTGGGCTAGCACTGTATTTTCCACTGAGCTTACGGATTTTGTTCCAAACCTCTTTACTTGAGGTTGAACATGTGATGTTTCTTACATATTTTATCCACGATTCCCTTTTACGTTGCCGGTGGATTTTCCTGGCACGTGCTCGAGCTTTATTAAAAGCAATCATGTTATCTGGGGTAGGGTAACGTCGAAACCGATTCCAAGCCTTGTTTTGACCCTTTTTTGCCATTTGGCATTTTTCGTTCCACCAAGATTGGGAAAACGGGGGAGTCTACAGGATGGTTGTGAAATTGCATTATTTGCTGCAGATAGGATACAACATGTTACTAAAGATACCGCTTCAACTATTGAGCCAGAGCTAACCATGTCTTCTGCTATATCTTCTTGGGTCCTAAAAGTTTCCCAGTCGGCCTGATCGATCTTCCACCTCGGTTGGCGTAAAGTCGCACACGCAATTGGTGTAACGTAAGATATTATCACTGGGAAGTGATCGCTACCTAAGGGGTTTCCAAGAACACTCCATGTCAGATCTAATAGCAATGATGGAGAGCATATGGACAAATCAATGGCACTAAATAATTGAGTTGGAGAATGAAAATAGGTGTTAGAGCCGTCGTTTAACAAGGTGAGGTCAAGTTCTGTAAGAAGCGTTTCGACGACTTTTCCTCTAGAATTCACATCTTGACAGCCCCATAGCAAATGATGAGCATTGAAGTCACCCAAAAGGATGAATGGTCATGGGAGTTGATCTATATGCTCTTGGAGTTCTCTAAAATTCAAGGGTGCGTTGGGTGGTAGGTATACATTACAGATTGTAACTGTAGAGAAAATAGAAACCTGCACTGTGCAACAGTTTGAAGCGACGTGTGAATTAGGACGGGGAAGAAGGGTGTCGCATGGTTGATGAGCAGAGCCACGCCACCACAAGCTCTTTCACCCAAATTGCAGTCCTTCCGAAGAATGGAATATCCTCGTATGTTGGATGTGTATGATGGTTTTAAAAGCGTCTCTTGTAGAGCTGCGCACACAGGTAAATGTTCATTCATTAGCGATTTTAAATCCTCTAAGTTTTTCCAGAGACCACGACAATTCCACTGAATTATTTTACTAATAGTTCAGCTACGGAGAGCCCTTAGGTTTTTCGGAGTTGTACTTTATTGGTGAATAGCTTTGTCTTGATTTCCCTTTTTTACTGAGAAGCATAACGTCTTCTACTTCTTTGGTGGTTTGAATTCCACCAGATTCTATTCGAATTGATGGCTTCAGTATTTTGGCAGCTTCCTGGACATTGTCAGTAGCTGGCCGTTTGGTAGAACTTTTGTCTATTTCCATCAAAACTTCAGTATCGAAAGGTACCGAGAGGTTCAATATTTCAGGAGACCGTTTGTCTAGGTTTAAGGACTCTAGGTCCGTGAAAGATGTTTCAGGGGGAGATAGAGTTGTTTCTTGTTCAATTAAGTTATTTGTAATGGGTTTTTGAGCTATTGGGGAATCTTTATGAGATTCAGAAGTTAAACTGTCAATGTTTGTTGGTGTTTCTATGTTGCTAATTTCTGTTTGAGTTGCAGTATCTTTTTTTGATTTTGTGTTGGTTATTACTGCATTAGCATAAGAACCAGAGGCTCGAGGTGGTAAGATATTGACCACACGTTTCTTTGCTTCAGAATATGAAAGATTTTCAAGTACTTTAATTCCTTGTATTTCTTTTTTTTGCTGCCATTTTGTACAGATTTTGGAATAAGCAGCGTGTTCCCCCTTGCAGTTTGCAAACTTTCTCCGTTCTGTCGTACATGCTTCGCTGGCGTGCTCCGTACTACTGCATTTATTGCAGGTAGCAACTCCGCGACAGGAAGCTGTTCCATGACCGTAACTTTGACAGCGAAAACATCTGAGAGGGTTGGGGATGTAAGGTCTTATTTTAATGTTTAAATAACCAATTAGTATGTTTTCTGGTAATGTATGTTTGGAAAATGTGAGTATAAATAATGGAGAAGTTACAGTTTTACCGTCTTTTATGGAAGTTATTCTTTTGACAGCCTCCACTCCTTGAGAAGTTAGCTCTTCTTCAATTTCAGAATCGAGTAAAGGTATCAGATCTGGGCAGTAAATCACTCCTTTGGATGAATTGAGAGTTTTGTGAGGAGTAGCAGTAATAGAAATGTTTGAAAGATTTGTACATTGTAGGAGGTTAATTGATTGTGCTTGTGTTGCTATTTCTATCATTAAATCTCCGGATGGTAATTTTTTTATAGATTTCACTGAACCAGTTCAACTTTTTACAACTTTAGAGATAAGAAAAGGGGAAGCATTGGAAAGTTTCCTGTTATCAGTTGCATGAAGAACAATAAATTTGGGAAAAGATTCGGAGTAAGTTTGAGAGCTGGTGGGCTGACCATGTGTTGGGTATGGTGGTTTTGGGATTTTAAAGAATGCGTTTTTATCATTTTCCTTATTTTTTTGCATTTTAATTTTGTTTTTGAGAAAGGAGGAGGAGAATCCCTTTTGATTTTCAGAGGACCAGTTTGGTGGGGCTAGCCCCAGATTCAGCAACCACCTGTGGCCTTGGGAGAGCCCCCCTCTCTGCAATGCAAGACCCCATCCAAGCACCACCTGGAGCTACAAGGCAGGCGAGACTATACACCAGGTGATAGAGCAGCCAGGACATGCTGGTTAGGCTGCCCCGGGCTCCTGTACTATCTGGCGGTCTGAGACGCAAAGCTCAGCTTTTCTCCGGTACCCTCTACATGGCCGTTTCCTCCAAGACCCCACCTCACCAGTCTAAAGGACCTAAAAAGTTTAAATCCCCGCTCCAAGTGCCGGTTTTCCAGGGAGCAGTCTGTTGTGTCGTCATACCAGTTGTGAAAAAACCATCAGACTCAACTTCATTCCACTCAGTCCTGGTCTGCCACAGGACTTCGTCGCAAGTAAAATTAAAGATAATATGTAAGGAAAAAATCAATAATAAAGCAAGACCCACTAAGGGGATAAACCATAAAATGAAATTCCTGGATATGTATTCTTAGGAAATAAAAACCAGTGTTTTATTTTAAATTTGGCGGAAACGGAAGTAGGGGAAATAAAGGTGAAAGTAAAGAAGTAAAGATCGCTCTGGAGAGGCGGGCGCACCAAACCCGTAATCGCAAGAGAGTGAGCCCTTGCCAAATGATCACTAGGGCACCTCGGGATTGTGATACCCGTACTCACCTAAATAAGGTGAGCCCCCTGAGGGCGGAGGAGGACGTTTGAGCTATCGACAGATTTAACGTGCATCACTGCCCTACACGGTGGGTCTTTAGTGGTACTGGGCTAGAACTCGTGACAAGGCTAGCCACGATTCGATACCTTGACCACTCGGCAACCGCGGCCACAATTAGGGGGGGGGGAGTTTCATTTAAGGGTGATGAGAAGTTAGTATAGTGGAAATAAGAGTCCAGCACCAGCTTTTGTTACGCATAATTTCAATTAAAAATTTTCCTTTAAATATTGTAACGAGTTTCATAGTCTTTCATACGTAGGAAAGATCCACTCAATTAACAAAAGCAGGCTCATTCGGAGCAAATTGGTATTTATATTTTGGAAGTCTGTGGTAAATAAAACAAAATTTATTTTTAACAAGAAACACACGTAAAATCCCCGACATCACAAATTCAAAGCTTAAAAGATTAAAAGACATATTATAAATCTATTGAGAAAATGGCCAATCCAACATTATAAATCCATATATATCCAATGAAACGTTCAACTACGACACATCAATAATGCTTCCACGAATAATAAGTAGTGAAGCCTTTTTCGAAGCTTTTGAAGAAATCTCTCAAGACATGCCTCATCCTAGACTCTTCTAGATTGGTCTCGATTTATCTTGCTGGTAAATTTGGTGTCTTGGCTACATTTGGAGGTCGAGTGGATTGCCAAATCTGTCATTAAAATTTTAGCTTATTAAAGAAATATTTTCTTATTGTCCGCAAACAATCTTTTTGATCACAGAAAATTGAAAAAGTTCCAAATTTTCTGAAAAAACTATGATAAGAAATAATATTTTAGCAAATGCTTAGCTATAAGAAAGATTTTATAAATTGTGTTGAAAAGGATGATTAGTTATAATAAATTGAATTGTTATCGTAAGAAATAAAAAATCCCAGGATTTAAGTGCGAATAAGTGGTGAAGTTAAAATATTTTTTTTTATCATTATATTAAGAAAAATGGGGGAAAGCGTTTCCACACATAAATTAGTATGTTTCTCTATTACTATATTCACGATAAAAAGTATACATAATGAAAAATTCTCTTTAAGTTTTGAAAAGCGGAATTATTGACGCTACGTAATATTCTTTAGTATAACACACATTTTAATAGTCTGTAGTTTTCTCTAATACAACTGAAAAGGTCTCAATCCTTTAGGAGATGTGCAGTTTCCTGTATTTAATTCACATAACCTTAACTGCATCAGTAGTCATGAACTCATTTTGAAGGACCCTCAACAGACAACGAGTTTTGAAGCAGACTAAACCCAAGAAAGAAATTATTCCCATGCTTAAAAACTGGGTGTGTTGCGTTGATCACACACATATCCTAACTATGAAAAAGGGAAAAAAATGATTCTATTAAAGACTTGAAATAGCCGAGAATTTTCCACCAAAAGAAATAATTAACAATCCCGGATTAAGAAATATTAAACACTTCATTGGAATGTATTTTTTTTTTAAAAAAGAATTTTAATCATGTACATTGTTTGAAAAACAATAAAACTTATTGAGCTACGAGTGAGCTGTTTTTCTAAGGATTTGATGCTAACGTCGTGAATGCGAAAATCTATACGGTTTGAATATAAATTCGTTACAAATTTCTACATTATATGAGTAGTATTGAAGAAATGTGTTAAAATTTAGTCCCTCCCACTCACGCACAAACGAAATATATGTATACTTTTTTAAATGCTATGCAATGGACCAGTTTAAAATGCATTCAGTTGGCTAAAAAATCAAATTCTATTGGTGGTTGCTAACTCGTGGTCAGAGTTGTTTGTGTAGTCACGAGCTCGGGTCTTGGTGTCGCTGAAGACCTCTAATGAAGAGGACCTTATGGCAGTGCTCAAACTTTCCATATCTGCAACCCAATATTCAATCATAATTTTCGTCGCTCCCCCCTTCCATACAATAACAATGTATTGAATTCAATAATACTAGACTTGGACACTAAAAGGTACAATACGACTTGAACCTATTAAATACCACCGGCGTGTATAAACGTCTCACTCAACCAAAACGTTGATTGTCCCGGACGTATATATACGTCTTTGCGAAGTACGTTCTTTTCTGTGCATTACTATCCATAAAATTATTCCGAAGGTTTTGATTTACAATAAAAGGACCTTGACAATATTTGTGCAGGATTTACTTATTTCAGAGGATTTTTGCTTATTTATTACTTTTGTCTCCCTCCCCCCTCAAAACATAACTTATGTAACGCCTACGTGGAAAACGGTGGCATTGGGGAGCGAATCGAATAATTTTTTTATCGGCAATTAAGGTTTTTTTTTTGTAAACCATGTAAATTATCAAGATAAATGTTGATTTTTGTATATAATTTTTTATATATAACAAGCCCATGGGGGTCTCTCTCACTTAATTATTAAACTTGTTTTTATAGTATTGTTAAATTAATTACAAAATATATTTTGCAATACTGATACATTTATAAGTGTATTACATCAGAATAAGTGTGTATTTTATTTTTTTATGTCAGAATGTATTTTGTTTGTTCACTTTCGGTAAATTAATAATTGTTTAAAAATAATTTTTTGCTTACGACTTTTCAATATGCTCGCGCCCCCCTAGCAGAGTTATCACCCCCCCTAGGGAGCGCTCCCCACAGTTTGAGAAACGCTGCCTTATGGGCATTACATCTTTCAAGACTCGATGTGTTCGCGTTGGTGTCGTATAGAAGTTTGGAGAGTTGATCGCCAGATCGAATGGAATTTTCGTTACTTGACCATGGCTCAAAATTACGAGGTCCGTCACCAATAGCCTTCGTGTTATTTTATATTGCAACCTAAACACTCACTTCCACACAGAGGGATTTCATTTGAGCTAGCAACCCCTTCTCTCAACTGTCACGCTATACCAACAGGGAGGGAGGGCGACTTTCGTTTTGCTTTTCAGTTCTGTTACGTGCGTTAATAATCAAGCAATTAACCTACTCAGTTATTCATCGAATTATAACTTTTAAGGTGTGAACACTATTAGTGTATCTAATACGGTTGAACCTGTTTTTGTGCGGAAAATCGCACAAAAAAAAATATTCCAAAATTTCATAAATTCTTACATATAACAAACTAATTCGTGGAAGTACTACAAAAAACTTTTTTGATACGGTAGATAGGGACCACATAAAAAAAGTCGCATTTATAATATATGCTAATTATTTACGAAATTTATGTACGAGTACTTCCATAACAAAATAAATAATTAAATATTACACATGGAAACATTTTAAAAACATATAGTATATACGGATAAGTCTAAAATGCACATACATAATTCATTGCTACTCATCGTAATCCAAAGTAGTGTAATGAATAAGTTCAAAAAATCGCTTTCGTCACTTGAAGGTGCAATTTCAATTGATTTATTTTTTGGCAACATAAAGTAAGAGATAATTTTTTGTGACGAAGGACGGGTTATCACAGTTGCTTGTAAATGTCACGATAACCAGCTATACATGATTGAAGCCCTTTTTGGAATTTTATACTACTATCTTAACTGGTATCTATTTTAAGAAAATGCTTTTCCAATTTGTTGGAAAGCTGGATCTCTGCATATTTTTATCCGCTCTCAAAGAATTCGGTTCTTGTCCGTCTTCATAATCTATCAAATTATTGATAATGTCACTGTCATTGAAAGTTTCGTCTTCAATCAAGCGTGGGCTGCTGGAGCGTTGAGAGAAAGCAATTGAATGCGCATTGTCGGGAGATAGTTTATAACAAATGAACAGAGCGTCTTGAAGTTTCTACATTTCAGTGGCGTAACGTACATCCCGCATCAGGAGGGCAGGACTCTAGGGGCCCAAGGCCTGACTTACGCTAAATACGTATTTACCCAAATTATAAAATAATAAAGGCAAAACCTGACTTTGAGGGGAGGGTCCTAAAATTCTCCGTTACACCACTGGTAAATAGATAGAAAACATTATAGTGGAGCCAAAGCCATGAAATTCATACATCGCATAAAAAATATCGCACATAAAAAATCGCACATAAAAAATCGTACAAAAATAAAATCACACAAAAAGGAAATTTCATAAAAAAGACCGCACAAAAACAGGTTCGACGGTCCTATTGTCGTTGTGGACATTTAAACCAAGTGTTCCGATCAGGAAAATTTAAGTTAAAGAAATAATTTTTCGTAAAATTAATTTGCCTTGGACAAAAGACTATTACAGAATGTGATGTTAAATCCTAAGTTGAATGACTTATAAATTAAAATATGACTTGAGACGGAATAAATTAAGCAAGGCTATTTTAGTGGTGTCGAGAGAGTGTTTTTCCATTTTACTCTAAAGCAATACGAGGTTTATTGGCGGCGGACCTAGCCACTTTTAACCTAGGTCAAGAGACGAGGACAACATCTGAGCTGACAACCCCTCCTAACTACCACAGCACATCAATGGAAGGACATTGAGCCTCGACAGATTTAATGTGCCCCCTCTAACGGTGCATCTGCAGTGGCGCCAGAACTCTGACCCACGACACTAGTCATCAATTGGTGAGCATAACCAATGGGATCGCGTGGTCACTCTAATAAATAAGAAAAATTCTATACGAGAGTAGATATTCAAGCAAATAAAAAATAATTTTTTGGTTTTGGTACAATGAGTGAAAATCACGTAACATAGCTTTTTAGCACAAAACTTCGATTATAAGACTTCTTAAGGCTGTCTTCGGTAAAAGTACGAGAGCTCCAACTAAACGCGAAACACATTTTCAGACAGAAAAATGACCCAATTTCCATGGAAATTTACAATATTATAACTTGTACCTCTGTTAACAATATAGTGTTTTTAAAAATTTTAAAATATTCTATGAATACTTTCTTTTTTGTTTTAATACGTGAAGACAAAGCCCATTTAACATTACGGTATAGGATAAAAAATGCGAAACACATTTCATACCAGAAAAAATGAATCAAATCTGTTAAAAAGGGGAACTAGGATAAAAAGTGCTGCTTTCTAAAGGATAGTGAAGCCGGAATATCATATTAATTTTTCATTTCTTTTATATCTAAAAAAATGTTCCGAATTCGGGTCCTATTTTTTAACATTAACCGAAAACAGCCTTAAGGCTATTTTCGGCTAATGTTAAATAGGACCCAAATTCGGAATATTTTTTCGGACATAAAAGTACTCAAACATTATTATATTCTCGCTACACTATCCTGTAGAGAACCGCTTATTTTATCATACTATTGTAACGAATGGTAATAGAGCGCCCTCTCCTGGCCGTATGAACAAGTAACGAGTCTGACTGCTACCTCGGTGAAGGAAGGACGTGCGAGAGTCAGCCTGCCTCCTCGGTGAAGAAAGGACATGCCAATGTCTGCCCTCGCCAACCCCTTAGTATTTGTATAAAGGTTAACTGGGTTTTATTTTATGTATTTGTAACTGTGTGCTCAATTAGAAAGTATAACCAATTAAAAGTATTTGAGCTAGCCGCCGGTGTTATTTTTGAGTACACGTTATAAAATGGCGCCCAGCGAGTGGCCAAATAGTCAGTTAATAGTCCAGCTAGTCTAACGAAATTATCCTCAATATTCTGAACTGCTAGTTCATAAAAAATTTCTAAAAGTATTTTCTGAAGTTGTAGCTGCCAGCTACGAAGTTGGATTGTTTATTTCCTACTGGGAAATTAGAAATTTTGGATTGCATTCGTTTTCACGGATCGTCAAATAAGTTTCTTTCGTTTTGTTTTCTTATTCATTTTGACTTTTTGTTGAATGTTACTTGTGTATTTGTATTTTATGGTATATATATAATAACCATGATTTAGTTGTCTAGTTTCTTTGTGTAATTCTTTTCTCTAGTAAGAAAACTCTTTCTACTTTTGTTCAATTTTTGTCCCTGTCTATGATTTATGACTATTAATGTACTTGTTTGGGGAATTTTTACCCCCACTTCTGACCTTGAGTTTTCACTGCCTGTTTTCTTTAAAAACTATTCGTTTTGTTACTAAGGGTTTCCTCCCTCCAGATTTTCTGACTCTCACCCCTTGCCTGGTGAAAATCATATGTTCTTTTTTTTCTTGTTCATTTTACTTGGAACTCAGAATACAGCACTCATTGTTTGTTCTGTAAAATTTATTAATCATGGATATTTTTCACTTTTTCTGCTGACTCATTAATTCACTTATGACGCAAGAGTGTCACTGAGATTGATATTTCCTGTTGAGTACCTTTTTCTTATTGAATTTAAGTGTTGTTTACTGTGTTTTATTTCTAACTATATTGAAGAATTTTGATCACATATTAGATTTTTGTGAATTTAAAAGAAAGAAATTGTTATTATGTTTTGTTAAAAAAAAATATATTATAGAAAAGTATTTTTATTCCTTCAAAGGATTAATTTTTATGTTGTTTTGACTAAGTTCATCAGAATTTCTTTTTACTTGAATTTTCATTTTGCTTTCAAACTTTAGATTTTGTTTCCTGTAAGACATTTATAAGATATTTTTGAATTGTATTGTGTTCGAATATCCAATTCTTGTTCTTCTAATGACTAGTTGATGCTCAATTATAAAGGGTAACTATTTTAAAATTAAATTAACTGCATTTAATTTGTGGCTGTCGGACTTTACTATTGACCCTTTTTTTCTAAAGTTAAAACAATGGCGTATCTTGCTAAAGCGCGCAAAGATGACTTAAAAACACTAGCTACAGAATTAGGCCTCGAAATAGGAGAAATGATGAGAGTAATAGACTTTAAAAATTTAATCCTAACTTCGAAAGGCTATGATGGATAGTTTACTAAAACCCTTTTAGAAACAATTATTGAAACTAGGGTTCAGGCCGAACGTGACGAAAAGGAGGAAAATGATTACAAACGAAAACAAGAGGGACTGATTTTAGAACTAGAACGCATGAAGTTAAGCATGACTGCTACTTCAACTAACACTAGTGCTACTGCCACAGAAAAAATAAATATCCAACACCTCATACCCAGATTTGTGGAAAATTCTGATATTTCCACCTATCTTAAAATATTTGAAAGGCAGTGTGAGCAAGTTAACATAGGTGAAGTCGATTATGTAACACACCTTCTACCTATGTTACCTATCGACATTTCTCATTATCTTGCATGAACCCAAAGACAAATTAGAAAATTACCAGCACATTAAGCAAGTACTACTCCAACGATTCAAGTTGAGTGCTGAATCGTTTTGAATGAAGTTCAGCACTCATCAAAAACAAGCCGACGCTTTGTGGAAGGACTTCGCGTATGAGCTAAATAATTATTTGGAAGGATGGCTACATAGCCTAGAAGTGAAAGACTTTAACTCCCTTAAGAGGATTTGGTTCTTACCGATCAGCTTAAGAAAAGAGTTTCGAAGGAAGTTAAAGAACACTTCGTGGATATCTGGGGAAATATTAAAAGCTCCTCTGAGTTAGTACAAAAATTAGACGATTATGAAATTGCTCGAGGTAAGACGTCGAACCATAAAGTTTTACCAGACGTAGGAAGAACTTTTTCCCCCTCAAAAATAAATAAGCAAATTGGTACAAGAACGGTGGATAAGGCAAAGGAAGAACCAAGAAAATCATTTAGAGGACATTCTCAATTTGAAAGCCGAAATACTCTGTCCTGTTATGGATGTGGAAATCCCGGCTACATCAAGTCAAAATGCCCTGATTGCAATCCTTCAAAGGGTGATCCAGCTCATTTTGGAATTCTGAAAGTTACCAGTCTCTCTCCTTCGAACAGAAATGCTGTACTCAGAATCAGCATAAACGGAGTTTCAGGAACTGCATTTGCGGATAGTGGTGCAAGTCATTCGATTGCAGGAGCAACTCTTTACACTATCCCTCTCCAACAAGGAGCTGCTTTTGAGAAGACGTCCATATCTCTATCCTTTGTTGATGGACTCGTTACCCTGAAAGAAGTTCTACGTACCTTTCAAACCGTCCTACTGGAAGGCAGAAAGTTTAAAACCCCCTTTATAATATTGCCTGATGCCCCCAAAACAACTCCACTCTACTTGGAGTTGACTTTCTTGAGAATGCTGGGATAGTACTGAATTTCCAAAAGAACTGTTGGACCTTTGACGATTCCCGAAAATCGTACAATTTCGTGACGCCTTATCAGAGTACTTTTGTTAATGTAGGGCCTGTGGCGATAAATAACTGTCAACTACGGGAAGATGAAGGACAAGAACTCCTTGGTTCTCAGCGTACGGAACTGGACAGCTTACTTAAAAATCATCACTCTATCTTCGAAGCAGGGGGAGAAGCTACTCCATTTATAGAACATAGCATCAACACTGAAAACAATCCACCAATTTCAGTGCCTCCCTACCGAATGAATCCCGCCAGGAAAGAGCTGTTGAAGAAAGAGCTAGATTTTCTGCTACAGCAAGGCATCATAGTAGAATGTGAATCTCCGTACGCCTCTCCCGTTGTTTTGATTCCAAAACCAAATGGCAGCATGCGTCTCTGCATAGACTACCGGAAGTTGAACGCTCAAACCGTCCCAGATAGTTATCCTTTGCCTCGGATGGATGACTTGCTTAACGAAGTTAAGTCAACACCTTATATGTCGACTATTGACTTGCGTTCAGGATACCACCAAGTAAAAGTGGCGGCAGAGGATCAAGATAAAACTGCTTTCACATGCCCTTTTGGTATTCATAAGTTCACTCGTATGCCATTTGGATTACGAAATGCACCTGCAACCTTCCAAAGGTTGATAGACAAGTTCCGTTCAGGATTAAACAATGTGCTAACACTGTCATATCTAGATGATATCATAATATTGTCTCCAACTTTCCAGAAACATCTTTCTGACCTAGAGCAAGTTTTTAAACGTCTTTCATTGTTTAAATTAAATGCAAATAGAGAGAAGTGCTACTTCTGTTATAAAAAGGTGAAATACTTAGGACATTACGTTACTAAGGAAGGCATCTCAGTTGATCCACAAAAGACCGCTGCTATTGCAGATATGACGTCCCCAACCTCTATTAAACAAATGCAAAGCTTTGTACAAACATGTTCCTGGTATCGGCGATACATTCCAAACTTTTCTCAAATTGCAAAACCACTAACAGACTTAACTAAGAAAAATGCAATGTGGAAGTGGGGCTCTGAACAAGAAGAAGCTTTCAGAGATCTAAAATCAAAACTAGCGTCTCCTGTCCTTAAGCCAGCTGACGGTACCAAGCCGTTTGCCATCCGATCAGATGCCAGTAGCATGGCCCTCGGAGCAGTTTTACTCCAAGGAGAAAAAGATGAGGAACACCCAATAGAATACGCAAGCCGACTACTTTCGTCCTCGGAGCGAAATTATTCTACCACAGAAAGAGAAGCTCTTGCAGTTGTGTGGGTGCTTGAAAAATTTAGAGGTTACGTTGAAGGACAAACTATTAGACTCTCCTCTGACCACCAGCCTTTAAAATGGTTATTATCTTTGAAATCTCCCACAGGAAGACTTGCAAGATGGGCACTACAGATCCAATCTTATAATCTAACAATCGATTACATTCCCGGAAGACCGAACTTTATTGCGGACTTATTGTCTAGACCCACATCAGAGCAAGAAAAAGCAGACTGTGATATTCTTGCTGTTTTCGTCGATTTTCCCACACGCTCACCTAAAGAAGTTCGCCAAGAACAATTGAAGGATGACGAGTTGAAGAAAATAATTGAATGTTTTGAAAACAATGAAAAGGGTGTAAATTTTGCCAACTGGTTAGAAAGAGGATACCTCATGAATCAAGAAATCTTATTCCATTACTCACCTACTTCTGAAAGTGAAGATGCCCAATTAGTTGTGCCAATTCACGAAAGACAAGACATTTTGAAAATTCACCATGATGCCCCGAACGCAGGTCATTATGGAGCCGATGGAACGTTTGAAAGAATCTCCAAACGGTATTATTGGACAGGTATGCGTTCTTACATCACTGATTATGTAAAGAATTGCACAGAATGCAATCGCTACAAACCATCCAACCAAAAGACTTCCGGACTCTTACGTACACCTGTGTATTCTCAACGTTTTGAGACAATTTCCATTGATCGCTTTGGACCTTTGCCTGAAAGTTCGCCCGGAAAGAAGTGGATATTTATTGTTGAGGACTGTTGCACAAGATGGGTTGAGCTTTTTGCTCTCCCTCAAGCCACTGCTAGAGAATGTGCTACAACTCTAATGGAAGAAGTTATATTACGATACGGCTTACGCAGAAGATTAATTAGCGACCATGGCTCTCAGTTTGTGGGTGCCGTCATGCAACAACTTTGTTTCATACTGAACATAGATCAAGACATTATTCCTGTTTATCATCCTCAAGCAAATCCTGTTGAAAGAAAAAACCGTGACCTAAAACCAAGAATTTCTATCTTAGTTCAAAATCGACATGATGAATGGAAAGATAAGTTGCTGTCTATCCGTTTTGCTCTGAACAGTGCCAAGTGTGATACCACCGGTAAAACTGCTGCTTATCTGCAGTTTGGACGAGAGATGAGAACTATAGATGATGTAACCAACGACTTTCGAGCCATCATAGATAATGAAAATTTCATCCCAGAGATTACCCCATATTTGAAAAGATTAGCAAGAATCTCTTCTGAAGTCCGTGAAAGAATTGAAGAGAAACAAGATCAGCGAAAGACCTATGATAAAAGACACCGTCCTGGTCCCGTGTATCATCCAGGTGATAAAGTGTGGGTAACCCTTCATCCCCTCAGCAATGCTGCCCACAAGAAGACATCTAAATTCATGCCCAAAAGAGATGGGCCTTATATTATTGTGACTCAACGCTCTCCGACGACTTACGAAGTGGCAAATCCAAACAATCAACTTGAGGTTCTCGGACCTTATCATTCATCTGCTCTTCGTCCATGCATAGACAAGGAAGCCACTCCAGTGATGCCTCTCAGAAAAAGGGGAAGACCCAGGAAAGACAACTCTGCTGGTTCTTCATCGAGGACGATACTTAGGAACCAGAGGGGGAGTGTAACGAATGGTAATAGAGTGCCCTCTCCAGGCCGTATGAACAAGTAACGAGTCTGACTGCTACCTCGGTGAAGGAAGGACGTGCGAAAGTCAGCCTGCCTCCTCGGTGAAGAAAGGACATGCCAATGTCTGCCCTCGCCAACCCCTTAGTATTTGTATAAAGGTTAACTGGGTTTTATTTTATGTATTTGTAACTGTGTGCTCAATTAGAAAGTATAACCAATTAAAATTATTTGAGCTAGCCGCCGGTGTTATTTTTGAGTACCCGTTATACTATTCATTTTTATCCGATTTGACACATTTTTTCTTTCATAAAATGTGTTTTGCACTTTTTCCGTATACCGTAATGCTGAATGAGCTATCCCTTCACATGTTAAAAGGGATAACTAATTATTTATGAAATATTTTGAAATTTAGAAACACTATATTATAAATAAATGCATGAGTTACAATGTCACATTTTTATAAAAATTGAGGCATTTTTTTTCTGTCTGAAAATGTGCTCTGCGTCAAGTTAACGCTCTCGTACATATAGCGAAAACAGCTTTAATAATAAGAATTTTTCAGTCAAAATAAAAAAGTTTTAAATTAATTTTTAAAAAAGAACTATCTTTTTGAAAATAATTCATTTCCGTATGAAAAAAAAAACTCTTATCTGATTTCTATTTACTAAAGAAACTTTTCCTAGAATATCTTTAAAAACAATTAAGAAATTTTAACGTGTATTATTAAGGTTTGAAATGAATAAAAAATTATTTTACCGTGCGACATAGCCATCCTGTGATGACTATGTCTAGGATGATTCGCGTAAGCTAGAGGTGAGGGATTATCTAAATGATGAGACATTATGTAATTCTTAACACAACTTTTATTAAGAATAACTTAAATTACTTAATTCTAATTAACAACTTTCTTAAAGTGAAAATGAGCCAACAATTAAACCTTATTTTCAAGTCAGATCGCGCAACTAGAACACTTATCTTAATTATATTTAATTAACTGTCTAATCTAACTTCCTATACAAAATATTACCTTTTATAAAGTCACCTTCCTTCCTAAGTTGCAGTAATTCCTATTATGTTGATAGTAGGTGAGAAGACTCAGACTTTCTTAATCTTTATTATATTCAATTGTGATGAGCGTATCCTTCTTCCAGAGCTGTAGGACGTCTAACCTTTATTCCAAACAATTCCGCACTAAGTTATCTCTAGGCTTGCCGTTATATCTCATCAAAGCTTCTATCCTTTTAAAGTATATCTCATTTGCATATTCGATCCGTTTCTCTTCTTGGTATTGGGTTGGAAAAGTTTTGCCATTAATCGTGGCCGTCAAAGAACTTAGGAGTTATGTTAGAAGAAGGACGCGAGAGACGTCACAACCGTTAAGTTAATCTTGTCACCGAAAGAAATAGATTAACAAAACTCGTACATGAAAAACCTCTATAAATCTCTATAAAAATTTTCTTTTTAGTTTAATTACTCACTTTCATCACAGTGATAAAGAGATAAAATAAAATTGATGAGTGTGAATAGATTCCAATATCAAGACTTTCTATTATTAACTACACTTTATTCAATATTCTATTCATTTTTGTTGTAAGTATCTAGGCCAGTGCTTCTCAAAGTTGCAATACTCGCGACCCAAAATTTAATCATTATTTTCATCCCGCCCCCCCCCCCCCCATACAATAACAATGTACTGAATTCAATAAAACTATACTTTGAAGCTATAACTACGATACGACTTCAACCTCTTAAGCACCCCCTGTGTATATAAACGTCTCGCTAAGCCAAAGCCATTATTTCTCCAGACGTATATATACGTCTTTCCGAAGTACGATTTTTTCTGTGCACTGCTATCCGTAAAATTATTCCAAGACTTTGGAATGCAATAAAAGGACCTTGACAATGTTTGCGAAGGATTTACTTATTCCAGATTATTTTTGCTCCTTTATTCC
>BMAV01023763.1:423730-433986 GCA_019973955.1 Trichonephila inaurata madagascariensis
CCTCCCCCAATACATCACATACGCGTGCCTACGTGGAAAACGGTTGGCATTGGGAAGTGGATCGCGAAACTTATGATCGGTAGACAAGGTTTAATCATAAACCGTACAAAAATTATCAAGATAAGTGTTAATTTTTGTTATAAATTATATATATGACAAACCCATAGGGGCACTGGTAATTATATTAAACTTGTTTTTAACTTAAAATAGTTAAATTAATTATAAAATACATTGTGTATCACTGATATATTTATAAGTGTATTGTATCAGAGTGTAAATGTGTATTTTATTTTTTATCATGTCAAAATGTATTTTGTTTGTTTACTTTCGGTAAATTAATAATTTTTTTTAAATAATCTTTTGTTCTCGACTTTTCAATAGGCTCGCGCCCCCCTTGTAGAGTTGTCACGCCCCCCCGAGGGGGGCACGCCCCACAGTTTGAGAAACACTGATCTAGGCAAATAATGAAATGAAGGCACGAAAGCTTTAATTATAATAGTTAATCGGCTATTCAATATTCTTCTTAATATTTTTTGTGAATCCGAGCAAATAACGAAATTGTAACGACAAACAGTTACTTTAATTAGAATAATTAATGAATTGATATTTATTATATAATTCTCAGCTTTTCCTTCTCAGAGGTTTCAAACAATGTGTTACTTTATTAAGATTGAACTAAGTTATTTGCTCTAAAATTTTTTTTAAATTGGAAATGAATGCCTACACTAAATATTTCAAGTAATTTGTTGCTGTAAGAATAAGTGAGCGCATAAGGGAGAGTAAAGTTTAGAGTCTCAAAACCAATTTGTGGTCCAACTTCGCAAAAAAACACGTATAAGCTTAAAAAATATTGACTTATAATTTAAAATAAGAGAATCTATTGGGGTAAAAACAGGGTGAAAATTAAGGCACAGAGTTTAAATATAGTATAACAAACCGAATTTTAAAAAGAAAGAAAACAAGTTTCAGCAGCGCTCTCTGTTCATCTACTAGGTTTGAAATATTTAAAAATACAAACGCGATAAAAGGTACAATGATAAGGCAAGATGATCAATTCAAATATCATAAAGGACTTAACTTGAACACATAACTGGATTTCCACCAGCTGATGTTCGAAGCATTCTAACAATTTAATGCGTGATTTACTATATTCTACACGATATCATTTTTACACTTGTGTTTATTTTTATCTCGTATTGATAGAATGGAAATAATTTGTTCCCATCATTCGCCGATACCGATCTGTTGTGTCGTCATTGCAAGAGATCAGTGATCATAACAAATAGATTCCAGAGATCATAATATCTGCAGATGAAACATTGATTGAGCATCTAAAAGGGAGAATCTATCTTTCTTTGAAGAAGCAATATCGATTTTCCTCAACAGTGATATCGATATCTCTGAGTGCTTTGTTACACAACTCCGCGGTCATCGTCGAGAAGTCAAAGTTATTGCCAAGCTTTGGACAGAATTTTCGATCATTGATATATATGTAA
This sequence comes from Trichonephila inaurata madagascariensis, assembly GCA_019973955.1. NCBI lineage: Eukaryota > Metazoa > Arthropoda > Arachnida > Araneae > Nephilidae > Trichonephila > Trichonephila inaurata. The sequence continues at coordinate 425,227 of BMAV01023763.1, forward strand.
ACACTTAATATATAAGATTTTAATTTATATACCTCTAGCTCTTTGAGAGCACATGTTTTTCGTTTATTGTAACTGACTACAAACTAATCAAGGCGTTTTACAAACTTATTGTGGTGGGTCAATATATTCGGCTTGAAAAAAAAGGGTAATTCGGGAAAGAGGAGAAGGTTCTTTAAAATTATTTAAAATTTTTAATTCTTTAGTGTATGATATGATTATTATAATTAGTTGATATATATTTAACGAAATGTCTATGCACACACTTACATAGTAAGACTTTTTGAAAATTTGATTCTTCTGTTCATGTGATTTGTGTATATTTATTACAATCTCTCTCTCTCGGTTTTTACTGTTTATTTATAATTTCGTTTTTATTTTGCTTCATTTCGGTATTGTAAAAAAAAAAAAATGAATTGAACCAGTGAAGATTTGATGATAAAAAAAAATATTAAGTTTGCCCAGGAGGCAATGACCTTACTTTAACCTCTATTAATTTTACTTTTGAGTATAGATATCATACTAAGGCTTTCCTAATGTAAGATAAAATTTGAGTTTATTCAACGAATCGCAAGTAACCTATGTTATTCCATACATTCTCCTGATATGCTCTGTATCAAATTTGCCGGAGGCACAGTAACTTTTCAAGTTATCTCCATTCCCCATAATTGAACACTAGATTTGCAAAAAGAAAGGCTATTCTGCTTACCAATGCAAAAGCTTACAATCAAATGATCATTCATGTATGAAGATATTCTGCCACATATTGTATGTGGGAAAGAATATTCTTATGACTGGAGGGAAGAGTAAAATTTATTTTATTATTAATAGGATTCGATTTTTATAGTAACAGGACTTCAAACAAAAGAAATTTCAAAAAAAAAAAAAAAAATAGTTTGCTTTTGTATCTAAGTAAACTAATGGAAGAATACAATGTTTTAAATATTTATATATAGTAAAGACTTTTCAAACTATTTGTTTATGTAAGTTATTCACAAGTTTTTATTTCTTACATTCAGCTTATTAAACTATATTACACAATGATAATCCTAAAAGCAACTATTATGTTGCATATTAATTGATTAACAGATAAGAAAGTGTGATTGCTTTTATGAAGTAATAGAAGACTGCCTAAATATATATATATATATATATATATATATATAGGGTTCACGAATAATTGAACACGTTTCCTAGAAACTACAGATAACTTAATATGAATAAAACATGCTTTTTTCAGATGAGTGAAAACTCAAGTCGTTCATTTTATCAGTTTCAATAATCACGATTTTAATGCATTTATATATAGTTGTTAAAAATTCCAAGCTATTCCTTAGATATCTGAACAGGGAAAATTAAATTTACTGGGAAATTTAATATTTTATTTACTCCAAAAATATCTCCACGTTTATTTAAAAGTTCAATTTTTATGATACAAAGCGCATCCCTACCTTATTGAACTTCTTACTTTGCTTAGGATAAATCTTCTGATGAGGAGGAAAATTGCTACTGATACCAAACCGGAAAGCAGAGGAGACAAAAACCAAGAGGCAACTGAAAAAGTCAAATTCATTAGATTTACATTTTGAAGGGATTTGTCATTTCAAATATTAATTCGACACAAAATTAGATATATGGAATGCACTACTATAGTTTTCCTAGCAACTTGCTTCAAGTTGTTTGAGTCGAAACTAGTTATAAAATTTCTTACCTGCTATAGAGAAAGGAGTTGATGATCAGATCATAGTAAAAACTGTCACTTAATACTTCTCACTTTCGTTTGGTTTCAAAGCTTTTTTTTGTTATACTATACGGTTTTGTTTATAGTTAGAGTTTATAAGTTTTGTCATACATTACAATTACAGTAAGAAACCTAGATGTGCCAATTAAGTGTATTATTTAAGAATAATTCTTTTATAGGTTAATTGTATGTTACGCGGATTCTATTCTAAATGAATTAAAAAAAGAGTTTTCTATATAAATTATAAAAATAGAGCATATTTTTTTTGCAGTTAGGATCCCTCCAGTTCAAAATAATGCCAACTCGATAGAAAGAGATCAAAAGAATGCATTTTAGCAATTTTCATTCATCTACATCTATCGTATACAAATCTTCGAAATATTTCATACTTAGGGTATAGAGTCATCTTGTTTCTACAATATTATGCTTTTCCCGAGAGGGAGTTTATTTGCTTGCTTTTGTAATACTAAGTTGACCCGCTTCAACAAATATTTCGAAAGCTTGATTTTGCAATTGCGGGTTGACTTAAGAATTTGCTTTTTGTGGTATTGAATTTCTTTTGTAGCACTGACTATTTAGTTTTGCTTGCATTTGTAATTTTTCATGTGTAATGAGCTTATATCTGAGTATTTGCAAAATTTAAATAAGAAAAACGTATTTTAAGCCCAAATCTAACTAATAACATGAGTTAAGACAGAATAGTTACCACATTAGAATGAGTAAATTTTAGAAGTTTCGCACATTACCGTAAGAGCTTTTATTGATGGCTATTTGCTGGGGATTAAAAACTAACGGAAGTGTAAAGCGTATGTAGAATTTTTAAAACGTTACTTTTTTAAAAGTTTCATCAATCAACGTTCACAGAAGGGGCACACTCTTAAATAATGTCAAAACATAGTAACTGATAGAAAGGAGATAAATTGAATTAAGTTTACTTTAATACTAAATTACGCTTTCTCTAAAACCTTTTATCAGAAACTAAAACTTTAACTTGTTTGTCGGTTTCTAGGAGTTTAGTTTTAAATTACTGAATGAGAGAAGAGATTACAAAGCTGCCGAATTCTTTCAACTTTTCTCTGTCAACCAATTGAAGCATGCTTTAATAGGCGTTTCAATTATTTGACTATCAAAGACGTAAAACAGCCGTTTGAATTAACTCTTTTAAATGTGATTCTGTTTAATGGGAAAATGCTGGTTTTGATCTTTAGAAAAGAAGTGAATTAATTGCAGATGAGATTCAAGAGCACTAAAAGCTTTGAAGTGAGGTTTGTCTAACAGAAATCCGATTTTATAGGGTTGACATTAGGAGAACAGTTTCTTTTCTTTCGAGTGTAAAATATTGGACAGGACTCAAACTTTTTAAGGTGAAGTTTTGAATAGCTCCCTTCACTTTAAAAGGATATTTCTCATGAGAAATTAGTGGGTTTTTCTCAAATTTACAGTTTTATTAATTTGTTGAATTAATTTCATTAGAGATTTAATCAACCTTGTTCTATAGATAAAAAAGGGAAAGGTAATAAAAGAAAAAGAGTTTGATGCAATCGAAATCCTTTATTTTATTTATTTATTTTTTTGTCAAAAATTTTTAGGAATCAACGTGTGATCTTATAAATTTGGAAATTAAAATGAAAAGAAAGGGAATCAATGCAATGAGGGGGAAAACACCTAAAATGCAATTAATTATGGAATATCTAATAATTTTAAATAAAAGTTGAGGAAATATGCTGACAACAGCTTGATTCAGTATTAGCACATGAATGAAAATTGGAGTTATGATTTTTTTAACATAGTTCATAATATAAGCGAGATTAAATAAAGGAATGTTTTATTGTTATATATATAGGCAAGTGAACTAATTTAATTTAAAATTTAGTAATATTATTTTAACGCAGGGAAAAAAGAAAAAAAAATCCATTTATTCTTTTCTTCTATTAAAACTAAGCAGTGGCACAATATCATTTAAATTATTTGTTTCATTGTACTAAATCTGGAGAAACATGGGAAATTTGCATCTGAAACTCATAGAAAAAAAATAACTAAACTTCGTAAAAAAAAGCGCTAAAAAGTATTTAATTACTTCATTAGTCGTTATTAAAGTTACATTAGTGGTGAAATTAAAACAAAATGGATAATATTGATTTATACGATAGCCATAAGTAAAAACCAGTGTTGTGCCAAATTAAAATATTTAAAAGTATTTATTCGCTTCAGCACACAAAAAAGGAAGAAAGAAGCTCAATTGAATTTTGTGTGAGTGTGAATCTTTTACGTTTACGAAAAACATCGTTTCATAAAATCAAAAAGCATGCGCAATCTCTCCAGGGAGAAAAAAAATCAGTAATTTATCAGCTCCTTAAATTGATCGACAAGAAGATATTATTTTGACTTGGAAAAGTATGTCGAGCAACTTAGTTTACTTGCTTGGTAATGAATCAACTCGACTGAAAAAAAGTCTGCTGAAAGCCTTTCGTCGCAAATCCTTTCTTTCAGCGTCGAAATATGTGATAATGGAATTCTAGAAAGTGGCTCACTCGGAAAAAAGCAACTTTAGAGGGTAAAAATGGTTGCTATGACAACGGATGGAAGTGGAAAAAGCAAGAGTGAATCGTAAGACATCTGTCAAAAGCAATGAGTCACTTAATCCCAATATCAACACAAAAAAGGTCTTAGCAATAGCTTTGTTTTTTTCTCTCGCAGAACCGAACAAATTTTTTGGAACCACAACAACATTTATTATTTTTCTTTTCAAAAAAAGTCATTTTCATTAGAAAGTGGTAAGAGGTTACGCATAGAGATATTGGATCATTTCTATCTTCTGCAACAGTAAATATAAAAATGTTTAGAGCCAGACTGAATTCATTGATACAAACATAAATTTTATTTCCTTTGGTTATATTCAAATTTTTTTCAAACAGTTTCATAAAAATCTAGTTCTTCAAAAAGATTGAAAGAAAATGTATTTTTGAAAAAAATAAACTAATAATATATTTGCTCAGTAGGATTTGTATGGAAAATTCGGAATCAGGAAATTGTCTTTATTTCATTTTAAACAATAAATACATCTCTACAATGGTTAAAGTTTATCCCGTATTATTAAAATTTCGAAAAATTTGAATTAGTATAATCAATATTCAATTTATCAACTTTCTGCTACAATAGATTACAAACAAGAATCATTTCAACATTAAAATTATTCTTAAATAATCAAAATATAGTTCAATGTTCCTGTTACGTAATCCTTCAGAGATAGCAATGCGCGATGCTTAAATATTAATATCTTTATTTGAATTAAGTAATTATTTTCCTTCTATTTCATACAATTATGGAAAATTTTGGAAGAAATTCTGCAATCCTTTATAACCAAATGAAAATGTAGGTAACAATAAATCAAATAAATTAACAAATTTTATGTTCTGATATCTTTTGAATAATTTTCTTGAAATTTTTTACCATCAAAAGCAATATACTACAAGGAAAAACTATTTTATTATGTACAAAAAAATTTTTTATCGAAAATTTATAATCACAATTGACAATAGGGGGGAGTTATTTTTAAAATGCTTTAGAACATCGTAAAATTATGGGGAAAATATATATATTTTAGAATATTTTAATTCGGCAAATTTGAATTTTGAGAACATAATTTGTGGAGTAAGTATTAAATACTCTGATTATTTAGGTAGCTCTATGCAATTAGGTTGCGCGCGTGTGTGTGTGAATAACGCTAATTTCACTTATTCCGTTCTAGACATAAATTTTTGGAATCGAAATTAGATAAAATACGTATTAGTTTGATCGGGAAAGAAAATTCACCCATTTACGTTTGTAAAAGGATTTAAATTTTTAAATTTGTTGCTAATAAATATTAAGTAATTTAGTGAATCTTCTATTGACAACCAGAATAACCTACACATTTTATTATTCCTTAAAAGCTTATTTACAGTAATACACTGGCTTAAAGTTTTGGAAAAATACAGGAGAAAGATTTAAAGGATTTATTTGTTAATTTTAGAGACACTGTAAATTTAAAGAAAAAGTGGTGAATAAGAAACAAGTCGTTGTAAATAGCTCTTTTTTAAGTTTAATGTGGCTGATGAATTAATTTAAAGCGCGCGATTAAAAATACTAGCTCTTGGTTAGTAAAAATTTCTTTAATTTTTAATTTATGTTAATCTGAAATGTGCCAAAGTAGTGATTCTGAATCTTTTTCCTCACTTTTCAATGTACTACTTAGGCTTAATTTTATCTCCCTAAAGTAGCTTTTTCGATCCTGCTTAAATGTTAAGCGAATACAGCACGTCTGTGAATAACGGTTTTTCCCCATTCGATCGTTTTGTATTCAAACCTCTTATAGCCCTGATTAAAACGTTACAAATCTTTCTAAACTACTTACTAAAAGGAATTTCATTTTTGTATTGATAACCGTGAGTTATTTCAATTGGCCTTTTTAATTAAAACTTTGATAATTTTTGGATTTTAATTTATTTTGAAGCCACACGAGTGCAATTGAACTACGCGCGGTCAACTGACAACCCATGAACTTCTTCCGAACAACGGAAGGTGTTTTTGATGTCAAATAATAATTCAATTAGAAATAAATGGCTTTCAGAAAATGTTGATCTGTTGGCAACAATAGAAACAGAAAAAGCAAACGGTTATTCAACATTATAAAACCTTTTAAATATGTCGAGGATCAAATAGATTGTTTTTGCCTTTGCACTTCGTAGCGACATGATGGCTGCTGGTAATGCATCTCGTAGTTTTGAACCTCGATCAAATATCGAACATGATACCTGAATTTATATAGCACCCTACTTTCCTTACTTCCACTACACGTCAAAGGGATATATAAGACTAGAGAGATTTTACGTGTATCAGCCCCTCTACAGGATACTGTTGAGGCTCAAAATCCTCTTCGCTATTAACCTGTGTTTCGCGAGTTCGCACCATTCAGCTACTCTAAAGCTTTTGGTGACGGACCTCGTCATTTTGAACCATGGTCAAGCTACGAGAACGACACCTGACTCTCTCTTAACATCCAAACCACACTAACGGGAGGACGTTTGAGCTCTCGACAATTTAATGTGCATCGCTCCCCTACATGGCGGGTTTTCAGTGGTACTAGGTTTGAACTCATGACACGCCGACCACGAGTCCGTTACCTTGACCACTAGGCTACCGTGTTGCTTCTCAGTGTGTGTGTGTGTGTGTGCAACGTTAATAGAATAATGAAACAAATGATCTTCTAAGGAGTGAGGTGGCAGGAATCTAGATACATATTATAAATGCGAAAGTTTGGGAGGATGTTTGTCCGTCTTTCACGCAAAAACAACTGAATAGATTTTAATGACACTTTACAGTAATATAGCTTATACATCAGAATAACACATAGGCTATAATTTATAAAGATATTCTGGGAAGTGTCAGAAATATAACGATATTTGTCAAGTAGGAAACAATTCTGCCATCTGCAAGCATTTCTGGCGTGCGCTGCAAGAAAGCCCACGACAGTATATATCTATATTTTATTTGTGAAGAAACACTTTTTGTTTTGGCTACGCAAGGCGCTCGTTTCTAATTAATTCCTGTGATCAGCATAATCCCTAATTTTTTTTTTTATTTCAAAATAAAACTAGGTTTTGAAGGGGTTATAAATCTCTATTTAAATGTTTTTTTTATGATTTTATTATACACATTTGGTAGTAAGAAATTGATCTTTTTTCAAAATAAATGCTTTTATCGGTTCTGGTACTTAAAGTAAATAAACTTTCTCTTTCACACTACATCATTTGGACAAATTTTCAAAATTTGTTTGTGGTTAGTAGTTAATTATAACGCTATAATTTTAATTGAATAGGCAGATATTGCATTTTTAAGTATAAAAATAATTATAACTATTGCACAGTATTTTTTGGAGTGAGTGAATATTAACGTCGCACTGTTCAGCTACACGAGGGCTTTTGGCAACGGACCACGTAATTTTGAATCATGGTCAAGTGACGTGGACGCGACACCTGAGCTGGAACCCCCTTCTCCTAACTACCACACCACACCAACTTAGAAGGAATATCCTACCAATACTTAGCAGGAATATTCTTTGAATTCCACTCTTCCAAGATTTATGGCAGCACGGGTTCTATGATGAGTATTTTAGTGAGGAAGGCTTACAGATTTGTAGCAGATATTGCGTTTTCAGCTCATTGCAAAGATTATTATTTTTGTCCCGAATAAATAGTTTATGTCAAAATTTAAATGTCTTATGTTTTTGTATGTTAATGGAGACCTTAGAAAACGATTTGACTATTTATTTTAAGTGAACGGTGTATATAATTAATTTTACAGTTACACAGTTACAGTTTTAATTTTTTTAAATTAATTTATTAGCTCTAACGGATTAAATTTCCCGAAGTGGAGTATTTTGTTTATGCATATCCCTTAATTTTCAATGTAGTGATCCAATATAAAAATTATTGTATGAAAAAACTGCATTAAATCATTATGCAGTATATAAAGTATTAACGTGCATCGCGCCCCTACACACGGCGGGTCTTACAAAGCTCTAATAAAGCTCGAGCTATATATATATATATATGAAAGTAGCTAGACATTTGCCAACTTGTTTCTATCGTTAACATTTCGCTATGTTTTTCATTAAATCGCCATTATAATTTAAGAAACGGCGTTGATTGCGAATATTACAATTTTAACATAAAATAAGTACAACATAAAGTAATATTAATGCATTACATTTTCAGATATAAATTACACTTTTTTAAGCGTTCATTACACAAAACTTTTAACAATGTGTTACTTTTGCTGAGCAGAGATCAGCTTAGGGAGGTATTTTCAAAAATCGACCCTCAAGATTGTTATGGGAGTTATAAATAAAAAAAAAGCCTTTTTGTCTGCTATTAGATCTACATACTTAAAATTTAACAAAGGTGTTTTTTTTTTCTTTCTTTTTTTCTTGTTCAGCTGAGATATGCAAAAAGCTATTTTTTTTTTTTTTTTTTTTTAATTTG
>BMAV01023763.1:450418-520955 GCA_019973955.1 Trichonephila inaurata madagascariensis
ATATATATATATATATATATATATATATATATATAATTACATTTTTTAACGCAATATTAAATATTATAACAATATTAATATCAATACTTTTTTTTAATTTTGCTTTATAGTGAAATAACATTTTCTGAGGTGTGTAAAGTATGTCGCGAATGGAAATGTCTAGATAAATGTGTTTAAAATGAGTACATCGAACAACCCTCATTTGTAATTATTAATAAAAACCGCTGAATGTGATAAATTCTCAAATTATTCAGTTAACTGGATTATTTAATTACTATTAACAATCTTCGAATAGTATTAATAATAACCAATTAATCGCATTGGCTATTTATATGTGTATTTCACTTTACCCAGCACCTATAGCTCATAATAGAGATTAAATAAATAAAAAAGTCTATCTTCCCCGAATCTAAAAAAATGATCCCTGTTGTGTGTCAACTTTTCGAATAAAAAAGTTCAAAAGACAACTCGCTTGTTCGAGTAGTATTTGAGTTTTATTCTTCTTTTTAACAATTTTTTTTAAGTGAAAAGAATACGAACAATTGTATGTTCACTTTCTTCAACGAATAGGCTTTAATACGACAAAACAGCAATTCATATAAGTTTTATATATGTATGTATTCTATATACATCCATTTATAATTTTTATTTGTTAAAGGGACAAAAGAAAATGTCAAAATGTTTGAATCCTTTCTCTCCTGGAAAGTGTAAAAAAAAACATCAGAAATCACTAACTATCAAACATACCATAAATTTGTTACGTAGTCTCATTGTAAATATGTGCGCAAACGCATCCCATTCAAATGAAGCAAACAATAGCTTCTTTCAACAAAGCTTTTTCTAGAATGTATTCTTATCACTCACGACAAAAGTCAGCAAGCCTCCACCCATAAACTAGGAAAGTAACCTTATATATGATCTCGCAAATATATAATCCTGATTTTATCGCTTTGTTTCCTTCCTAAAAGCTGTTTTCTAATATGGTTTCTTTTACTGTAGTTACTTCAGAGATATGAGGCATGCTTTTAAATGTGTAAACAAGATAAAATAAGGTAAAAAAAAAGTAAAGAGCAAGTGATAAAATATTTCTTACATCACATCTCATAACTCTTATCATTGAATTAAAAAAGTTGTCCGTGAAAACGTTGGGTAATAATTTATTATTGATTAGAATCTAAAAAGGGATCTCAAAATCGATTACGTACTTATATATATGTACCTTTAAAATATAACCGTATTAACTTGTTACTTCAATTGTAGTTGGAGAGAAAAATGCTACTGTTAAATCGTTTTCTTTAATATGTTGATAATTTGCTTTACTTGGGAAATTTTGATCTTTATTATATTTATCATGAGTAGAGTGATAACCACTTTTATCAAATTAAGCACTATATGGACCATTAGAATGTTTCCTTCTCAAAATGCGAAAATAAATAAATACTCGTATCTTTCGAAATAATTTGCTGTATAAATGTTCCACTTAAATAGTACAATGGGGCAATAGTGGGAAACCTAGTAATTTAGAACAATGATAAGGGACAGCACTTCCACTTCCCATTGCATATACTGACAATTTAATTTAAAGTACAGTTGACTCTGTTCCTCTGAACATTATCTGATGCAAAATAAATGTTCTAACATCATTGTTTGCAAACATAGTGACGCATTGTGAATATGCAAATTTAAAGTGCTGTCCTCCATTGTTCCGCAACTCTATACTAAAATAGATTAAAAAACCAAATTTATTTACCTTTGCTCTTTCAAGTCTCTTCAATATATTCCAATACATACATAGAGAATTAAATTAAAGAAAAATTCAGATTTGATTCCTAGTGAAGATGCGGCTAAGGGTACACTCTAATAATGGTAAAGTGAAGACACTCCAGTTTCAGCATATTCATTTCTCATGATTCAAAGCGCATCGCGATACAGTCTGGAATGAAGAGATTTGAATCCGCTTTGTGTTACGTTACTATTCCCTCCTCAAAAACCTCTCAGATAGTTGATCAGAAGATAAATATTTTTTTTGACAAATCCTTTTCTATTTTATAAGTATGGTAAATCAGACAATATACTTTTCCCTACAATACGGAGCCTTAAAACAGTCGATTGACTGACAATGAACGTCGCACTCTGAAATAACAAGAGGGCTAATGGCAACAGACCACGTCATTTAGAACCTCTGCCAAGTGACGATGACGATACTTTTTTGGCATTCCACTTTTCAAACTACTCCGATATGAGGATTCTGATTTTCGCCAGATTTAATGTGAATTAGCTGCTCTACACGATGGATCGTATGTGGCATCCAAACGACATGGCAGGAGGAATGTCGACGACGAGCTCACGACCCTGACTAGGACTATTCTACTACCACAGTTACGTTTTAAGGGTAAGGTGCAAAAACTCAGAATACTGTTTTCAACATTCTTACTTTAGTATCCCATAGAGTAGTGCAACCCAATCTCTTAATCGCTGCTCCACGTTCCTCGGCCCCTTGAGGAAGAGACGTTGATTTTTGATATTTTACATTGTTTTGATTTAATTTAATTATATTTACATATGCCTTGAAAATAAAATTGTTACACCAAAAAATGAATAGAAAGTGGTTTAATATGGAATTGATTATTGTGGAAAGTGGCCCAAAGCCGAGATGAATACACCCCAGTAAATAAAATGGCCCGGTCAAAGTAAATGTATCATTTGATCACGGCCCGGAGACCATTGCCATAGATTTTTCTTATTCATCTATTTTTCTCGCGCAGAATATATTTCGTCTCCTGGAGAAGCGAGTGAATATTAACGTCACACTATTTAACTTCTCCAAGGCCCAACACTTTGAACCATGGTCTAGTGACGAGGACACCTGAGCTGGAACCTCTCTCCTAAATTCTTCACCACACCAACAATAGGAGGATGTTTGAGCATCGACAGATTTAACGTGCATCGCCCCTCTACACGGCGGGTCTTCATAAGTACTAGGCTTCAACTCATGATACGCCAGCCACGAGTCCATTATCTTGACCACTAAGCTACTGCGGCCACATATTTCATCTATATTATAACGCCATATTACCTTTATGCATGTCATAATCAAAGAAATTATTGGTCATTTATGGGGCAGTGCTCCACAACCTTTTTATCGCTGCGGACCGGTCAACTTTTGATAATTTTACTGCGGCCCACTGAGGGTGGGACACGTTGATTGTTTATATTTTAGATAGTTTGGATTTAACAATTTTAATTTAGTTATATTTAAATATGCCTTCAGAAAAAAATATAGTTACACCCAAAGTGAATAAAAGTGATTTAACGTGGAATATAAAGATATTTCCTTGGAAAGTTGCGCAAATCCAAGAAAAATGCACCACTTTAAATAAAACGGCAATAGTTCAATGTTTTTTAGGCGGCCCGGCACCATTGGATCCATGAACGGGGTTGCGGATCACTGATTTATGGAATATATCTAAATTTTAAAGGTACAATTTATATATAATAAATGTAATGACACAAATTTAAAATTGAAAAAAATTTTGCGTAAATATGTTTTCACATTTTGGTACATTTATTTGAAATAAGGCAAAGATTGTTTTCAATCATTCTGTCGTTACTCTTTAAATATTCTTCTAAGTAATAATAAGCAATAAAGTCATTTTTCATTTTATTAACTCTTTAATTTTTCAACCCTGTTATAGCTTTGAAAGTCACTTTAGGAAAAACTAAAATTTGCCATCCTTGTTAAATTTAATATAACTTCCATGGAAAGAATCTTTTTCCAAAAATATCCTGTTCCGTACTTTAATGTCAATCTTAATCACACAAACGACGAATAACGAGTCATGCAAAAAAAAAAAAATTTTATCTTAGCAACCCACTACAACAATGAATAAACTCACGCGATTTGAAAGAGAAAAGAGAATAAACCTTTCGACACACACAATCACGCACGTGAAAAAGGAATTTTTGATAAATGTGTACACAATGACTTAAAGCGGAAATAAAGTGATTTTACAGATAAAAATGGAGAATCTAAAAGGATGTGGTTAAACACTTAAAGACAGGAAACCTTTATCCGAAATCGGGAATAAATAACATACATCCCAGAGCATAACAGTCTTCTTCAGTTAAGGAATTTCATTCTTTCTTTACAATTTTGATTTGATTGGAATTCAGTTTCTGTCTCCAATATATTCGAATATATCATTTTTTCTTGTAATGCATCATGAGGAAAAAGTAAATTTTCTTGAGACTGATTTCATTCACATCACTAATCGAAATCTCCATTCCTGTTTTTCTTTTTAAAATCAGTGAACATGTGGAACAGAGAGTTGATGGTCGTAAGCATGCAACCTGTGTTATTTCCGTTGATTCTACTAAAGATCTGCTGTGTAAACAAACTGATGAATGATAAATATGTGTTGAAACTCCTCCTCACGTTGGAGAAGGTAAGAGGAGTAGAGTGTCAATATACCAAGGGGAAGGTCCGTTGCCAACTGCCTTCAAGTAGCTTCAAAGTGCTATCCTAATAAACAATCATCAGTGAGCAAATTGGATCACATGTAATGAATGCAAATTATCAAGTTCTGACAGTTAATTCTTTTCATATTAATGCTTTGAAATATTCAACAATTTATTTCATATAATTTTAAAAGTTATGTTAAAAATAATTTATGATGAGATGGTAAATTTTGCAAAGTCGTAGAAACTGCATAATGAATGTGCCATCGCCTTAACTCTATTAAAATAACATTATGAAAACCCCTTTATATTATATTTTACACCTTTATATATTACAACTTTGTATTATATATTATCTCTTCCACGAGTATGGCTTAAAACTCATCGAATGATGACTGAATCTTTAGTTTTCATGAATCACGCACACATGTATATATACATATAGAAGACAAACAAGACTGTAAAAACATCGGTTTTGTATATCTATACATGCCACTTATTGCTCAATTCTAATTCTCACCCGTATTGTAAAAAAATTTTTTTTACGACACGTGATTTAGTTAGTTCATTTTTCTTACTTTTAAGTTTAAAAATAGTAAATAACCCTATGTGAATGTTAATATAAATATATATATATATGCGAATATTTTAAGAAAAAAATTTGCCTATTTTAAGTAGGTTTACAATTTGCTTTGAAAACATCACTGTTCTTATCTTGAGAATACGTTCCTATTAATAAAGTGTACAACAACAAAAAAACGAGAAAATTTTTAATTGAGAGATATTAGTACGAAGATTATTTTGTGTTGAGTAGCTTAATAATGGAAGGATCGCAACAGACCAGTAGTGAATCGATTGCTCTTTTTATTGGCATTGAGATCCTATTTGGTAATATTAAGCTAAGCGTCTATTAATTTATAAAAAAAAATCCCCTTGTACTTTGATTCAAACAAAATACTGCCAATATTTGAGTAAAAAGAGAGAGAATTAACAAGGAAAAAAATAATTAATAGAAAAAAATTGCTAGACACTTACAGGACTCATCACGCATATTTAGCAAAGGCCCATAACCGCATTCAAGACATTTCTTGGATTATAGGATTGAAAGATTTCTCGTGAATCCCATGGTTAACAAAAAAGACAAGCCTCTAACGTGATAGGGATTACTGTGTTGTGGTTAGGAGTCGTAGATAACGTTGGAGGAAAAGTACAGCATGCATAGTATAAGTTTTAATATTAAAAAAAGTTTTCTTTGGGGTCAAAAAATCAAAAGAACTTATTAGAATGAAATGGTTAACGAATTCTACTTTAAAATCTTAAGTTATATATATATATATATATATATATATATATATATATTTCAAAAATATAAGAGGATATAACTTATTTTCAGATGAAATCTCCACTTTGAAAAGTTTGAATGATGCACTATTAACGTCAATTAACTCCTACATCAAACTCGTTGCGAAACCATCCATAACTTCTGAACCTTCCCACTAATCGTTCAACTAAAATTTTCTGACACGTTGGTATATTCTCAGATAATTCTGCTCTATCCTCAATATACTTACAGCAGTTGCATTGAAACAGTAATGACGATTTGTATGCATGTATCATTGTTCCTTCACTAGATTAGATTCTGATTACAAACATCATCATGAGCTTTACACACAGACCTGACATATTTTAAATGAAGGAAACAATTTTTTGGTGGTTTGATTTTTCTAATAGTATAGTCCAGGGGTCGGCAACCTGCGGCTCGCGAGCCACATGCGGCTCTTTAATTCCATACGCAAATATTTATTTTATCAAAAAAAAAAAAATTAAAAATCGTTCTAAATCGATTAACGAGTATTAGGTACCGTTTCCATCTCTCATCTACTTACACTCGCTTTTTACAACACCCTTCCCCCGTGACACACGTCATCACGGTCGTCAGTCCGTCGAAAGCTCTCGAATGACGCCGTCGTCGGATGTTTCTATGTAGGTTTTAATTTGCTTTCGACTCAAGATCATTTGGCGTCTTCACCAGTGCTTTGGCTGTGATGTATAGTTTGTTGTTTCAAGTAGAAGAGTTAAAAGCGAATTATCTTCTCAAAGGTATGTATGCATATGTATAATAATAATAATAAAACCGAAGTAAAGGTAGGTAACATAATAAGCATTATATTTTTAAAATACATATTATACATATTTTTTGTAAAGTGAGTGAGTGAGTGAGTGAATGTTGGGTTTATTGGCTTCTCATTCAAAGTATAAAATCACTTAAAGTTTGATTAGATTTAGTTTAAAGCAATTTAAATCTCAATTTAATGTAAAAGTCATTTTTTAATGAGTTAAAAAAAAAAACAGATATTAGTGGGGAAAATCCCCACGAAGTTCGATACTAATTGTAAAAAGTTACTTTCTACTTCTGGTAGGGATTAAAAGTAGTGATCCTTTCCAATATTGTTTCCCGTCTTTTTCAACAAGATCACGATGCGGTTCAATTTCATCTTCCTCCACACATCATAAGTAATCATATTCTTCAGCCGTGGAATATTCTTCAGGGGCTGGTTTTCTTCGTCTATGTGGCGCCATCTTAATCTCTATTATTGCATCACTCATTATTTTCAGTAATTCTTTTTTTCTTTTTCTTGCTCGAGCTTTTGATATTTTCTTGGCATCCTGTACTGTATTAGAATCAGAGGGTGGTTGAATAATAGGCTTAGATGAGGAAGTGGGTATGATTGAGGACTATGATGAGGACTGACCGCGGCAGGAGGTTTGGGAGTGACCGAACCTCTGGCACTTAAAACAGCGCAGAGGGTTCGGTATGTATGGGCGTATTTTACAGTTGAGGTAGAGCCGGCTTTTATTGTCGGTAAATTTGGACTATTGAAAGTTAAAATTAAGTGTTTAGTTAGAATGAGTGTTGAGTCTTTTTTAAATGTGATTCTTTTAAACTGAATAACACCCTGATTGGAGAATCCCTCAAGGATTTCCGTATCAGGAGGGGTCAATAGGTCAGGTTCAGAAATAACACCATGACAAGAATTCAGGATTTTGTGTGGACATATTGTTACAGGTTCATTAACAAATGATTTCGCGAGAAGAAAGAACTTTGTTTGTAATACTGACGTAGTGTCTATTAACAGATCCGCAGATCGCAAACGTTTAACTGACTTCGGTTGACCACATATTCCGATAATGACTTTAAAAATAGCAAATGGCGATTTGTCTGACATCTCAATGTTTGTTACAGAAATAAGTAGGTATCTGGAATTTCTTGAAATATCATCGACGTTGAGAGTGGGTAATACAAGGCCTTTACCCGAGTACAGCGTATTTGGATCCATAAACGCGAACACAACTTCGTCCTGGCGTGCCTCCACCCACCATGGAGTCCAACAAGGGAGCCAGTGTGCCGGTCATCTGACAAAAACCAGGCACGGTACTTACCTGGAGTACACCCAGAATATAATTCTACAGCATCAGGGCGAGGATCCAACGGGTAAACCCGACACCCCTTATCTCTGCAGCACTAACCCTACAGCAGTGTCTCTTCGGGGACACCGAAGAGAGTTACCACCATCCGATTGACAGGAGTGGGCTCACTCCTGCCTCCCGTCTACAGTGAAGCGTGGGCCAAAGGGAATGCAGAGGTATCCCCAGGTCACCAATCTCCTCCATACGGGAGAAGCGTGGGCTAAAGGGAACGCAAAGGATCCCCAGAACACAATTTTCCTCCTTACGGGACGCCGCACACGGAAAACATGCGGGTCGGGAAACCAACGGTGTTAGTCGAAAACAAAATAAAAACATAATCAAAATATTTAAAGAAATATACGAAAAAGAAACTAAATTAACGCAATACAAAAAGTAAACCAAAATATGTTAATAAAAAATGTAAGTTTTCTCATTAGAAAAAACTAATTGGAACTAGATATTATATAAAATATTTTTCTGTGGTCTGGACGTGAAAAGAAAAGGAGAAATGGGATGATAAGAAAGAGTGTCGAAAATAGAGAAAGATCACTAGGGTACCCCGGGTTCGTGAAGCCCGCGTTTACGAAAGACAATAAACCCCTTGGGAAGAGGAAAAGATCCCTAGGGCACCTCGGGATTGTGACTCCCGTACTCACCCAAAGGTAAGCCGCCTGAGGGGTAAAATTAGACAATTATTGCAAATAAGATATCTAACTACTTTTTTGAAGTCAATAAGATTTTCAAAAAAGAAACAAAGTGCTCTACTATTGGATATATATTACCCCAAAAGTGTTTCTATTAAAATATATATTATATTTAATAAATTACAATAAGATCGATTTAAATAAAATCGTTTCAATAGCTACTGATGGAGCAAGTATGACAGTAAAAAGAAATAAAGGGGTAACACCGATTCTTCAGAGCAAAATAAACCACGAAATTCTTGTCTCACTGCATAAAACACCAACAAGCTTTTTTTGTGCCCAGACATTTCCGGCCGAAATAGTCGAGGTCATGAATTTGGTAATCAAGATTGTTAACAGAACCTTGTCAAAAGCACTCTACCATAGTCAGTTTAAATAATTCTTAAGCGAAATAGAGTTTTTTTTAAGTATTTCGACCTCCTTCTTCACAATAAAGTGTGATGGATTTCCAAAGGTAAGGTGTTGAAACGTTTTACTTTGTGCTTGAATGAAATAAATAAATCCCTCAAAGAAAAATGCATTAATCATCCTCAATTAGAGAACGACAATTGAATGCAAAAAATTTTACTTTAAGGTGGACATCACAAAGAAATTAAATGAGCTGAATCTAAAACTGCAACGAAAGGGAAACCTGTGGCCTATGTTCTAGTAGAAGTTTTGGTTTGTTTCGAAGAAAAATTGATTCCTTTTATGGAAGATATTCAGAGCGGTAAATTACTCCATTATCAATTTCAAATCAATATCGCAATAAAATCAGTGAAACTGTTGACACGAATTACTTCAGCACAGATATAAAAAAATTAAAAACGAATTTGCTGACAGATTTGAGAAATTCAAAAGCACTTTAGCATCCATAGTAAATCCCCTCAACACAAATAGTAACTAAATCCACACTGCGCCGTTTGGAATTGATACTGGATCTCTAGAAATGTATTTGATCGATTTAAAAAGTAAAGCTTTGTGGAGTTTAAAATTTTTAGAGTTAAAAAGCAAGTTGGAAGAGTTAGAGGTCCAGAACTGTATTTACGTAATGCAACAAAAGTTGACAGCTTTAAAAGAAATGCCGCGAGTTGAGACACTTATATTTGAGTCTTCCAGATTGCTACAGTGAGGTGAAGAAGTTGGCATTTGGAGTGCTGACATCTCCGGATCGACATATTTGTTCGAACAAGCGTTCTCTTGCGAGAATATAGTTAAAACTAAAGTTAAGAAGCCAATTAACAAATGAAAATTTAGAGCGATGTTTAAAACTTAAAAACAACAAGTTGTGAGCCAAATTTATTCAAACTTTCTAAAATAATACAAAGCAATAACACATTTGTTTGCTCAAATGTATGATATTGTTGTCTTTTTATTTTTAATTGTTTGTTATTGAAGTACAAGTTAGTGTTCTAAGTAAAGGTTTAATTCTTTAATCTTTTACTTAAATGCACTCTATAACAAAATAAACGATGAACCAAGAGCTAGTGGTTCTATGAAGACAAAAATTGGTGGGTAAAAAGATCATGAACGGAATAGAAAATGATTAGAATTTCAGAAAAATTGAATGATTTATTTCAGTTACATAGTAACAAACTAACGAGCTCAATAATGTGTTAACTTATCTCTAGTCTGAATGCAAGCTGCCACACAACGTGGCAGAGTGATAAAGCACCCTGATGGTCTCCTGCGGTATTTCTTGAAAATTTTATCCAAGCATTGGGCAAGGTGATCAACAATCCCTGGCAGAGGCAGTCGCCTTCCCATCATGTGCCAGACATGCTCTATTGAAGAGAGATCTGGCTGTCCAAGGAAGTGTTTGACAAGCTGTAAAATAGTTCATAGAAAAACGTGCCGCATATGTTCTGGCCTTATCTTCTGAAAAATAAAGCCAAGATACTTCAAAAGAAAAGGTAGCAAAACAGTTTTCAGAATGTCGCCGATGCACCATTGGGCTGTAAGTGTACCTCTAATGATGGCCAAAGAGGTCCGGCTGTCAAAAGAAATGGTATCCCTGACCATAAATCCTGGTTGTGGTGTGCAATAGTGAAAACAGGATCGGCACGCTGTCTTGGGCGTCTCCAGACACGTCTTCGATGAACATCAGGACACAGTTGGAAGACAGATTCGTTGCTAAAAACTATACGTTTCCCGTTAGCATGATTTCAACCTTATCGAGCCAAGCACCACCGTAATCTGCTTTGACAGTGTGCAGGTGGCGTAGCGGTTGGTACGAGCTTAAATTTTGCTCTAACAGAGGTCTGTGAATGGTCATGGTAGACACTCACGTGTGGGTCGAACGTCTGATGGTTGATAATGATGAATCAGGCTCTATGACATTTGATATGACAATCAATCTGTCCTTCCGATCTGTTGTGGCCCTATATCGACCTATACCATAATGACGCTGAAATTTGCCACTGTCCACCCATTCTTGTCAGCATCTTCTAATGGCCGCATCACTTCGACCCATATGACGAGCGATTCTCCGATTTGCCTAACCTGCCTATTTGAATTCAATGATACGAACTCTTTCAAACTCGGACAGTTGCTTGTAATGAGCTCGAATCCTGCGCCAATCATTTTTTCAGTCATTGGAAGGTATCCTAAATCGCAATGCAACAGAAATTTTAACATTCATCTTGAAAATCGCTTCTTATAGACAGCTGGTGAGTGTGCAGTTCCGATGCGCTGTAGCTACCACTATTCATTCCTTGGGCACCAAATTTTAATAATTTGCAAGTTCGATAAAAATGTCGTCGAATACGAAATTTTATTACGATCGGGCAACTCCTTCTTCTTGCGTCGTTTTTGTTTTTGTTTTGTTTTATAAAGTGTAATAAGTAATTATCTTATAATGCCATACATATATTATCTAATTCGTTGTGAAAAAAAAAACTAATTATATATGAATAGATATTTTTTCTTATGAATAAATATATTAGTTTTTTTTAATCAAAAACTTTATTTATGCAAGTACTATTTATTGTCGGCAAGAAAAAACTTTGTGGCTCTTTAAAAACTTTGTGGCTCTTTAAAAACTTTGAAGTTTTGTAAATTGTAATTTTTGGCTCTTCCGACTCAAAAGGTTGCCGACCCCTGGTATAGTCAAAAGTACAAGTACAAAAAAATTATAATTTTGTATGAGTAGTTTTATTATGTTGAGATGTACACTTCAAATCTTAACTGTAATAAAAAAACCCAATTTTTTTAATTGCATTTATCTTAATAAATCTTCTTTAAAAATGGAGTGAGTGAGTGAATATTAACGTCGCACTATTTAGTTATACTGGAAGGTTTTTGGTGACGGACCTTGTAATTTTGAACCATGGCCAAGTAACGAGGACGACACCCGAGCTGGCACCCCCCTCTATTAATTTCCATACCACAGCAACGGGAGGACGTTTGAGCTTCGGTAGATTTAACCTGTATCACCCCCCTCCTACAAGGCGTGTCTTCAGCAGTACTACTTTAAAAATGGAGAAAAAATGCATAATTAAGTTTTTAGATGAAATATTTGAACAATTATTTTTATAAGCAAAAATGCAAGAAATAATTGCACTTATTAAAAAAAAACACATATCTAGATTTTTTAACCTTCACATCTACACTTGGGTGCAAATTTGTCTGTCATAAATCGAAGGAAACGTCCAATTATATTATATAGAACAGCGGTACGCAACCTGCGGCCCACCGAGCCCTTTTCAGTGGCCCGGTCGTTGCCCACTGCTCTGAGAAATTTACTTATTTAAGAACATTGTATTAAAAGTTTGGTGGGAAATTCTTTGTCAAGAAATCAGATGTATCAATATTGTTTTTTGCTGTCGGTGTCGCACGGGTACGAATTGATATTATTTTTCTATTTGGTTAGTGATAACAAATAACAAGGGATTAGCGACAATTTTATGGGTGGAACTAATTTTTAACTCTTTCATATCTTACAAGCGAAAAATATTCGAAGAAAGTATATCGTCTCAAGACGATTGGGAGGTTGACCATTTTGTAGTGAAAAACAAACATGGATCAGTAATTGTTTGACTTGTCACGAAAGTGCTGTATTTAAGGTTGTCTTCAGTAAAAGTACGAGAGCTTGAATTAAACACAAAGCACATTTTCAGACATAAAAATGCTTCAATTTCCATAAAATCTTCAATATTATAACTCATACCTTTGTTAACACTATAGTGTTTTTAAAAATTTCAAATTATTCCAAGAATACTTTCTTTTTCGTTTTAATACGTGAAGGCATAGCTCATTTAACATTACGGTATATGAGAAATAAAGGCGAAACACATTTTATACCAGAAGAAATGAATCGAATTGGTTAAAAATGAGAAGTATGAAAAAAAAAATACTGCTCTCTAAAAGATAGTGAAGTCAGAATATCATAATAATTTTTCATTTCTTTTATATCTGAAAAAATGTTCAGAATTCCCCCGGGTTCTATTCTTTAACATTAACCGAAGACAGCCTTAAAAAATACCAATAAATATGAATCATTCAATGACACTTTTCCTCGAAGATGTCTTTTAAGAGGTGATAAATAGGCTTTCTTGAACAATCTTTGCAACAGCATCACAGTATTTTGTCAGTGGTAATATCACAGCGGTAACAAAGACACCCAATGAAGTTTGTTATATTGTTCGTAAACATATAAAACCGTTTACAGATGCAGAAATTGTAAAGGATTGTTTCTTAAATGCTTTTAATTTAGTGTTTGACACAAATAAAAAATAATAATTAAAAAAAAAGCAAAACAGGAGTTATAATATTTTGATCAATTTTCCGCATTTTAAATTTCCAAAATTAAATTTAGTCTGAAAGCCTTTCTTCCCCCCTCCATCTCCTCCATTTAACCTCATGTTGCGGCCCACGTGAAATAATTAACATATGTATGCGGGGCCCTCGTGAAGTAGCTGACATATGTATGCGGCCCATCAGAAAAAAAGGTTGAGTACTCTGTGATATAGAACATCGGAAAAAAATTATGTAGTCCAACTTTTACTTCACAGGTGTTCATTATAATATCTTGTGTTACATCTCTATAGTGTCATTTATATCCTCTTCATCTCCTCTTTCAACAAATACCTCCACGTCATCAGACAAGACTACAACTTCAGAACTGACTTCACTTTAATTATCAGAACTACAAACTTTTAATTCTCAATTTCCCCTCTACTTTTTTCCAAGTTAAACATTTTAAATCAGAATATAGCAGTATATATAATTATAAGTTTCTTACAATACATGTGTATAAATTAAAACTTAGATTGAAGGAAAATTTTAATTTATGGCCATTTACAAATAAACCATATAAATCTCGAATTAGCACGAAATATAACAAGAAAAAAAAACCAAATTTCTATGTAAATTTTATGTACTTCTAAACTTTTCTTAAATTGTTGATTAGAATATAAACATCATGACATATATCTATTCTGTGTGACTTAAAATTATAACAATAAATCACAACAAAATAAGTGCGTCCCAAAACTTAAGCAAAATTTCACTTTCATTTGCATTAAGAACAACAGGAGATGCACAAGTGTGCTCACTTCTAATTAGAATACTACAATTATTCAAAGTGTGAGAATTACATGATTTATCAACTCTTGAAAATCATCTGCTTCAAATAAAAAAAATATATGAGGTTCTACAGTAGTAAAAATAGCTCACTTTTTCGGCTTGTTGTGGAGTCAGCCATTGCTACTTTGTGCGTTGAAAATCTCCAGGGGAAAAAAATACAAATATTACCATGTGATGGGAAATCTGAAAAGCATGAAAGATAATCTTTGATATTAATTAATTGTTTCCATCCGTTAATAAGCCATGAAGTTAAAACCGCAGGTACACATATGCGTACCTTGGGTTTGGAGAAGATAAAGTAGATTCAGTGATGCTTATACACGTTCAATTTGTCGAGGCTCCGTTGACTTGATGAGGATGTTTGGAGAGGGGGCACCGGCTGAGATGTCCTCCTCATCCATGGTTCAGAATTCGAGGTCCGTTCCTAATACCCCTCGTGTTGCCTTAAGGACGAGTTTCTCTCCTTCCCTCACAAAGTTTAATGAATGGCAAGAGAACTTATTTCAGTGGAATCCTACCTTTTAAATCCTTCTAACGTTGACCTGTATGCTCCTGTGGGACTCTACAAAGAGGGTTGGAGATGGATTTCATCATCTTAAATCCCCTAACTTTCGAATTGGACATCGCACTCTTCCAACTTTTCTGTGGCCGTGGGAGCCTAGTGGTCAAAGTGCCCCATGAGTTGCCACTCAACACCCACCGTGTAGAGGAGTCGATGCACATTCAATCTGTCAAGGCTCAAAGTCTTCTCCTTGGCCTGGTGGGGAAGATAGGAGATGTTGGGCCAGTTCAGGTGTCGTCCTCATCACTTGACCATGGGACAAAATTACTAGATTGAATATTAACGTCACAATGTTCAGCTACACGAGGGCTTTGGGCGACGGACCACGTCATTTTGAACCGTGGTCAAGTGACGTAGACGACACCTGAGCTGGCACCCCCTCCTAAGTACCACACCACACCAACGGGAGGACGCTTCAGCTCTCGACAGATTTAACGTGCATCGCTGCCCTACACGGTGGGTCTTAAGTGGTATTGGGCTCGAACTCGTGACAAGCCAAGCCAAGATCCGATACCTATACCACTCGGCCACAAGTACAAAATTACGAAACAGCGCAAATAGCCCTCGTGTTGCTTCGGAGCCCGATGTTAATATAAACACCCGTTCACTCCCTTCGAACACCACACGAAGAATAATGAAGGATTTCAAATTAAGAGATGGAATCAATTTTTTTAAACAAAGTAAGCATTGATTCAACCAGTCGTGAACAATGAAACTCTTCTGATTTGAAATACCGATCAAGTGAAGAAAACGACACTTGAACTGGTATTTCACATCCCACTAGGGGGAACTTTGGAGTCCCTTCTTCAGTAGAATCAGGACTTGAACACGCAGGTCAACTTCAGCATCCACGAGTTAACGACTATGACCAATCGGCTGCTGTATCTATTGTTAGAAATGAAACTGATATTTATTCTAATAGAATTCATTTCATTACATACAGTTTTCAGGACATAGTTATTTCAGTTATTTATTTTGGAATCAATTAATCCACTTTTTCAAGCAAATAACTAATGAATATAAATTTGTAAAAACTTTCTCTTGTTTCCATTGCCTTTATTTATATAATACAATGAAATTATTTACTTCTGAATAATATTTTGAAGCAATCACACATTTATGTATCATGTGTTAATCATTAACATGATTAAAAAAAATATGAAAACAAAATCTTATCAAATCTTTATAGTATAATTAATTTTATGGTTTAACATTGAAGACCATTTTATTTAGCATATATATATATATATATATATGTCACGTTTTTTTATTTTTCGGTTACTTAATAGAAAAGTTTCAGCTGTTTTAGTAAGAGTGGATGTCTCTTCCACTCTTAACTTTAAAATGTATTTTATACATAATACGTTTTTTCAAAAAAAGTTAATGTGTATGTGTATCATGTGTTTGTGTATGTTTTGTGTAATATATATCAGAATGGGCTTGACCTATTTTTTTTCCTAATCCCCCCCCCCTTGCATATTGTTACAAAAAAAATTGCAATTGTTTATACATATATAACATGCTTTTTTAAAGTGATTTCATATAGTAATGGAGATAAAATGTTATATTTTATGTTCTTTGATTTAAACATGTCTTATATTTTAGGTCATATAAAAATGAATACTAATGCACCAAATAAATGTTCAAAAGTTGAAAAATCACCCAGAAACTTTTACCCAGAGTATAAAACTTGCTTATGTAATTTTTACTGTTATAGATTTTTTCTCAAATAATTTTCTAAATGTATCTGAAAAAATCACAGAAAAAGATCCTCATCCCTCAATTTGAAAAAAAAGGGGGGGGGGAAACCCCAATATTTTGCACATGGCACAGGATATCTTAAATTATTTGATGTTTTTCATATTTAAATAATCGGAAATCAATATTTTTGAAAAGGGCGTGTTTTTAATATCTAAAATTTGACAAATGTATTTTATTTGCTTGAATATTTTATGGTGAATCAATATAACTGGCTTGTCGATAATATTATTTAGTTATATTCAAAGTTATGCATCATGATCACAGACGAGAATTTGATGAATGTAACGCAGAAGCATTAATTTTGGAAATTATTGCTTATTTCAATGTATCAACATAAAATTATGCATAGAAGTTTTCGAGGCTGTTTTTTGAATTTACAAAAGAATATAAACAGAAGACAAGTGGGAATAGATGAGGATTTTAATAATATTAATTTATATCGGTTTATGAAAAAAGCATTCCAAATACCATGAAACTATCATGGCTTTTACGCATGTGTTTAATGATTATTGTACCGAATTAGAAGTATTTTTCCAAAACCATAGTTTATCTAAAGAAAAGAACTGTAACTTTATTTTTTTTAAAAATTGTAACATGCATTTCTTTTTTATATACTTATAAAATATAATTTTAATGTATATTTGTTTTCCTTTTTTTTTAAGGAACATTCCACTAAGAACTCACGAGTTAAAGAAATAATCTCTAGTCCCTTCCTCCAAAAGAAAACGCGTGGCCGCGGTAGCCTAGTGGTCAAGGTATCGGATCGTGGCTGGCTTGTCACAAGTTTGAACCCAGTACCACTAAAGACCCACCGTGTAGGGGAGGGATGCACGTTAAATATATCGAGAGCTCAAAGTTCCTCCCGTTGGTGTGGTGTGGTAGTTAGAAAAGGGGGTGCCAGCTCAGGTGTCATCTTCGTCACTTGACCATGGTTCAAAATTACGAGGTCCGTCGCCAAAAGCTCTCGAGTAGCTGAACAGTGCGACGTTAATAATCAATCAATCAATCTTCGAAAAGGGAATCTTCGAATCTTCTGGGAGGGCAGGGACCTCCCACCTCTCTTCCCCTTCCACCAACCTCACGAGAGGACTTGCGGCTCGACGGCTATTTAGAGTACCACCTGCCACAAAGGCAATATACATTTAAAAACACCCATGCCTTCTCTGGGATTCGAACACAGGTCCTACGGCACAACTATCAGTGCCACTAGCCACTAGACCGGATCGCGAAGAGCCTACGATTCTAGGGGGTCCAAAGCCCCACTGACGTCAAGTATGTGACTTTGCAGGGGGGCCCTAATATTATCCGTTACGCCACTACACACACACACATATATATATATCAGGCCCCAGGCCTGCTGATAAAATGAGAAGGGCATCATCTCTAAAATAACTTCTTTATTTTTCTTCAATCACATGACATCCAACATGGCGGCATTTTGACGCGCAACCGGGTGGAACAATAGACAACATTTCGTCGAGGAGTCACCAGCTAATCTTTTTCGAATATGCTCTCTCTTTCGTTAGCGCGCTCTACCTTTAAATAGGTTTATTTACCCACAAATCCCTACGCGATAATAAAGAGTTCGCTCTGTTTTTTATTATTTATTACTTACTTAATTTTGAAGCTTAACTTTCCAAACCCGACATTATATATATATATATAGTGAGAAAGATAATGAAGTAATTTTGTGAATAATGCAATGTTGACGAAGAGGAGTATAATTATCTTCACCACACACACAACCTTGCAATCCTATATTGCACATAAAAGAGAAATCATTATTTACGCACTAATACAAACATATTTTTTTAAATGTCTCTGTTTCAGAATAAAATAATTCAACTCTAAAAGAAAGGTATTGTGTCATTACAGAAAAACACGGGCGAAGCATGAAAAGTAAAGCAGAAACAACATGAATGGGCAATTACGAATGTGTTTGTTTAATTAACGTCACACTAGAACAACATAATAGGCTATTAGAGGCTTGAACGAGAAAACGAAGAAAATAATATAGAAAACCCACGTTCAATGAGCGAGGGGAAAAAAATGTTTTTACTTTCTGCTGAACTATATGAGTTTATTTTATAGAAATCAGCTCTTTTGATTTTGGATATTGCATGTTGAGTTTATTTGGTTGCAAAAACTTGTGTTTCAGATAAATGTATTTAATTTTATTTGATACAGTACACACGCTAGTGTACAAAATTTAAGGAATAAACAAACACGTTTTCCGGTTATTTTTAAAAAAAACTACTCAACCCTTTTTAATAAACATTGCTATGCATAACGAAGACACTATGATTTTCTTAGTAGTTTTTTTAAGCAAATTTTATCTTTTTTTGTAATATGTAAATTAAAATAACTGGTAAGACAGGTCATGAAACACTACTCCGTACGGTTTTATTTTTGTGCTCGCGTTTCAGAAAGCTTAAGATTATTTTTGAAACTTTTAGAAATAATGGAACAAAGACAACTTTCAGATGATGAAATACGATGGAGAGTAGTTGGGGGATTGGAAGCAGACCAATTTTTTAAACAAAGAAAACAAGATGACTCAATGCGTCTTGAAATGTTGTTTCCAAATTATGGAACCTAGTTCTAAGAAATCAGAGCAAAAAACCCAGAAAACTAGTGACTGAAAAGTCACGAACCCCCAAGATGACCGCTACTTTGATTTAACTGCAATAGGGAGGTACAACTACTCAATTCACAAATGAGCCTTCCATTGCTTCTTGCACCTAACATATACAGTTGAATGAGCCTATTTCAGGAAACCGTCCCACTCATTGCAAGTCGGCATACCTAGCATAGCGCATCTTTCTTTTGGAGCCTATGTTTTTGTTCATTTTTGAGTCGAAATTCAGTCGGATTCTCAAAAGGGAAGATCCAGTTACCGGTACCATCTCTCCAGCCTCAAAGAAGGGACTGGAGACAAGTGGACGGGCATACAGCACAGCTTCTCAAACTGTAGGGCGTGACCATTTTGAAAAGTCGAAAACTATTTAAAAAGAATATTAATTTATTTAAAGATTTCTATAAAAAAAAACTTTAACACTGATATAAAATGCATAGAAATGTATCAGTACTGCACAATGTATTTTATAATTAATTTAACAATATTAAGTTAAGATTAAATTTGATAATTACCAGTGACCCCACAGGCTTGTCATATATAAAATTATATGCAAAAATTAACACTTATCTTGATAATTTGTACGGTTTATAATTAACTGCCGATTAGAAGTTATATATATATAGGTGATTCGTTCCCCAATACCACCGTTTTGCACGTATGTACGCGTTTGTGGTGTATTGGGGTGAAAAAAAGGGGAATTAATATAAACAAATCCTCTGAAATAAGTAAATCCTTCGCAAACACTGTTAAGTCATTTTATTACATTTCAAAACCTTCGGAATAATTTTATGGATAGGAGTGATCAGAAAAAAATCGTATTTTGGAAAGACGTATGTATACGTCCGGGGCAATTTACGCACTGGCTGAGCGAGACATTTATATACGCCAGTGACACTCTTAAGAGGTTAAAGTCCTATCGTAGCTTTATTATCGTAATTTCGAATTCGATACATTGTTATTGAATGGAGGGGGTGCGATGAAAATGATGATTGAATATTGGGTTGCAAGTATGGAGAGTTTGAGAAGCACTGTCATACAGAGTCTTTCAAGGAGGCACCTAGACTCATCTGAAGTATAGGGATGAGATCTTAGAGCCTTGTGTCAAGTTTTGCAGGAAGATAATTGGCACCCAGGTTCTTTTTTTATAGACGATAACGCTCCTCCACACATGACTCGGTTGATCGAAAAATACTTCGA
The DNA here is from genome assembly GCA_019973955.1 of Trichonephila inaurata madagascariensis. Classification (NCBI taxonomy): domain Eukaryota; kingdom Metazoa; phylum Arthropoda; class Arachnida; order Araneae; family Nephilidae; genus Trichonephila; species Trichonephila inaurata. The sequence continues at coordinate 470,772 of BMAV01023763.1, forward strand.
GATAGAAAATATTCAGAGAACGGAATATCCGGCCAGATCCCCAAACCTGAATCCCATAGAGTACACTCAACCTTTTTTTCTGGTAGGCCGCATACATATGTTAGTTATTTCACGCAGGCCACAACATGAGGAGGAATGGGGAAAGTGTAGGGAGAAGTGCTGTAAGACCAAGGTAACTTAGGAAATGTGGAAAATTGATCAAAACATTAGAACTCCTTTTTTGCTTTTTTAATTATTTTTTATAATTTTTTATTTATTTTTGTCTCTAACGCTAAATATTAAAAACATTTAAGAAATACTTGTTCACAATATCTGCATCAGTAAACGGTTTCATATGATTACCAATAATGTAACAAACTTCAAAAGACATTGTTTCTGTTGCAAAATTATTCAAGAAAGCCTATTTATCACCTCTTGAAAGAGATCATCGAGGAAAAGTGTCATTGAATGATTCCTATTTATTCGTATTTTTTAAATACAGCACTTTCGTGACAAATCAAACAATTATTGATTCAAGTTTGTTTTTCACTACAAAATAGTCCAACTCCCAATCGTCTTTAAACAGTATCTTTTCTTGGAATATTTTTCGCTTGAAAGATATGAAAGACAGTTAAAAAATAGTTCCACGCATAAAATGGTCCCCCCGCCACACTGTTGTCTATTATCACTAACCATAACAGTTACAAAGAGAAAAAGAACATCAATTCGCACCCGTACGACATCGACACCAAAAATCAAAAGATATATTTTTATTCCACTGTTCTTAAATAAGTGAATTTCTCAGAGCAATTGGCCTCTTAAAAAGGATCGGTGGGTTGCATGTGCCACAGGTAAAGTATCACTGTGTCTTAGCAGAGCCTTTGTCGCACACTAGCCACCTCCTTGAGCTAACAAGTGTCTTGTCCGGCCCGCTGCTCTTTTCAGAGTTTTGTTTTTTGTCAACTTAAATTTGTCTTTCTCTCCCTTTCCTTTTAGAATTATTTATTGAAAAATTGTTTTCGTAAGCATTTGACTGGCTTAAGACAACTACTTCTGTTTGAAATTATTTTCCATTGACAATGTTTAGAGAGAATTGGTGAAATTATTAAAATTAGCTCTAAATCAAGAAAGGTTCATTTTAGTAGTAAAAATACTTCCTTAAGTGATTTCTAGCAACGCTTACTAATTTGCATCCATAAATGTGAGGGAACACTCTTAAATGAACAAGAGATATACTAAAAGCCTCAAAAGAAGAGACAAAAACACATTGTGTATTGTACTACATGCTTAAAAGTTAATAAAAAAATCATTCAAATGACTTTTATATTCATTAATGTAAACATGAAATTTCAGAATAAAATACTTACGGTATTATTGGTAAGGTTATTTTTATTTTTTTTTAAATTTTTTTCAGGAAATTTGAGAGTTTAATTTCCAACATTATATGTGGACAATGGTTGTTTTTGCACTGAGCCACATGAATAAAAATATGGGCCATTCCATATGGGTATCCACTCGTATTAACTGGTGACTTTTCTCTGCATTATTTAAAGTATGTTTATGAGAATAAAAGTATTTAGAATTTTTTTAAAGTATTTATAGTATCATCTGTAGGAATATCTTGATGTACTTTGAAATTTTTTCTGGTTTTAGAATGTCAAAATGTATTACTCTATTAAGAAAATAAAAGGTAAAATTATATTTAAATCTCCTTTTTAAAACCTTTTTTAAGGAAAAATAAGCTAATAAACTGGCAAATGTGAAGGACATTTTCGTGTCAATATGCAATAACGTATTAAATCCTAATAAAGCTTTGAGATTCGCGCATGTATTGCTTTCAATAACAAAAGATAATTGGATTTTTCATTTTAGAAGTGTTTTTTATGAAGCGTAACATACACATAGAATGAATATGAATGTGATGTTACATTAATAAAATCGGATCTTTTCAATTCACAGGAATAAAAAAGAAATATTGTTTTTTTAAAGAAAATGTTTGAATTTTTTAAAACAGATTACAATGTGTGTGTGTGTGTGTGCTGTAAAAAGGGAGAAAAAATTCTCCATTCAAGTAGTTAAAATTTGTTTGGCCCTAATAGATTTTCTGTCAATTAATATATATAACATACAAGATACTAATTAAAACTAAGGGTTAAAATATAAGAAAATACAGGTCAGAACACGTGTATTTTTTTAAATAAGTCTTCATATGAGTACAGAATCAAGAAGAATTTTTTTCAGCATAATGTTTGTATAAGAATCTCATATTGTAATGCAGTTACATAAAAAGTCACTGGAATACATTAAGCTTTTGAGAAACATTTTGATTAAAGAAAAGTTCTAAATTACATTTTTGAGCTAGTAGTTTGTATTTTGCGTAAAGAACAAAATGTATATTTACTAATGTTCCCTTTAATATAAAATTCGTCTTTAAGTTATTTTAGTATATAATTCTAGTTCTCTTCAAAAGATACAACTGTATTAAAAAGTTATAACATCCAAAAGCTCTCTCTCTCTGTAACTTTATATAATCATTTTGTCTTATTTCTTCCTTTCTTTCAGCTCAATTTATTTCCTTTCGTCGAGTTGTAAGCTTTGATTTTCAATAGATGGAATTAAAGTCTTTAGAAGCCCGTATTTGGAGACGTAGCAAAAGAAAAAAGACGAATTTCTACTCGATGAATTGGGAAATCACTTTTATTCAGAGAAGTAAAGTCTACCAGGGCATTGTGCTCTGGATGTTCTTTTAGTTTATTGAAAGCGATCATTTCCGAAGTTTTTTTTCCTTCACAAGTTGTTTCCAAAGATCATTTACGAATGTTCTTTTTAGTTTCAATAGAAAATTAGATTGTCTCACATTTCTTTCTATACTGTTAGGATTTAGATTTCAGAAAGGATACTTAAGCATAGATAGAAGTGTATTAGTAAGTTTATAATATTTATATCACTTCAATGGCTTAGAGAGCAATGAATGGATATTAAAATAATAATTTGGCTATTAGCTGCATAATTTTATGATGATAGCTTACTTTAGTTTGAAAAATATTCACATAAATACTGTAAAATCCTGCATATAAAACGCACCTATACTTTCAGGCTGCATTTCTTAATTTGTACGTATGCCCACCGCATAACACGCACCCCCTTTTTATGAAAACCCTGAAGTGTACTTATGCAATAATTCTTGTGTCTTTTAAATAAACTTTATATATTTTGATTTATTTAGAAGTCTTAATTTCTTTTTATGCTCACCTCTTTTTTTACTTTTAAAGCTATCAATTTTATACCCGGCGTATAACGCGCACCCGTAAATTTCGATCTTATTTTTTGTGTTGAAAGTGCGTGTTATACGCCGGATTATACGATAGTGTTTCTTTATTTCTTTTTGCACATAAATAATTATTTATTCTATCTCAATGTCTTTAACGACTTAACGACTCGTGCGTTGTGTGTATATCACTTCTGTAACTTAACTTGTCTGTACAGCGTAACGGCTAAAAGAGCTTATATGATCCTTCAATGTTTTGCCGTATTTTTTTGATTCTTCATAGTTTTGGGAAGAGAAGCAATCCATTGTATCATTACCACTATTCTAGTATTTTTTTCTGATTTCACGAGAAAACATTTTTCGTATGGAATATATACAGAAAGTTATCCAGAAGCTCAAGGCATGGAAAAGATAAAAGATAAAAAGATGTTGCTAAATAACATTAAAATTACAGTAATACATTGTATTTCTCTCGTAAAATTACTTCTAGGAAAAAGATAACTGAAGAGAAAAACAAAATGTGAAAAAAGTTCTGAGAATCTTCGTAGATTGTATATTGCTATAGATACATCGTAGATTGGCTGAAAGAAAGACGTGCTTTGGACGACATAAGAAAATCTTCATATGAAGTGAATATTTATTCTAAATCCACTTCGTCTCACTGAAAGATATTTTTGACAAGTGATTTTAGCAATTGAGACAAGAAAATGATTCATTCAATTCAATATTATATGTATTGTTATATATAGAATGATCTTAAAAAAAAAAGAGCCGTAAAAAAACCCATCCCTTACTACCCAGATTGTGGCACTGAGCTATGTCTCACGCATTGCTTCAAAGTATATCATACAAAACAGATGTCCCATGTATAAGAATTGCATAAAAAAGTGTAAAATTTCTGCCCTTAAAAACTTAATTCTGCCCCTATTTAATATTATATGTATATAATAACAGGCATACCTGTTTTTTTCGCACGAGGGAATTGAAAAGTATAGCAATCAAGAGAGAAGGATAGAAAATGATCGGATCAAAATTTAATTTATATTTTGAATAGTTTTAAGTAAACTACAATTTTAAACTCTACGGAAAGAACAAATCAGCAAATAAAGTAGAGAGGTAAAATAAATAAAAAAAATTTATTAACCCGGTATTTATCTCCCACCTTCATCTGTCAGTCAATATATCAATATTTCCTAAAACAAATATGTGCAAGTTATAGAAAACAATATATTTATATGCAGTAAAACCTGTTTTTGTGTGGTAGATAGGGACTGCGTAAAATAAACGCACAAAAAAAATATTCGAAAATTTCATAAATTCTTACTTATAACAAACTAATTCGTGGAAATACTACAGAAATTTTTTTTATGCGGTGGAGGGTGACAGCATAAAAAAAGCAGCATTTATAACTGATTTTTTTTGGCAACATAAAGTAACAGACAAGTTTTTGGAAATGAAGTTCAGGTGATTAGCTTGTAAATGTCACGATAACCAGATATGCAGGATCGAAGCTCTATTTGGAATTTCTAACTCCTTTTGGCACACAATGGTATCTATTTTAAGAAAATACTTTTCCGATTTGTTGGAAAGCTGGATCTCTGCATATATTTTATCCACTCTCAAAGAATACGGTTCTTCTTGTCCGTCTTCATAATCTATAAAATGGCTGTGGTAGGGGGATGTGTGGATGTGTGGTGTAACAAAATAATTCGTTTTAATTTAATTAATTAACTAGCTCTTACGGATTAAATTTTCCAAAGTTGAGTATTTTGTGGATGTACATCTCTTGATTTCAATGTGAGGCTGTGGTAGCCCAGTGGTCAAGGTATCTGATCATGGCAGGCATGGCATGAATTCGAGCCCAGTACCGCTAAAGACCCGCCGTGTAGGGCAGCGATGCACGTTAAATTTGTCGAGAGCTGAAACGTTCTCCCGTTGGTGTGGTGTGGTAGTTTGGAGAGCGGGGTGCCAGCTCAGGTGTCGTCCACGTCACTTGACTATGGTTCAAAATTACGTGGTCTGTTGCCAAAAGCCCTCGTGTAGCTAGCTGAACAGTGCGACGTTAATATTCACTCACTCATAATATATAAAATTATTGATAATGTCACTGTCATTGAAAATTTCTTCTTCAATCCAGCGCGGGCTGATGGCGCGTTGAGAGAAAGCAAATGAACGTGCCATGTTGGGAGACTACTTATAACAAATGAACAGAGCATCTTGAAGTGTATAAATGTACATTTCAGTGGCGTAACGTGCACCCCTGCATCACGGGGGGGGGGAGGGGGTCAGGACTCTAAGGGGCAAGGTCTGACTAACGCTAAGTATGTATTTACCCAAATTATAAAGTATTAAAGGCAAAACTCCTGACTTTTTCAGTTAGGTAGGGCCCTAATATTCTTCGTTACGCAACTGGTAAATTAATAGAAAACGTTACAGTGGCGCCAAAGACGTTGAAATTCATAGACCGCATAAAAATGATTGCACAAAAAAAATCACACAAAAATAAAATCGCATAAAAAAAAGGACCCCCCCCCAAACAGGTTCAACTGTATACATTTACGCCACAGTGAGAGACGATTCCCGCAAAACCCGCATTTAGCAAATTTCAATTCAACAAAAGAGACATGCCTGCCGCCATAGTTCAAGTTTGTTGGTGTAATATTTCCCGAGATTTTGTGATGAGTGAGTCGCTTTTTCTGGTATAGTATAGTCTCGTTTTTCTCGTATATATATATGCAACAACATAGTCCACACACACTTTTCCAACAAATGTCAACATCCTCCAATAAAAATCCCACTTACTGAAGGAGTGCGAAGTAAAATATATTGAGAGAAAGTTAAAAACGACATATTAAACATGGACAACGTACCAGATCGTCAGTGACGGGCGCATGAATAAGAATAATAGCCATTGAAAGGCAATGACGTTTGACTGTTAAATGTTGTGTACTTTAACAATAAATGTGTTCGTCTTGTTAGCACTTTAATTTATTCTGCTCAAAAACATGCAGATCTCTATCCTTTTATTATTAATATTATTATTATGTTGTCATACGAATAGGAAAAACATTGATTTTAAGTAATACAATGTTTAGAAGTTTCTTCATACAAGTTGTTCTAAATGGTTAAATTTAACATTTCAGAAGTATTTAAACTGAAGTTAATATCTATGGGGTATGTGTGTGAAGCCAATTTAATAAAAAAAGTTGCAGTTTTTGGATCAAATCCTTTATAAAATAGAGTTAAATAGATAATCAATAGTTTATATATTCGCTGGTTCTTTTTTATTCTTTCGGTGAAAAACATAATCAACTCCTACATTTTCACAGTTAATATAAATTTAAAGAGGTAAAGAATCAAAATGTTCTCACAACCTAACCCTCCTACAATGCATACAAACTTAATTTCACACAAATACATACAAATACATTCAATATTCATATAACTTTAAATATCGTTAAATCTTTTTATGTTCTTGCAAATTATAACTATTTTTCCTTTAATTTTAAGTACCTTATATCTACATCAATCCTAGTGAAGCAATTCAAATCTATCGTATATATATATAAGTAAATCAAAACACTCGTTATCAAGTTTAAATTACTCATCGTTGTACTAGAAAAAAATCTAAAGACTGCACATATAACAGGTTTGACCATTCGTAATTTTTGTCTTAGTTGCTTAAGCGAAGTACTTTGTGTAGTATTCAGTAATCTAAATCACACTGACTTGAGCATTTTAGCCCTTCATTTATGTAATTAAATACTTCATTCAGAAGCCACTAAGAATAATGAATATCTAATATGAATATCAAACATCTTACTGTGTAGCTTATAGTTTTAAAAACTTTTATTCAGTCTTATAACTTTTGCTTTTTAGTCACTCGAGACAAACCGATTTAATAAAACATTGTCAAAGATATAATTGTAAAAAAAAATCAGTTAAAGTATAGTCATTAAGCATTTTTATTAATTTCAAAATAGACAATAATTAAGGTATCCGACTACTTGCGACAACTTTTTTTTGAAAAAAATGGAGATATGGAAATTTTTTGTGATTTTTAGATTTATTTAGTATATTTTAAGGAAAAAATCGTAAAATTGAAAACAGAAATTTTTCTTTATTATTATTAAAAGGGGGAAAAAATGGTGAAAATGTACAAAAAATTAAATAAACGGGGCCCACTCTGTACAAAAATTTTTTGAGCAAATTCTCAATTTTTTAATTTTAATGTGTTACTTTGTTATTTATGTTTGAAATGACCTTCAGAATAATAGATATTTTGATTTTCACAAAAACTAGAGCACTCTATCTTAGTGAGTACATGAAATTGCTTAAAAAAACAGTGATTATATTCACATAAAGGACTGTAAATTTTGAAATAAAACAGCGATTGATAAATCTGAAGGTCAAAATACTTCTATTGTTATACAAAACATTCACAAAAAATTTCAGCAAATTATTTTCAAAACTTTTTGAGCAAAAGTTGTCCCCGTTTGAGTTTTTCGGGGAAAAAAACACATTTCGAGTCCAACGCATTTTAAAGTTTGACATCTTGTGTAAAAGTTATGGCATCTTCTTTTATTAAACACTTGTAGTTTTTGTTCTAGTGAATGGAAAATAAAAATCTTGGTATCTTTATTAAGCTAATAAGATGGCTTATAAAATAAAATGATAAAAAAAATGTGTCAATTTTTGAAAAAAATCATGATTTTAGGATTAAGTGCGAAAGTAATTTGTGTTGTGTTAATATTAAAATAAAGTCTCCCAAAAGGGGATGAACGGACGACCTATTTCAGACCATTTGTTCTCGAAACAGATTCGATCAATTCCCCGATCTCCCGTTTTTCTCGTCGGGAAATCGTGTTTGGGGAAGAGATATCCAGGAAAACCTGAATGCTATTGACACTTGAAAAGTCTATCCCAACTTTAGGGGGAAGGGAAAAAAGCACACTTAATCTGGTTTATTCTTTACAAATATTATTGATATGAAGAATGGGAATTAGAAAGTAAATAACAAAAGAATGCGACACTTTCGTCATTTATTATATATATATATATATATATATATATATATATATAAAATTTAATTATAACGAAAAATGATTAAAACATCACTTCCGGGGAAGGTTATTTTAAAATAATTTCATGCAAATTTAGGCGTTGTAAATAATTCATTTAGTTACAAACTTTATTATTAGCAATTTTCATTTTTCTGCTTGAAAGAAATTTTAAGACTCTTTTTAACAAAATACCAGAATCATTTAACTATGTCAAATATATTATACGTTAACTTCGACCGATGAAGAAAATGTCACAATAATGTTTTTATTTATTTATTTTTAGCGTTCGTCAAGTTTCTTAGTATTTAATTTTCCCCATTTTTTCCCAGTGATTTAAAAGGTATCAGATTTAAAATTTAAGATTTATCGAGATTTATTTAGATTTACATATTTTTTCTTTCTTTGCATTTTTTATAAGCTGAAAAGTAATTTTGTCAACTCTGGAAGCGAACGATCTAGTAATTATAACAACGTAACCAAATGAATCAGTGTTTCATATGTGATAGTGTCTATTTTGTTATGTTTGTTTTTTAAAAGAAACGTGGATTTTATTCTTTCTATTTCTTTTTTTCCTTCCCCTTACGAAAATTATTGCTTGTACTTTTTATTGGAATAAATATTATGGAATTTGATTGCTGAATTTTTTTTTATTAAATTGGTATTTAAAAGTAACATGAAGGCTACTGCTAACTCCCTTGAAAAGTGTGAACCAACGGTAAGGTTGCAAAAAAAAAAAAAAAAATGACACCTGGGACACTCTGAAACTCTTCTCCTAACCTCCCTATATTCGCTTACATCTCGCACTATACAGGGTGTATCTAAAATCTGCGGCAAAACTTTAAGGGGTGATAGTACACATCAAGACAAACAATAGAAAATAGGAAACTTAGGGTCCCAAACGTCTTCGAAAGAGATAGGTGCCACTAAAGTTTAGGGTCCGAAATTTCAAATGATTACAAAAAACAGAAAAATGGGTCGATTCGTTAGCGGTTTTCGCTAAAATTATTCTTTTTGTCAGTATTTTCTTCAGAAAAATAAATTTTAAAGATAAAGTTCAAAAAAGGGCGATAGAAGGCGCTTTAGACTTTGGAGTTACGAACTAGTTTTTACCGTTATTTTTTGTATCACATTAAATGCTTTCAAAGACTAAACTTAAATTTTGAGCTCAAAATTTGAATCGTTGGGGGTGGTTAAGTAGCGCAAGCGAAATTGTGTTCAGGAGGTGAAATATGAAACTTCCTTCCCTCTGAACAGAGTTCATTTATTCCCGATCTTGGTGTCGTAGACCAGGCAGCAGCTACTATCTCCTACATGTAAAATAAACGAGAGAGGGATGACAAAATTAAAAAAAAATTTATAATAGACATGAGCAACTTCTTTGCTCAAAATAAAAAAGAAACAATTCGATGTACGCAAGTAGTGCGTAAGGTTGAATGAGTGATGATACGTAGAAAATGTTACACGCATGATTTTCTTGCGGAATCACAAAAACTGCTCAAAAAAGTGACCACCAGCAAAGATGCAGGCCTCACACCAGCTGTGGAGGAAATGTAGAACATTAGGAAATACCCCGGGCATCTCTCGGATTTCGTCTGCTATGACGGCAATCCTCGAAACCAGGGCCTCGTCGGAGTCGACGGAGCTTGCGTAAACAAGACTCTTCATATGGCCCCAGAGGAAGAAGTCTAGGCAGGAGAGGTCAGGCGACTGTGCGGCCAATTTACCGGACCACCCCGCCCAATCAATCGCCCTGAATATGCTGTATCCAATGCACTTCGCCCATCTGCATTGAAATGTGCAGGTGCTCCGTCATGTTAGAACCACATACGAGCCTTTATGTTGGCTGGAATACTTTGCAGTAGAACTTTACATCCTTACATACAATTAGCACCATACAGTTATATCCTTGTGTACTACACTTTGCAGGCAAATCGGGTGATTTGCATAATCGGGTATTTTCCGGGGAGAAATTGCTCATGTCTGTTATGAATAACTTGTTTTATTTAATTTTGTCATCCCTCTCTCGTTTATTTTACGCTTAGTGGGTAGTAGCTGCTGCCTATTCTACGACTGAGCATCGAAGATCGTGAACAACTGGACTGTGTCCAGGGATGGAGGCGAGTTCAAATTTCACCTCCTAAACACAGTTGAGTTTGCGCAACTTAACCACCCCCAACGATTCAAATTTTGAGCTCAAAATTTAAGTTTAAGTCTTTGAAAGCATTTAATGTGATACAAAAAATAACAGTAAAAAATAGTTGTTCGTTACTCCAAAGTCTAAAGCGCCCTCTATCGACATTTTTTGAGCTTTATCTTTAAAATTTATTTTTCAAGAAAATACTGACAAGAAGAATAATTTTAGCGAAAACCGCTAAGGAATCGATCCATTTTTCCGTTTTTTATAATCATTTGAAATTTCGGACCCTAAACTTTAATGGCACCTATCTCCTTCGGAAGACGTTTGAGACCCTAAGTTTCCCGTTTACTTTTGTTTGTGTTGATGTGTACTATCACCCCTTAAAGTTTTGCCACACAGAGTTTAGATGCACCCTGTATAATTTAAAACAGCAGACAATCACTATTTATGTTCTTAAATAATATGTGTGATCTATCCTCATGTTGAATCTATTGTTTAGCAACATTTAGCTATCTAACTGATCGAAAAGTATTCATATTTCTGTCATCAAACAAAGAGTTTCAATTTATTTGTCAACACAATAATACATAACTTCCTTCAAAGTAATCCTGTCCGATTACAATACACTTCTCCGTAAATTGTCCTTATATCCTGTCTTAAAATCATTTTCCTGTAATCCAGTAAAAGGTACTAACGAATTTTTCTATATCAATCGACTCAAAATAATTATTACGAAGATGCAGTTTTCTATGTAGAAATAAGAAAATTTCGCATGATGCCATGTCAGGTGAATATGGTGTTTTTAGAGCTGTATTTGTAAACGCTTTGTAAAAAAGTCACAAATAATAATGATGTTGAAAATATGTGATGCAAAACCGATAAGTTTTCACACCACAGCTTGGGTCACTTTCGATTAATGGTTGGCAGAAACGATCGAAAAGATACAAATAATGATCTATATTGATCACCAAGCCAGTTCGTAGACATTCCTAACCACCCCAATCGGATAACATTACTTGAGTTTTGAACGCCAACCAAATACTATTATTTTTAATAAAAAACTGTAGTCTCCTTTAACATTTCAAACGGGTTTGAAGCAGAACATCCATTTAGGAAACTTCATAAGAGAACATTTAGGAATCATCCATAAATAATCCTCTTTGTTCAAGTGCATTCAACAATTTAGATAATCAATGAAACGAAAATTTTTCTCATTAAAATAATTATTTTCAATTGAAAAAAAAATAAATAACCCACCCTCGAGTGCTGTCACATGTTTATACCAGTCGTAAAAATATTTGATGAAAGGTTACATTTGATATCTACTGTATGTGCATATTTTAATGGCAACATTCAGAATAAAATTGAAAATTACATATTTATTGTTTTGATCACAATAATCAGTGAAGTTTTTGTTTAAGAAATTAAAATAAAATATACTGACCAAAAAGAGCAGCAAGGTTTCCCATCATTAAAAGCCTTTCTTCATCTGTATACATTTCAAGATCAAAGATTTCTTTTCTTACGGTATCAGATACTTTGTAACCTATATATTCAACAGAAATGCATAAAGTTAAGTTTTTTTACTAAGAAAATAAATTTACAGTAATTTACACCTTGGAAATACGTTTCTAACATTTAATTTCCCTCGCAAATTCCCAGTGAATTATAGAGTATAAAAGATTATACTTATTGATGTTAAGAAAATATAATTCGGTGCGCTATTTAAACTATCAAAAACAGAGCTAATATATTGATAGATTGAATGCAATAAATAACGAAATGTAATCTTATTTTTATTTTGTAAGACAGAAGGGTGATTAATTTTTTGCCTCCATCTGAAGCATCTCGAGGGTTATTGATCATTTCCAGCGATGGAGACGACACCCTTCAAGACGAACCGTCGTTTCGGCATTGAATTAACCCATTTGTCCTTAAGAACACTCTTCAGCCAATCTTTGCTGGATATATTTGCTACGCTCTATCAAATCCCTGAGATGTTCGAAAGAATTCAGATCAGGTGACCACGGGGGCGTGTGCAGTTGATTGAGAACATTATACAAGAGACAAAGCTTCCTAATCTCAGCGGTATGCTTAGGATCTTTATCGTGTTGGAAACGAAACGACGATCCCAAGAAGGTGGCACTTTCATTTACATTGTTTTTAGGACATCAAGGTAATCGTATTTGTTCATAATTGATTCGATACACTCCAACTTGCCTACAGCATTGCTTGCCATGAACCCCTACACCATGACTCCACCACCGCTGTGCTTTACCGTTGGTACTAAATGCTCTTTTTGTAGCTCTGTGCAAGAACAAACTTACGACCTTTTATGCCGAAATTTGCTCTCATCGGAGTCCTCCTGAACTCCGGAGGCTTAAATATGTGCTCTTTTGCATAAGCTATCCTTTAAGCCATTGAAATATAAGGCTTTCTGTGAGCCACTTGACGGCCTTTTACAACATTTTTTTCCGCACAAATGGTTTTGTTAAAATTCTCGTGAATGTCTGTTGCCATTTGAGTAGCAGTCAATCGCGGATTTTTTTTTAACCAAGAATATCATACTTCATTTTTCTTTGTTATTGGTGTTGTTGCTGTTGCTTATGCCACCTGATCAACAGTAACATCAGATCATGGTCCACGAAATTCATCGTGGCTAAGGGCTAGAATTTTACGCCTGTCGTTAGCTTTAGCTTTGAGCACCATGCAAATGACAGAACTATTTTTCTCGGTACCACCCCAATTTTGAGGGAGAACACCCTGGGAGTGATCATGGGCTTCCCACCTCTCTTCCCCTTCCACCCACCGCACGAGAGAACTTGCGGCTCGACGGCTTACCGCAAAGGCACTATACATTTACAAACATCCATGCCTTCTCCGAAATTCGTGCCCTCAGTCATCGTCACTAACCCGAATACTGGATGGGCAAGCGTTTTTCTCTGATTGTGAGTTAAGATGGACATGTATAGGTTTAAAGTTTTTAATAACAGGCTAGATAAATGAATACCCACGGATCTGGCTAGATTTCGACGACTTTTCCATCTTTTCACAGGGATTTTACGCTTAATGATTCCTTTGATTTTCCATGGCCTTGAATTGCTTCGTATCTCACAAAAATAATTGCGCCACAACTTTCTAAAGCTATTTTACTTGATAATTGAATGTAAAAACTGTGTTAACCTGTTGATAAAAAATCCAGGAATCAAGAATATTCAAATAATAAACGCACACTTTTTCTGCCTACTATTTGTGTGCTTTGCTACAAAACTCCCATTATCTTACGTAGTTTGAATTCAAAATTAGCAAAATCTTGCAAGCTCACAATACATAAATAATAGTAAACAAATTCATGAAATTTTTTACCTTTGTTGTACGATTTGTTATGGGGACTTTTTCTTCCGAATCTTTGGTTACGTATTTAATCAAATAGTATTGAACAAACTTTTTTAAATTTTATTTTACAAAATGAAACCTTTTTAAAAAATCCCACCTTTTTAGTATAAGTATAATGCTTTTATAATAGAAGTTAATAACACAATTTGTAATTTAAATAAATCAATATCCATAAAATGAACAACATATCAAAACGGAGAGATTTCCAAGAATAAGATATAACTTAACTCAGTGGCGCAACAGCCCATGAGGGACACAAGGCCTATTGTGTTCAACTCAGTAGACGTGACCTTGGGCCCTGAGGTGCATGAGCAGATGTTCCGGTCAGGTGGTCAGTCTGACACGAAACCCCAGTGTTAAGTTCCCAAGCAAGCTTGGTACTCATTTATCAACCCACTGAACTCAAGTATGAAAGGCTGAGTCAACCTTGCCCAAACCGGGTTTTGAACCTCGTACCTGTGGTGTGGAAGCGCGATGCACTAGACACTCAGCCAAGAATAAGATATAGTGTATGAAAATAGATTATATTTATTAAAAAAATTAGGTCGGAAGTGTTAAAGTAAATATGACGTCAGTTCTTGAAAATCAGACGTAAAACTTAACAAGCAAACTTGTATAAAAAAGCTTATAAAGGTAATATCAGAAAAATTCTATATCTCTTAATATAAATTCTTGTAAAACATTTTTCGTACATGCAGTACTTCGGATACTCTCTTAAGAATTTTTCAGTTTTTACAAATTTAAACAGAAAGAATTTTTTTTAAAAAAATTCTATTAATGAATCTTATATTGTATTTAAGATTTTTTTTTTAAAAAAAAGTTTCCCTTCTTCTTTCTTAATAGTTTCCCATTGATTAAGACGGACAGGTTTGATATTTTGACGCTTTTTTTGTGAAGTATATGCAAATAAGATAATAACTATTTCTAGAGTTTAAAACGCAATATCAACTGCGGGATGTGTTAAAAGAAGATAACTCTTTCACTCCATCAGTGTAATTCTAAGCTATGTAGAGATTTATTTGATAAGAGCTCAAATATATAGAGAAATGACGTATAAAAGTACTCTTAAAGATCCGTGATTGCATAATTTTTTTATAGCTGTAATATTTGAAATTAGAATGGCTTCTACATTTTTCGAATATCCGTTTTTTTCTGCAATCCAAAAGAGCAGCGAATAAGGAAATTTAAAATATACTCTAGATGCTGTTAAATAAATACACGTGAGAGGTACTTAGAGAAATAGAATAATGTAAAACATTTTAGTCTTCATTGGTTATTCGCTGCTCGTAATAGTTTTTGTTTCGCTGTTTTCATCTAATGTTCTATTTATGTCACGTAAAGCACCGATTGAAGGATGGGATACCCTATTAAATTTATGTTATGGTCGATTCGGCATGTTTCTTCTTATATGTTTCAAAGTATTTACTACGGAAAGATACGGGGGCAGGCAAGTTATAGTTTCATGGCCTATCCAAGACTGTCCAGCAGATTGGTAATTTATTAACTTTAAAATTAAAGCAAAACGAGGGGTACTGGCAATCATCCAGTGAGCTTAGAATTGTAAAACTAGTCTCCGAGAACCTAACAGAATCGCAAAATAGTATTTAACAAAAGGAGTTCAATGTATACGGGTTAGATATAAGGTAATGTATTGCCCGATAGAATACACAATAGTAAGTAGATTCCCAATATATATATAACAAAGTACAATATTAAAAAAGTAATTAACACGCACATAAAAAAGAACTTGCACGAACTTACTCAGAAGAGAGAATATAAAGATTTTGAATCAATTGATTCAAGAAGTCTAGTAAAAACAAAAAGTCCAGAAAAAAGGGAAAGGAATATTATTTTCACTGCATACATACTAAGTAAAAAAGTTTTTTGAAAGAGCTAGGAGAGAGAAAGTATATAAGAATCCCTTGCAAAGGAAATATATAATAAAACATGATATATAAATAAGTATATAATAAAACATGATATATAAAGTATATAGAGAGCCGATCCTGCATATCAAGGAACAGAAAGAGTAGATTGACCCGTACATTAGATAAAACAAAAAACAAAAAATGTGTGTGCTTATGACCACACGATAAAAGTGATAACTTCAATTTTTTTAATTTTTCTTTCAGGGATTAGTTAGGTGAATAAAAAACAAGAGGATATTAGTATTGTCCTATAAAATTATTTATTCATATATCTGTACTCATAAAGTAATATTTTTGTGCGAAATATATATACAATCATATTTGGGAATTAATTGTATTCTAAGCAGGAAACAATAGGTTTATGGTAGCTGAAATAGGTTATAAAAATCCTTTAGATTCAAAATTTTATTTAAATATCTTTTAAAAAAAACTCCGTCAAGCGTTGTTCCGTACTTCCTCGTGCTTCATTTGGAACATTTGACGTAATTAAATTGAAATTTGATTTTAAAGATCTACTAAAGGTTTTGATTTGTCTTTTGAAAAATCTACTTTAAAATTCCTTCTTAAAATCAAAACAATTTGTTCAGAAGATCCGATCCGGCTTTGTGAATTTTGGTTGTAATTTAATAATATTCAATTCTATCCATGAATTAATTTAAGCAAAGGGATAGTAAGACAGGTAGTTGATTGGGAAGAGAGGAATCTAGGTCAAAATCTTTAAAAAGGGATTTAATCAGAAGATTTATATCACATAATCTCTGACTTATACTAGCTCTTTTGTCATTGTATGGGAGTTTTGTACAAATACATCCGGTGCTGCTGCAAAGAAAGTCTTCTTAATTATATTTTGTTTTCTTGTATTTAAATTATTTAATGTAACTTTTTCTTAATACCTGTATACTTAATTTTGTTATATTTTAAATTTTTAATTGTTTTAGTTTTCTTTTTAGAATCAAAGTATATTTAAGTAATGTGATTAATAGAACTATTTGTTCAATGTTATTCCGATTCGCTTATTCTTACGATCACTGCACTATTGCTAACGATAATTATACTATTTACTTAGTTCTATAAAAATTTGGCCTTTTTTGTACATTTTACATTTAACTCTAGTGTAAGATTTCTCTTTCTTTCTAAGCCTATTTTTTAAAAATATTACGTTTCATTCTCATGCTTCAACTAGGATTAGAATATATATGGTACTTATATGAAAAAATCAATTTTTAAAATTTTTGTCTGTCTGTCTCTCTATCTGTCTTCTGTCTGTTTGTTTGTTCTGGCTAATCTCTGAAACGGCTGGACCAATTTTGACGAAACTTTCACTGGCAGATAGCTAATATGTTATAAGAAATAACTTAGGCTACTTTTATTAAAGAAAAAAAAATTAAGGTTCCGAGAAAATAAAATTAAAACCAATGAAATAGTGAGCAATATAAGATTCAAATAGAGATTATTTATTTCAATAGGGTTTATTTTTATTCAATAGGGATTATTTTTATTCAATAGGGATTATTTTTATTCAATAGGGACTATTTTATTTCGTGAGCCTTCTGTCTCAACGATTTCTAGCAGTTATATCTAACTTTTCTGTTTGATTAGGTTGCTGCCACTCGCGACATTTCCCGTGCATGTCCTTTGATTCTAATTATTTTACAATCCTTAAATGCATTGTCAAAGGTCATGCGTCCCTTTCACCCCCTTCCTTGCGGCTTCCTTTGTGTTCGCGTTACACCCTGCAGCTACTTAGACATATTTTGATCCTAATGATTTTAGTCCTCACCCCCATCGACAGTGTCAAAGGTCATGCGTCCCTTTCACCTCTTGCTCAACAAAAAACGAAGGGAAAAAAATAAATAAAACAAAGAGAAACAGATTCACAAAGTAGAAGAATGACATTATACTTATAGCATAGGTATTTCTTTACGTAGAATAAATACATAATTATTAAGTTTTCGTTAACTCTGCGAAGTGAATAAACACTTTTTTTGTTAAATTCCACGTGGATGAAGTCGCGGGTAACAGCTATTTAACGTAAAATAAATGCATAAGAAAGTAATATTAACGTATTACACACATCCAGATACAAATTATTTACACTATTTTAAACTATTATTACTCAAATTTGTAACAATGTGTTACTTTTGCTGAGCAGGTAGGTGTTTTTAAAAATCGGCCCACAAGAAAGTTACGGGGCGTCATAAATAATAGTAATAATAATAATAATAATAATAATAAATTCAGATATTATATCTAAAGACTTAAAATTTAGTGAACATTGGGTTTTTTTTTTTTTTTTGTTGTTGTTCAGCTGAGATATGCAAAAAGCTTTTATTTGTTTCATTTACAATTCCCGTAAAATTAACCCATTAAAAACATCTTTATCCTTCAGATTGCATTGTTTAATTTTTCAATTCACCCGGGCGAAGAACGGGTATCCCAGCTAATACTAAAATCCGTTTATTATATAAAATCTTAGTTTAAACACAATACAACATCAATATTAATCTACGAGGAGAAGAAGCAAGAATGAGAAGACGCAACACGTATTACTAATCAATAGCGCAATTAACTACTGTGTGTGTGAATTTATCTTTATAGATTAAATCCTATCTAAATAGTAAACGCCTTATACTTAAAGTTTAATTGATCAAGCTTACCGCTATATCCTAGGTAAACAGCTTTGGTCCTTAAAACTTCCGTTTCAGCCTTAATCTGGCTGGCTCTTGCTTAGGCTATGCTCTGTTGGTCTCGGACCCACTTTTGATTCGTCTGCACCGGCACGGCTAGGTTAATTCCCAGAATTAAGATTCCTCTTCTAGATTAGATCCCATTTCACTTAACGACTACTCCTCCACTTAGCGTTCTCATCTAGCGACTTCCCTTAGTGACCTCGAGAATGCTTAACTTCCAATATATATATGATTCCTAATTTGCATATACACGTTCTCTTCTTGAGTTGGTTCTAAATAATTGCCATTCTGGACCCAAAGAATCCTAAGAGGATAATTAATGGAAATCGCGATAAAAGCCCTGTCACAAGTTACTGGAAAAGAACTGTTATAATAAATTGGTCATCGATTTGTATTATAAGTAAAATAAAATAAAATCTAATTTTTATTCATTACAGTTTAAATTTCTATTAAATTTTTCCTGAAAGCCCTGAACTGTTCAAAAGCAGAAAATTATTTGGCTTATTTTAAAATTTTAATACAATTTTCTAGTCTTTTTCTTAGTGAAATTATAAAATATCTTTAAAACTGACGAGAAAGAATTTGTATCTAACCGTTCCACAATATTTCGGGTGAGCTAGTGAATTTTTTTCACTGTACTCTTCAGGAACACGAGGGCTTTTGGCGACGACGTCATTTTGAACCATGGTCAAGTGACGAGGGTGACATCACTGCCACACCGCACCCACGGCAGATTTATCTCTACATGGAGTGTCTTGAGCGGTACTAGGCTCGAACTCATGACACGAGTCCGTTACCGGGGCTCATGCTCATTTCGGGAAAAATAACCTACGACGATGTAAAATGTTAGCGACTCAGTTACAAATAGTTTGAATTATATTTAGAAGTAATAACAGAATAATTTTCTCTAACTTTAGTAATGAGCAAAAGGTAAATGAATTTTTGTTGAATGAATTATATATTTAAGGAAAATGTAACAAAGAAAAATTAATATTTATTAAAAGGTATGCACGAATATGGTAATTAATATGCAACCGAATAAATAGCTTATAAGAAGAAACGACTATTTTTATCTCAGTCATACAATGATTAGATTCACTTCAGTTATGAAAAAATTATAGCCTCAACCAGAAAATAGTTTAGATAAATACAAGAATTAAAAAAGTAATATCACGTGTGTGTGTGAAATCCAATTTTGAGATAAAATTACTTCGACACTTAATGAAAACAATGGTAAAATATTTGAAAAATAAACTCAAATACTTGACAAGTTTGGGTATTATTCAAGTACGATATATTTAAAACTTTTTTTTATATTCTTTTGCGTTAAATAAAATTTAAATTAAAGGATTGATTTCTTGAAATAGAAAGAAATGTTACATTGACACATTATTTAATCGAGTCAACTCTCTTAAAATGAAATCTTTCATTATGTAATGTGTTTTAGGATAATTAAAATTATTCAAGCGCAACATGTTACCTATAAAGAAACAGATATAATATCTTCTTAATCTAAAAAATCTAATCTAAGAAGAAAAACGAGTTTTGGATATTGGAAAATTTTGCAAAAGCGTTAAAAGGAGCAGCTGAAACTCTGAACTCATTAATTATTCACCCCGTTGGTTAATTAATTGAAAACTGATGGGTTTTCTAGCATGTTTGTGTCACACACACATGCGAGAAAATTACTATCTGCAATATGATTTACATCCTTCCAGTAGCACCTGAAAAATCACTATTTAATCATGCTTTGTAAAATGTGATCGATTTCATGTCATTCACACAAAGAGACAGCCTCTATGTACTGCTAAAAATTGTCGATATATTAGGAACATAAGGACTTAAATATAGTTGTCTATCTCTTGTGGCTATTTGAAATATAATTCTGTAAATTTAAATCATTGCTATCAGTTGATTATACTTCCTAATAGTATTTCTAAAGCGAATGTATTGAAAAAGTTGACATTTGACTTAAGAGAAAGTTTACAAAAGTGATTTTAAATTTGAAATCCCTACACATTCACGCAATTCATTGATTAGGTTTCATGGGAGATTGGGTAATAAGGGCTTTTTTTATTCCTAAAATTGATTATTATACGATTTTGCATCGCTATCAAAATATAAATAATAAATTGTCTTTGAATATGGCTACAAAAATAATGAAGGAAATATTACTTCATCGCCAGTTGATAAGTTATGAATTTTTGAGTTGAGAAAACAATTAAAAAACCGTGCATATAAAATTAAGAAATTATTAAATAAATTTAAGCGTGAATAAGCGAGGTATATTATAAGCGACAGAGTATAACAGAGATTTCAAAACCTAAGCACACTTTTTTGTACATAAGTAATGAAACAAGGAAGCCAACTAGTTTAAAGTACTAATTTCCATATCGGGAAGCGAGTATAAGATAATTCATAAAAATTCCAAAAAACCCTAACCGATTTAACAATTTATTGTCAATAAACAATAGTTAAATCTATTAAAGTTTCTGCAATATCAATAAACAATCTATTAAGAAATTTTGCATTAACGCAAAATAAATCACGAAATTCATAGTCAACGATCCTCTAGGATTGCAACGAGCTCAAATTCTTTTTTCCACAAAGAATCTCCTAGTACCACTGACGAATGTAAATGGGTCGATTTATTTTAAATCTTACCAGGCTCAAAGACCTCTTGTTGATGTGGTATGGAAATTTAGAGAGTGCGGTGCCACCTCAGGTGTCAGTCCCAACATTTGACCATAGTTCATAATTACGGTCTATCACCAATATCCCTAGTTTTGACTCCAAGTGTGACATTAAAAATTAATCAACCTACAAAAGACCCACAGTACTTAAAATCGAAGGGTTCACATTAAATAGAATTAAAATTATTACGTAGTGTGGATTATAAGGTGCTACAACTCGGATATCATCGTTATCATTTATTTGTGACTATCTTAATATTCCTCCCATAGTAGTAGAAGGATCATAAATCTAACGAATCTGTGTGTATCAGCTGAAGGATGACTCGAAAAGAACTATATTGTACTGTATGAACATATTAAGAACTTTACGAGTTTTTCACTGGTCATATCCTTATAATTATAGCTTAAAAAAACCTCTACTTCTAATTTAATCTTTTTTCCTCTTTATATATTCACATGATGTTCACACAACAGTTAATATTTTCTTAGTAAAGATCCCCCTATCACAAAAATTAAATCCTATTTCACACACACTCACAATTCATTTTCTAGTCATTGCTCTTATTACTTCACGCTTTATTCTCCATATGAAATCTTAAGTGAAAGATGCTAAATTAACAAGAATTGAAATAACTTTGCCCCCCCCCCACCACCACATTCCAAACTGAAATCAAACTGACGTCAGTTTGTGCTGCTGAGTGGACCTAGAATTGTCGGCTTTCTGGCATGATTGTGAATGAAAAACTTAATATCTGAAAATTCTACTAGCTCTATTTTTAAAACGTCGTGTATATATATAATCTTATATAATTCTCTGAATTTTATATAATCTAGACTTTTATTTGTGACCCTAAGAATTCGTCTCAAAGAAACTGCAACGTAAATTCTGTTTAAATTTCGTTACTTTACATGGAAAAGTGGAATCTGAATCAATGCACAAATCTATCCAGATCAAAGCACAATGTGATGTTTCCCACCTATGTGATTCTACTTAATCTTACCTTTATCCCAACCAATGCATTCTTTGATCTGCTTGGAATTTCCTGCAGTAGAAATGCGTGTGATAAGAGACTTTCCCTCTTTTACGTTTCTTCGATTCATGATGATTGTTTCTTTTTGTTTGAATGAGTGGTCAGTTGATTTCATTTCCAAGTTTATATATTTAAAGTAAGGACTATAAATAAATATTAAAGTTTTATTTAAAAAAATAAAATGGTACACATCAAATATTTTTCAAAAAAAATCATAAAAGAACCTCAAATATTTGGTGGATAACGCGTGCCTTTTGCATTTAGATTTTAGTTTTTAGTACATTAAAATATTATATTTTGGTTGTGTGTGTGTGAATATTTTGCACTCTAACTATTCTAACTGCGTTTTAAGTTGTTATTGCATATGAAATGCATTTTTTTACAATTTGGATTTTTTGAAAATTACAAGAGGTTTCAGAAAAATAGTTTATTTAAAGAATAACACATATGTACGCAGGATGCTGTTAGAGAATAAAGTAAACTATGGAATATTCATCAACAAACTATGAAAATAATTAACGATGTTCATTATTAGCTATTATTTTTTCCCCACACTTTTGCGTTATATGACATTTATATTTATCATATACTAAAAGAGAAGAAAAAAGTCTTAAGAAATAAAAATATATTCAATAAATAACACAAGGTTTTTCTAAAATTTCAAAACACGTTGTAAAATATACTGTACGATTAAAATACTAAACCTTGATTTAAATTCTGAGTATCTCAGAGAACGCTCACGTCATATTAAATGGTCGTGCCATATTAAAGGTATTAAAAGGGAAATAAAATTAAACTCTTAATTAAGGCTTTTTGTTCAGATATTAGTCTTTGTCAACATATGTTTCGAGTTATAAAGACTTTTCTCATTCATCTGACTAAATAAATTAGTCGACGAACAAAGAGACCAGGATTGAAGATAACGTTGATAAATCTACAAAGGCAATCCTCCGGTATACAACTGGGTTCCAGTTTAATTTCTGGGAATGATTAAAGTAGATTACACAGCAAATGAATTTAAAGACCTAAATTCAACTAGTGAAACTATATATATATGATTTTAAATACTGGACTAGCATATATATCCACTGGCTACATATTCAATTGTGCATATAGTTGAAAGATGCATTTTAATATGCTATCACCAAGGATAAAATGAAAAGATGAGAAGGTTGTCGAGTGTATAACATGTTACCAAACTGTCTTAAAGGTTACTAAGAAACTAATATCCTATGGGTTACGTTTACAATGTAAGGGTTGCCAGAGAAAAATTATCATCAAACAAAGAACTTGGTTGCACTCAGTTCATTTTCATCGGTCACCACGTGACCGTGTTCAACACGCTACTGCGGTCACATTGTAATGGTCGCCCCGCGACGTTCATTAGTGTGGGAGAGTCGGAAAGAAGATGAGCCATATTCCACAAAAAAAAACAAAAAAACTTTGATTTATTTACTATTATGAACATTAACATAAATTGTATTAACAAAGAGTTAAGAGATGCACCAACTACTAAATATGGAAAGCAATATATATATATATATAGCGAGGTAGACGAGAAGTCTTAATTAATCGGATTACTTATGTCCAGGCAATATAGTCCAAGCGACCTAATCCAATGGAATTCCTAGTTGACAAATCGTCAATCTTTAATATTACACTAATCAGCTCCAATTTCAATTTAATATTACACACACCTCCCTTCAATCACTACTATCCGTTGGTAGTCGAACATGTCTCTCCTTCTAACTTGGAAGTTTAATCTTGTAAAGTCTTAACTTAAATACTCACATCATCTTCGGGGGAAGGTTTATATATAACAGAATAAATTTTAAACACCCAATATTTCCCAGGAGGATTAGTTGAAAGAACGCGGATAGACCCAGCACAACATTAATATCTAAAAGCAACTTTTATGTGTGTATTTTCTAGTATCATTGGTTCTTACATTGATTGGTTTGGTCATTTACATTTTTTTTTTTTTTTGTATTTAACTAGAAATCTTAACACAAAAAAAGAACCATTTTTTGTCAACAATTCTAGAGGATACTTCCTCTAGAATCTCTCTTTAGTGAGTAAAGAATTCTAGACGATATTTTTTTACAGCTGATGGCTTAGCCGATTTTTTATAATCATAAATCATTTTATAAAAAATACCTGTTATATACATACAGAGAGTCCTTTAAATGTTTGTTTAAATATTTTAATGTAAAGCAAATAAATATTTTACAAGAATATGTACTGTATAAAACAGATTAGTCCAAAAATATAAATTAAAAATAAAACATAAATAAGCAATTTAATAAGCCATACTGAATTAAAAAATATAACTTTTTTACAACGAAAATGGGACTTATTTTTAAATGTAGGTGTATTTACTGAACAAAGTTTTTATTATTTTTAAAGTTACGGGATTCTTTATTTATGTTAGAATTAAGTCTTTACATTTAGAAACGTTCTCCAGAATTGAAGAATGAGAAATATATATATATATATATATATTGGAGCATATCCAAACTTCATTAATGGCAATTTTAGCTCGTGAATACTTTTCAGTTCATTTAGAAAAATATATATTTTTCTTTACTTTGATAAGCATATTGAAACAGAAGTGATATCTCGAAGAGAAATGAAAATTCCTTTTATTGCGGTATAATTAAATCATGCCTCAGTCCATACGATAAAATCTCACTCTCGTTGTTATCACTAAGTACACATGTTGAAATATTACCCTTAAACTCAAAGAGATTATAATTTAATCGTATTAAAACCTCTCTTTCTTTTGTGAACATTTTTAAGGTTTCAAATAAAGTTTTTCCGCTTAAATTGCTTGATTTGGAACAATGACTCGGATATCTTGAAAGTAGATTACAAGAAATGATTAGTTTAGGCACATACGAGTATTACATTTTTATTTATGGAATATTGCTTTGATTTCGTTTTCCTTTTCACTGAAAGATGATTTCCAAAAATTGAATTTTTTAAAAAAAAAAAAATTAGATTTCATACATGTAGTCAAAAAACTCGTGAGCAAAAAATAAATTGATAATAAATGTTTTGCACTATAAACAGATTTAATAACAAGTTAATGAGATAGGAGCAAAGTGAGGGTATAATATACATTAGTACGTCAAACATAAGCAACTTTTCAGATTGTGCTGTTATACCGAAAGAAATCCACTGGATAACAGGGACACAATGTATTAATCAAAAGTTGATGAAAGCACAGTATGTAAGAAATGATACGCATACATTATAGAACAAAACACAAAGAGGCTTTATTTCCAGAAAAGAATTAGTAACAAACATTGTACGGCTTGGAGGAAGAATGAAAATATGTCTATTAGTAAGGGATATGACCACTCCTAACTACACAGGTAGCGTGACACCATTTGTTTATACTCAATAACAAGTTAACCAGAAGCTCTTGAAGTGATAATTGCCACTCTGCAAGGAAAAACTGTTTCGACTGTCCGGTGTCCTACGGAGGATGTGATTTAACTGCCAGACGTTTCTCTAAAAAAAAGCATCCCACACATTTTCGACTAGATATAAATCTGAGGAAATACGTTGGTCAATTCATTCTGCAGATATTCTAGAAGCTCTTCAACAGCAGAGGTCCTGTGTAAAAGTGTATCACAAAAATAAAACTTAGATCAATGGCTCCTATGAACAGAAGCTAGAATAATTTCATCGCAGTAACGACCTCCGGTAAATGAGTAGTTGTCGAAAATATAAAATTCCTCACGTTCATGCAACAATATAAGCACTTTAGGACCTCCCCAACGATCTCTTTCCCTGGCGTTAGTAAGGGCCGCCGTAGCCTAATGATCAAGGTCAATACCAATGTGTCATTTCGAGCCCATTCCCGCTGAAGACCCACCGAGAAAGGATCGATGCACATTAAATCTCACGAGACTCAAACATTGGGGTGGTTTAGAAGTTTGGAGAAGGGGGGTGCCAGCTCAGGTATCATCCTCGTCACTTGACCATGGTTCCAAATGACGAGGTCCTTCACCAATAGTCCTCGTGCAACTTTATAGTGCGACGTTAATATAACTCTTAAAAGGGATGAAACTGTTCCCCTTACCTCCCTCCATATCAACTAGTTGAGAATTGTTGTTCAGAATGAAGCGATTCTCATCAGAAAAGGTCTCCATTTAAGAAATGTTCAGTCTGTGTTCTTGACACCACTGAAAGTGGTGCCACCAATGAGTTGCTGTTAATGGCATGAAACGTTCAGGACAATGGGCGAATAGGTCACCTTTATACAGACGTCTGGTGACAGTACACTGTGATGCCCGTAGTCCAGTTGCCGGACGCATTTGCTGATCAATGCTGCCTGATGACTGGGTTCGATCCCTTTTCACCTGAAAAATGATTTACCATTCATCACTTGCGGTTGTTTTCCTCGGCCACCGTACTCAAAGCTGTACTTATCATTTGGAAGGTTCTCTTGAAACTACACTTGAGTCAATTCAAATGTCTCATCAAACTACGCCCCGCTTTATGCTTGCTTATCATTCTACTTTGTGTCAAAGCATTATGATGGTTTCTTATAGTCTTTATGAACATTCCCCTCTGCTGGTATTTGCATATTCATCTTATTTCTTCTGAACTGCCTTTTCACTAATCTAGTCAAAGAAGCCTTTTCCTACACAATTTCATCATAGTACATTAAAAAATGAGTTGGTTAGTTAAATTTTGCTACATTGTTCTCAAGCTATTTTTTTTTCTATAAGACATTTAGATATATTATAAACAGGCCGGCTGGGTGACGTAGTTGGTTTGGCGCTGACATTGTACACCCAACTTTTCGAGTTCGACTCCGGCCCAAGTCGGTGGATTTTCATGATGCTGAAAATCGACAGTATTCATGTTGTATGATTATACGGTCTGTTAAGGATCCCTAGAGTGCCAATTTGGTTTGGGTGCTCTCGGCAAAATTAAGCTCCTAGTTCAGTTTCGCATCGTCAGAGTTCAGGTATCCCTCTTTGGAGAGCAAACTAGGCGTCAAAATCACATTGTGGCAATTGATATCTACCTATATGGTGCCACAATAAAAAGTGATACCAAATCAAGGGAAATGTCTAGGTCGGCAATGGTACTTACCAATCCTCAGCCCCATTTGAAAAGAAGATATATAATAAACTGGAATTTATATATATACAATGAATTCCTTTAAAACATATAGCTGCAAAATTATAACTTAATAATCTACAGCATTTTGAGTTTTGTCTTAATTTGTTCATACAAATAGTCTATTTCTGCCTTTTTTAACGCTAATGTTGATGTGACCACTAAATATTTTAGAATGTCCATTATCTTGTAAAGTATACAATACATCTCACTAAGCCACAACATTTAAATGAATCTGTTAAAATATATATATATATATATATATATATATATATATATATATATATAATAAAATCATTTTACATTATTTAAGTTTTAAAAAGCACTCATTCATAAAAGGTCTTGTAAATAAAGTAGGGGAATAGAAAAATTAATTGTTTGAATTTTTATGAAATTAGCAACTTAATCAGTATTTTTAAAAACCGTTATTGCTTATATAATTAAAATCAATATTGATTTGAGTAGATTTTAGTTTTTGTAACATTTATATATATAAGAAAGGATTTTTTTAATTGAAATATTTATTCTTACTGCCAAAAAATCAGAAAGTCTAAAAGTAATTAAAAGTTTTGTGTGTTGAAAAAGGAATATAAATTTCCTTTCATATTTGGTTTATGTTGAATTCATTAAATTCAAATTTTAAACGAAACCACAAGTAGTACGCCTTTAAAAAAAACAAACAAAAAACCTGTGTGTGTACTGTGGTCATTAGATATAAATTGAGTCTAAGAGAAAATGTATCCAATAGCGTTTTTATCAACTTGAAATCGTATGTGAAAAATTTGAAGAAACCCTTTTCTCATTTTTTTGTAAATATAAAAAAAGCTTGGGGGGGGTGAAGTTTTATTTCAAATATTTCATATATTTAATTTTTACAGATAACATAGATATGAAAAATGATGACTCGTATCGAAGTCAATAAATTTTACAAAACTGGAATCTAATTAAATTGATGTCAGTAGCTACATGGAATATTTCATAATGCAATCAATAAAAGGTTAATAAGCGGAAAACACATTAATTAATTTAAAGGAACGGTTGGGATGAATCTCGGAAAGCTTGTAAGATAACTAAAAATGGTTTATCGATATTTAACTCGAACAAAGTTTTAATAAGTTATTTCGAATCAAATTATCCTAAAGATGTCCTTTTCCAATACTTTTAAGCAATTTTTAAGAGGGACATTTCTGAGCTAGAAACTTCTAAAAATGAAATCTTTTTAATGGTATTTCTGAGAATTCCTACACTTTTGTTACACTGTACTCACGAAAAGAAAAATTTGATGTGTTCTTAATAGCTTGAAAAAAATTACGTCCGCGAATCATTCTAAAGATTTTGGTTTTTCCTTAGAGACTAGAATTGAATTTATTACTTCGTTAGATTCTTTTTAATAATTCTTATCTTAATAATTTATTCTTAATAATTTTTAATAATTCTTATCTCAGTTGACGTGAAATTTAACGAAGAGCCGAAGAAAGAAGATCTAGTAACATGTCCTTCAACAAGTAATTGAATAGGATGAAACAAATTTCTTATCAATTTATTTCATTAGTGGCTAAGTGCACATTTAAAAGCACGATAGTTAATCGTGTATGGCTTCCGATTTATGCTTTATTTTTTTAATATTTTGCATATCTTATGCATTCGTATGCAAATAAAAATAATGCTAACTTTTTTTCAATTTTTGGAGCTTTCATGATATTTTCTAGAATTCATATTAAGTATTATTAAATGTATGTTACTTTGATTGGTTTCTGCAAATATGTTGAATAAAAATATATTTTCTCGATATAATCAATGGATATAATATTTTTTCACAATTTTTAATAAAGAAGACTGCTCTCTCATTTTCTCTATGTATATATAAACACTGCACATAGAGATTCCTCGGAAGTACATAAGAAAATGCCCAAAGAATCCATATACTTTACGAGATAATTTTGGTAACTGAAGATGAATGGTCGATGATAATTATGGTTCAAGATGGGGTTCTGGTGTATTTCTGTGCTCCTGTACTTGATAGACAGGATATGGCATACCCCGGCCACTAGATCGGACACAGAGGCCCAGTTTTATGGTCGCCCTATACATCAGATCTCACACCGTTGGTTTTGTTCCCAAGGAATCGGTGCACCGAGACGTTGTGACAACACGAATAGACTTAGTTGCTGGTTTGTCTCTGCTGCTTTTACTTTGGTGGACACTGCACTGCTGTGACTCTTTCATTCCACGTCGGAGACTTTGAACATCTGCCGAAAAAGTATTTGCAAATATTAATGTTGATGTGTCCAAGAAGACTGGGGCGTCATACTTTGCTTTTCGTATTTTTCTCGTCAACTATGGATCTTTCTTTGTGCATTTTTTATATCCTCCCGACGAGGAATCTGGCTGTGCAGAGTTTGAGCGCTATTTTTGAGACAACTTGTAGGATTGATTATACATATATGTATTCGAAGGTATATATTTTTAAAGGTTTACTCCATTTTTATATATTATTCTTCCTTCTTTAAGCATTTGACTCTATTTTGTTTCATTTCGGTTTTAAACATTAATAAAATTAAACATTTTCATTTATTTCTCCATTGAATATTTCTAAACAGTTATGTTTAAACATACTTTCTTCGTGGCAGATTTTTTTCAACCTTCATCGTTCATGAGCAGTATTTTAAAGAACACCGAAATTCGTCCACACTAAATTTTACATACATTTCTAAGAATTTTAATGCGATAACTTTCACTGCTTGAGAAAGTATTTCAGGCATTAATTTCACTAAAATGCCTTCATATTTAACAACAAATGTTTAGATATAACATCTTCATTTCAAACTTAAACAACTAATTTAATTAAATAATGTAGGATTTGCATATCATACACACACTCTAACAAATATTTAGAATTAAAAACTAGCAACATCGAAGCTATTTTTGGAATATTAATGCATTATGTATTGAAATGGAATGTTTCTATAAGATTTTGATTTCATTAATATACAGAGAACAAAAAAATCTGATATCGAAGTATTTCTTATATATATATATATATATAAATATATATATATATATATATATATATATATATATATATATATATATATTTATATATATATATATAAAATCTCTCAATCCGTGTTTTCTTCTATAAAATATATTCTATTTCGTCTATACATCATGCGATATGGGTCTTCAAGTTTGCAGCAAAAGTAAAAAAAATGTCATTAAATAAAAAAAAGTGTCCTGCATGATAGATACTATAGATTTTAATATAAAAGGTTGAGAGAAAATTTTCGGTAAAAGATGTGAATGATGTATCTATAAATATAGTGGACTGAAGACCCTTTCATGGGACTAGAACCAGAGGTTTTTGACTTGTTAACTTTCCCCCATCTGTTTATATTAAAGAGCGAAACAGTATGGCATACAATGAACATATGCTCTAAATCCATTATTAATTAAAAAAAGATAAATTATCAAGAAAATCATTCGAAAATATTTAGATTATTGCTCGAATCAAAGAACAATAAACCATTTATTGCCAGATTCAGTGGTCTAAATATAAGTTTACAGATTTAGAAAAATAGCCCTATTTGTAGCAAATGTCTTTATTCTGAAATCTAACTAAAACAAAAACGATAAACTAATATTCGAAAAACTAAAATTATATAAGTAACAATAAGAATATTTTTTGTATAATTTTCTATCCAATAATAACTATTAACTAATGATAAGCATTTTTTAAATGTTATTTCTATGAGCTATAACTTTTATATCTTTAATTTGATAAGGGGGCTATAAAAATGAGAATGATTGTTAAATAACTTTGAATCAATGTGTATTTATAATTAATACCATCTTAATGATAAAAAAAGAATGAATTAATCGATAAGGCTCAGAAACTCTTTATGGCCGCGGTAGCCGAGTGGTATAGGTATCGGACCGTGGCTTGCCTTGTCACGAGTTCGAGCCCAGTACCACTAAAGACCCGCCGTGTAGGGCAGTGATGCCCGTTAAATCTGTCGAGAGCTGAAACGTCCTCCCGTTGGTGTGGTGTGGGAGTTAGGAGAGGGGGGTGCCAGCTCAGGTGTCGTCCACGTCACTTGACCATGGTTCAAAATTACGTGGTCCGTCGCCAAAAGCCCTCGTGTAGCTGAACAGTGCGACGTTAATAATCAATCAATCAATCAGAAACTCTTTATAAAGATTATCTGTAAAATTAATTGGGTATTTTTGTCCTACTCAATATTTAATGAGAATATAATTTTTTTTTATTTGTTTTTTTTTAGAACCTAAAATCTATTTCACTGTCATAAATATTAGTGCATAAAAATATCAGTGGAGTTATATTCATAAGTATTAGTGTTGGAATCTTTTCATCAATACACTCTACATCAAAACAAAAAACGACAAACCAAGAAGGAGTAGCACGATTGTAATGAAATTTCGTACGAAAAGACATTTGTACCGAACTTGCAAATGATTAAAATTTGGTGTCCAATAAATAAGCAGCGGGAGCTACAGCGCATCAGAACTGTGCACTCAGCAGGTGTCTATACGAAGCGATTATCAATCTGATAGTCAAAAAATGTGTTGCATTTCGATTTAGGATACCTTTCAAAGCCTCGCCCCTGGATTCGAGCTCTTTACGAGCAACTGTCAGAGTGTGAAAAAGGTGGTATCATTGGATTGAAAAAGGCACGTTGGGCAAATCGGAGAATCACTCTTCATACAAGTGGAAGCCATTAGAAGATATTGGCGAGAATGGGTGTACAGTAGCAGATTTCAGCGTCATGATGGACCTAGGACCCCATCCGATCGGGAGGACAGATGGATTGTCAGATCAAATGTCACAGTGTCTGATTCATCGTTATCAACCATCAGACATGCGACACGAGTGTCCTCTATGACTACACTCGTACCGACCACTACGCCACCTGCCACTCACTTCCGCAGACTGTCGAGCCAGATTGCAGTGGTGCTTGGCTCGATCAGGTTGGAATCATGTTGACTGGGGACGTATAGTGTTTAGCGATGAATCCCGCTTCCAACTGTTTCCTGACGATCTTCGAAGATGTTTCTGGAGACGCCCAGGGCAGCGGGCCCATCCTGCTTTCACTATTGCACGCCACATAGGCCCTCAACCAGGTGTTAGGGTCTGGGGTGCCATTTCCATTGACAGCCGAACCGCTTTGGTCATCATTAGAGGCACACTTACAGCACAGCGGTACGTCGATGACATTCTGAGAACTGTTTTGTTACCGTTCCTTTAGCAGTACCCTAGCCTTATTTTTGCAGCAAGATAAGGCCAAACCACATACGGGACGTGTTACTATGAACGATCTTACAGCTTGTCAAACACTTCCTTGGTCAACCAAATCGCTAGATCTCTCTCCAATCGAGCATTTCTGGGATATGATGGATAGGCAACTGCATCTACCAGGGAATGTTGATGACCTGACCCGACATTTGAAGCGAATTTGACAAGGAATACCGCAAGAGACCATCAGGGTGCTTTATCACTCTGTGCCACATCGTATGGCAGCTTGCATCATCCAGGTTAGATGGGGGGGGGAGGGGATCAACCCCTTACTAACTGAAATAAATCATTCAATTTTTTTGAAATTTTAGTAATTTTCTATTCTGTATGTAATCTTTGTATCCGTCAAAATTTTTGTCTCTATCGGACAACTCGTTCTTGGTGCGTCGGTTTTTTTATTATTACATACTAAGTTACCTTTTACTTGTAGTTTAAAATCCAAAATATTGACATTATCAGTGTTATTGTTTGTCGGACGTAATTAAGGTAGTTTGTATAAAACATTTATGTTAGGTTTGCAATCTTTATTTTTTTCAAAAGGCATCATCGACATAGATATTATATAATTATTGTTTATACAGTTATGTCCTTAAAAGTGAAAATATAAACAAGCTAGGCAATCACTTGTTGGACTACTTTGTGGTAAACTCTTAACTTCTTATGTGTGTGAGTATGATAATAATTAACGTAATAGTATTTGAAATTCTCCAGTATAACTAGTTAAATGAACGAATTAAATTCTTATATTTTATTTCATTTGTAAATATATTTTTTTCAGGAAAATGTAATATCAATAAAATTGAAAAAATCTTCAAAACCTAAATAGTCATTTTATTACAAAAATAAATATGTTCTGTAATCGCATTAACTTACATCAATGTGTATAAGTGAGACACAGTGCGTGAATAGTAAATTTTAAATAGATATAATTTGAAAAGAAACTCATTTATATTTAGTTCTGAAGGACCTCAAAAGGACTATTTTTATACAATGACTTCTCTGCCTCTATTTGCTCAAAATTTCAAAATTCCAATCTTATGCAACGTTAAGAAATATATGCAATATTTTACAGACAATACAAATTCTGCATTAAAATCAATATAAAAATTTTATATATATAATATTAAATATTTACATTAAGTTTACATGTCGATATTAAATATTTACATTAAGTTTACATGTCGATATTAAATATTTACATTAAGCTACATGTGACAGTATAGAGGAATTTTGTCTGGATCACTGAATCTGGAATGCGTTATACTAAGCATACAAAAAATATTTTTTAACAATAATACAACGGGTTTTTATTACAAAAATATAATTTTCTTTGTAATAAAACACTTTTCATTGTGAAAGAATAAAGTTCTTGTTTTCATTAAAAACTTCAGAAAAAAAGAAAATGCTTTAAAAATTATCATTTTCAGAACTTAATACGACATTGAAAAAAGCGAAAGACACTGAGCAATAGAATTTCAACAAGTTAGTTATCTGCTTTCTTCTGTTCTGCATTAGAAAAAACTCGTTATTGTGTTAAATGTTGCTTCCATTAGCGATAAATTTTTGGAAACTTTTTTAATAAAAAAAACAAAACCCTGAAAAATTTGTTACATTTAAAAGATTTTATTTATAAATTTGAAAATGCATTTTCAAGAAAAAAAATTGCATTGTTAGGTACAAAAATAATCCCGTGTCTTATATTCTTAGTAAGATAAAATAAATTTAAAGTGAAAAAAATTATTATTTTTAAAATATGTAATTTAACTTTTTTGAAAATTTGGCCAGTATGTTATTGATATCCGTAAAACTTTATTTCTCTCTCTCTTTGATAAAGAATACGAAAAAAACTTATAATACTTAAGCGAGAGTATAAAAAGTTTTTAGTTTGATCAAAGTAAAAGTATTTAAAAAAATTTATTTTTGTTGCGAATGTTATTTCAAATACATGAATAAGAAAAATTCTATTACCTTAACAGAGTTCCTTGTCGTATAACTACATGAAATATTCTTGCCATTTACGTCGAACTTTTGAAAATAAACAGAAATATTTTCCTTAAAAAAATATTTATTTCACTGCAAAAGTTGAACACATATTAATCAAAATTTCCCGAAAATAATTTTGCAGAGGATCACAAAGAGTTAATGCAATAAAAAGTTTTAAAAATGAAAAATGAAGAAAAAAATTAGTTAACGCGTGATAAAGATTACTTGAAAATTGTTAATCCAATAAAAAAAGCCCTAAAAACAGCTAATGTCAGAAAAATGTTTCTGGATCTCAAAGCAAGAATTCGGAAACATTATTCTCAATCAATTTAAAAATATTTTAAAAGATTCACTGACAGAGTTCAAATGTCTTGTTTTTCTTTCTTAAATGTATTAAGTGTTGGGTTGGATCTGACATTTTCTTTTGACAAATATGCCATGATACATAAAAAGAAACTTCGTGATGGGAGATTGAAAGGCTTTTTGGTGTTCGAATGATTCTTATGAGTGACATTTTTTTTTAAACCAGAGTACTAATTAATTTTAAAATATTTCTACCTTACATATCATTTCTTGTACTTAAAATTACTAATTATACTCTCTAATATCTAATATTAAGAATAAAAATATTCCTAGAAATATCCAAGTACCAGAATAGTTTTCCACACAGTACACAGAGGAATTTTTAATCAAGCGAATTATTTATTTCCTACCAGTTTTTATGAAAGAATTTTAACGTAAATTGAATGAGTTTTTTTAACAATATGATGATTTGTCTAGAATGATTGATGAATTATCTTATTCTTAATTCTATGTATTCATTCAGAAAAATTATTGAAACGGATGTGATCATAATTAATCATTCCTTTTATCAGAATTTAATATCACAGAATTAAAAGTAAAATATAAGATAACATCCTTTCTTATTAATTTTTATTAATTAAATAATTGTCAAATGCAAATTCATACACGTATAGAATCATTTCTTATTTCTGCGTTCAAGAAATGGTTTTTCGAATCAGCTCAACTTTCTCAATAATTTACATTTTAATACTACATGGAATTATTTGGGAGTTTTCGAAGCTATATCAATTTTACATTATCATTGAAGGCAAGTTTTTAAAATCGTGGTAAGCAATTCAAGTGGTTTAAAAATTATAGAATTCAATCAACAAAATCAAATGTGCAATTCAGCAGAGCTCATTAAAGGTTCTAAAACTGAAGAATAAAATATCCTTTTCTAAAAAAAGTATTGCTAAGCCCTGACAATGCTTAATTTTTATTTGTTTAAATAAAGCTGAAAACAAAATATCTGTTTTCTTCAGATTATTCCTTCCGATATGAGATTAATAATTTATTTTTATAATTCTAGTTTTTAATATAATAAACAAATAAATTAGCTGTAACTGAGGTTTCACTTAAAAATACAGAAATGCACATCAGTTTCTCAAAAAATATCATGCTTGAAATCAAATGTTTTCAAACATCAATTTAATTTTAAATAATGATAATTCTCAATTTTTTGTATTTTTTAATACTTACTTTTTCTTTTTGTAGTTCAAGTTCGTCAAAATTTCGTGATTCTGTTAATATATTTTTATATCAATGAAATTCTTGCCTTGGTATAGATTAATATAAAATATTTAAGGAATATATTTCTAGTGTTCCTCGTTGTCATTAAAATATTTTTAAAAGAAAAAAAGCATGCCAAATGCTTGTTTAGAATTAAACAGAATTATTTGGCTTAATAAAGCTGAATTTGAGAGCAATTTTGTGCTCAAAGACAACTGACTATGTCAAGCATATATAACTACTAAAATTCAATACCCTTAAAAATATATATGATGGGTTTTTGCTTTTAAATTCTGAATGATTATAAACAATTTTAATGAAGCATAGTAAAAAATAATTTTAAATTTTGAGAATTGTTTTAATATTTAATATCTCAATGTTTTATCAGAGGATCAATAAAAACGTTAGAAAAATTTGTGTCCGCAATCATTTGCCGAAGAAAAATTAGATTATGCCCCACTTTTTCAATCGATTTAAAAAATAAACATCTACTTCAGAAAAAAATCCTTTTCACTCCCTTCCGTCTGTTTATAACTACTTTTGTCTATATTTTAAGCACAATGAAAACATAAATGAATTGCGAATATCATGAGTTTTTTTTAATTCCTCATCTTTCTATAAGTATATTCAGTTTAATTCTTACTTACCCATTAAAAGAGCTCCCAAAATTTCGAAAATCGTTGCCAAAATGCATGCTTGTCTTAAAGTCAGAACTTTCGATCCGACAGACGTTCCAAAAGAATTCGCAACATCGTTAGCGCCAACTCCGAATGCTAAAAAGAAGGCCACCAGGAAACTAAATACCACAATCCACACAACCGCATTTGAATAAGCTTCAAGCATTGTTACGATACAAATGACAGCAATTCTCACAATTAAATTGTTTCCGAATAAAAGTCTTGGAAGTTTATGTGATTCGGATAACTTTATCTGTCCCAAGTCCAAATTCGAGATTAGTTATCAACATTTCCGAAAAATAAGTAAACCTAAGGGGCTCTGTTATCAGCATTGTTTTCTAAGCGTTGACTTGATTTCCGAAAGAAATGAGATAATGTGTTGTGCGCAAATTCAAACACTTGCATAAGTTGTAAAAATATTGGACCACTCAATTCAATTGTTTCCGAGATGTCGTAATGTTCGATGTGCAGCTACTAAGCGTTGTGTGAAACACTGAAAAATATGAAAAAACTCTAGAATGGAATAGGCAGTTTAACGGCTAACAGCTTAAATAGGAAGTTTAAAAAGGAAACTTGGAAAGGAAATCGTACTTTTTTTTACATCAAGTACTGTTGAGGATTAAAAAGAATTACATCCTCTTCAAAGACGTCATTAAGTGCTTTCAGAATATTGGACTTAATTTTATAATTGTGTTTTTCTAAATTAGATCGTTAAAAAAGATTAAATATTGTAGTTGCTGGATTTTCTTGATACTTTGTACAGTATTTCATTAATTAAACTATACAAATGGTTTAAATGTAACTAATGTCCCAACTTCTATCTTTTTTCCTTTCTTGCAAGTTGATTTTATTGAAGATTAAATAAATGCATAGTTCATATACATTTGTGTGTCCACTTTTCTTCAGGGATATGAGCGTGAGGCACATTTATCTCTCATCCCTTAATCTGACATTCAAATATACATAACAGTGTTCTCAAAAGCAATAAAAAAGTTCGAAAGAAAACTCTGAAAGAACTCCAATTTCTTTCGTAAATAAGCGCAATCCAGAATTTAAGGAGTTTTCCTCTTTTTTTTTTCTTTTATGTTTCTCGATGGTTCTCAACATCACTCGTTTTAATACATATTGCTTTTTTAATAATCACGGTAACTTTCTTTTTAAGATGCAAGTATGTCAAAGAAAATTGCAATTTTGTTTTTGATATGCGATATTAAAAACAGAAATGCTGTTTTGCTTATTATTTGTTTAAACAAATAATATTAAAAAAAGGAATATAGTCACAGAATTTGCTCAAAAAGTAGGCAACAAATACTAGAAAATGTTATGTTATGTTTAATGTATTTAATTAAAAAAAATCAAATATTCAGTTCTTACTGTAATGCAAAGAATATGTTTTTATAGTCACGTAAGATAAATTTACCATATTAATGTATATTTAA
The DNA here is from genome assembly GCA_019973955.1 of Trichonephila inaurata madagascariensis. Taxonomy (NCBI): domain Eukaryota; kingdom Metazoa; phylum Arthropoda; class Arachnida; order Araneae; family Nephilidae; genus Trichonephila; species Trichonephila inaurata. Next base: position 509,078 of record BMAV01023763.1, read on the forward strand.
TAGAATAACCTAATATCACACAATAAATATTATGCATAATTTAACTCAAACTATGTTTTTTATTTAATATTTTTTAATTTGAATTGCTTAGGCAGAAAAAATTTTCATTGTACTTCATTTTCTTTCCTGAAGTGGGTACGAATTTTTGGATTCTCTTATCTCTCTATTTTTCCCTACCAATTTTTTTAAAAAACAAATCTTTTAGAAATTCTGGTTTCTTAAAAAATAAGAAAAACTTTCTTGTCTGAACAATTTGCGTAAATAAATTACTGCCCTTTATAAAAGAATTAAAATTATCCATTTAAGTGATACTAAAGTATTATAAAAGAGTAACTTCTAAACTATATTGAAGACAAAAATAACCCCTATTTACTTTTCCCTAGTACTAGAATACCATATTCATATTATTCGCCGTCTCCTCTTACATCTTAAAATATTAATTACTTAATATGAAAGGTTAATTTCTCTATTAGAATCCTGCGGGTTACTTACAAATATTGAAAAATTGAACTATATTAAAAAATATAATTACAAATTTTACATGCCATTTTGTGTAAAGTTATCTTACATACAACAGCTTTCTATCCTTGTTTTCGTAGTCATTTGAGTCAATTTTTCTTTCAAGAAATTTGTGAAGTTGCTCCCCTCGGATGCCCTTCCCTTTGATTATCAGCGTGAGCTAGAGGTGTAGGGATAAATGAAGAACTAGGAGCTGACATGATCTTAATGTGACTTTATTAAGATCTTAAACTTTTAACAGATTAGATGATATTATATGGGAGAGAATCTACGATGACTAAACACACAATATATATAATACCGAAATAGCGTAACTCGGACCACTATCAATAACAAACTCGCCTAAGCTCAATTATAATTCTTTCACAGATCCGAATATTAAATAATCACTCCTACCTTAATGTCGAATGAAGTAGTGATCAATCTAATTCTAGTTGCAGCTGCGTTTCACCGGAGTGCAATGGTATGCACCCTGACCTATGGGCTCTTTGTCACGGAATTCCTCTGTTGGCTGTCACTTCACAATTGAATCACGGACTATCATAACATTCCCCAAATTGCCACCCCGCTTACTCTAACTTCTGTTATTTAAAAGCTTCCTAATTTGCATCTTTCCTTCACGCTTCACTTCTTGGGTTTGGTTGGAAAATAGTTGTCATTAATTCTGTCCCCAAAGAACCCAAAGGACATGTTAATGAAAAGCCGCGTGAGCCCGTCACAACCCCCTCCAAGAAGCAAAACGTGATTTATTCGAGGGTCTTAATAGCCCTTAAGAAATTACGTGTCTAAATTTTATTTTTCTGTACTTCTAACTTTCAATACTCTATTTAAATTTTAACTTCGAATAATTATTTTAACCATTAACTTCCAATATTCGATTTAAACTTTAATTTTCACTATTCATCTTAAGTTTAATTTTTAATATTCCTCTCTAATTTGAACTCTCGACAGCCACAATAAATTTTACTCAATTAACTAGACCAACAATATCCGTTATGTATTTTAATCACAGTAGATTCTCTCTTACATAAAAAATGGGCGTGCAATATTCAGGCAACGGACCCCGGAAAAAACCATATATGTCTTAGTTGGAAAAACCAGGGCCGCACTCCCCTTAACTAATTTAATTCTACTTAATGCTACTTAAAAACTATTACTGTCTTCTTTCTTTACATGTCTGATCCATCCTGTCGGATTTACAATGTGGGAACTACTGCTTCCTATCCAGAAATCAGGGTCAGTCACCCTGAAATAAAAGCTCTAAGTCACTTGAAATAACAAATTTTCACATAATACCGTTACATTTCACAGTTTTTGTACATTAAATACAACCTTTAAATTACAACTAATTTTCATATATACACCTTATCTGGCTTATCCAATAAACTTCCTCTCTAATCGCGCAGCGCTGTTAGTGGTATTGTTAGTAATCTGTCTACGCTGCGTTTCCCCAAACCAGATGTACACCACACACACACAATATGAATCAATATAACAATATATATACACATTATACAATTACAAACATTTTTCAATAAACATTTGTGAAACAAACAAACAAAGGAACTATCGCATCTCAGCTAAGTCATACATAGCTGAGTTGCGACTTTTGCTTGGCGAGATACATTTTAAAGAAACGACCATGACTTGCTTCTTTGGAATAATTCTTCCGACCACTTGTTCGAAAGAATATAAAATGAAACGATCAACCTGATTGTTATGACTTGTAGTTGACGTCTCCTACTAGGACCTCCAGGGAGAGGGATCTGTTGCTGTTCGCTCCTCCTTTCCTCTCCTGTTAATGCTGTTATGGACCACTCCTTCTTCGGGTATTCCTGCTGCTTGACCTTACTTGCTCTTCGATCTAGGGGCTATAGAGCTGTTTCCGGTTTTTCTGGCTCGAACTAATACTCCTTGTTGTGTCCTCTTCTCCTTGGTTGGTCGGGACTCCCCTTTTGTTCCTCTCTTCTTGGTTTGAGGTTGTACCCACTGGTACTAGGCATTACTGTTTCCTTTGTTCTGATTCTCTTTCTAAATCGTGGTAAATCATTAGTATTGGAAGACAATGTTCTTTTAACAACTCTACTGCCTACACTCTTTCTAATCTTTCTCTCTGGTCCTCCAGACCCCGAGTCAAGCGATCGTTTATACGCCAGAGTGTCTTTTCTGCTCTTTTTAAGTTTCCTACCGGGTTCTGACCAAGAGCCAGGTGGTAATCTGATAAGTGGTTCGCGCCTATCGGTCTTGCCTGAGTGTCTCTCACCCTGATCTTTCCTCAAACTTATCCCTTTTTCCTCTAACTCACGCATTACACCTGACCCCTTCTTCCTACTGTGACTCTTTTGATCTCCATTGTACGCTTTCAAAACTACTCGATTTATAACGTGAAATATTGCTATTCGAATTACCAGTTCTTATCTCCATCTCGTCACTTTTCCTATGATGATATATTCTAACTTAATCGACATTGACCGTTAACCTTGACCCCGATCTCCATGTTACTAAATTATAGTTTTTTACTTCTAACACTCTAGAGACGGACCTTCAAATTTTGGTTTAAATTTAGCGACCACTTTCTTTGTTGCTGAACTTAAAGAATGCGTTTTTATCAAGACCCAGTCATTCACCTTAATTTGTACATCACGCCTGCGTTTATTGTAATACTTCTCCCATTTTCATGTTTAGCTTTTGTGTTTCGTCTATCCTCATGAAACAATCTTTCAATATCTCCTACTGCAAACTCAGTTCCATCGGATACCATAACTAATTTCTGAAATGGGGTAATCAACTTTCGACCCAAAAATAATTCTGCAGGGTTTTTTTTTGCGACGTTTCGTTCACTGCTGTAAGAATAGCATAAGCAAACTCACGTAAGAATTGGTCCCATGTATCATGTTGATCATTTACATAATTAACAATCATTTGCACAAGATCGCGATTTACGCGTTCGGTTCTATTTACCTGAGGTCTATATACGACAGTCTTCACATGCCGTATGCCTAATCTTTCACTTAAATTTTCAAAAATCTCGGATATAAATTGGGGACCATTATCACTTATTAATTTTATTGGAGCTCCAAAACACGATATAAAATTATCAAAGAAAGTATCCGCTATTACACGAGGAGAGGCCTTTTTAAGAGGTATGATTTCAGCCCATTTGCTGAAATGATCGGTAGTTACTAATACATATCGATTACGTCTCACTCTCTTCGTAGGGTACGGACCTAACAAATTTAACGTAACTATCTCATTTGGATAATTTGATATAATTGGATTTAACAGAACAGCTGATAACGCGTTTTATAATTATTAACTTGGCACATGTGGCATGTAGAGACATATTGATCAATAAATTTTCTCATATACGGGATGTAACAAACGTCCCTTATTTTATGGTAAGTCTTAAAGCGTCCAAAATGATCTGCTATGGGCTTGTCGTGAAATTCTCTCATTACTTCATTCCTTAAAGACTTTGGAATGCATACCCGCATTTCACCTAGTGACGTTGCATATTTCGCATAAAACAACAAGCCCTCTATTAATCTGAAATCGCGGGACCAATTCTCACATATAGTCGCATTAACTGAGCTATCATATGGGTTTTCTAAATAATTATAGATATGACCTAATTCTGTGTCTCTCTTTTGCTTTTCGATTAACTGTTCTCGTGACGTAAGTACCAAATCTCTGATTATTGCACAATTAACTTTCTCTCCTATAATACTTTCAACCAGGTTCCTTGACAGAACGTCTGCCACCGCATTTTGAGTTCCAGGACGATGTTCCCATTCTATATTAAATTCTGCTAATTTTAGAACCCATCGGATCATTCTACTCGACAAATTTTTTACGATGTGTTAAACGCGTCAACGCAGCGTGATCCGTGATAACTTTAATCTTCAGTGAACCTAAATATGTTCTGAATTTATTTAGAGCCCAAACTACTGCTAAACACTCCCTCTCCATTACAATGTAATTCCTCTCAGCATTGCTAAGTCTACGCGAAGCAAATACAACTGGTCTTTGTTTATGATTTAGAACCGCTCCCACACCTATTGAACTTGCATGCGTAAATAACTGGAAAGGCTTTTTGAAATCCGGCAATTTTAAAACTGGAATTTTCATTATCGCCGCCTTGACCGCGTCGAATGCCTTCTGTGCCTCTATTGACGAAGAGAATTTATTGAGTTTCGTTTAAGATTATAAAGGGGCTCGCATAGATCATCATAATTCTGAATAAATTTCGCGTACCATTGGGACATACCGAAAAATTTGGATACCTCCTTAGAATTTCTTGGAGGTTTCATCTTAACTATAGCTCGAACCTTTGTCTCATCCTTTTTAATTTCCTCCTTACTAATAATTAAACCTAAATATTTCAATTCATCACAACCAAATTTACATTTATCTTTATTTGCAGTCAACCCTGCATCTCGTGATAATCGAAAAACTTCCCTTAAATGTTCAATATAGTGAGTGAACGATGGAGATGATATGATGACGTCATCCATCTACACTTTCACAAACTTCAATATTACCAGTTTTAGAATGATATCGATTGCCTTCTAAAAATTGGGAGCCGCCCCTGATGAGCCAAATGGCTTACGCCGAAATGCGTAGGTGCCACTCTTTGTTACAAACGCGGTCTTAACTATATCACTGGGGTTTACTGCCATTTGAAAGTACACTGATCTGAGGTCAATAGCCAACATAATAGTCGTATGGGGTATATTCATTATTAAATCATCTGTTAAGGGTAAGGGATAACGGGGATATTTTGTAATATAATTTAGTTTCCGATAGTCGACCGCAAATCTATATGCTATCGGATTATCCAGTGGTAACCCATTATGTTTTCTACATAACACAACTGGTGACGCGTACGGGGATTGATTCGGAATTATGGTTCCCCTTTCAACATTTTCTCTACATGATAATGGAGTATCGCTTGTTTCACCCTATCAAAACGATACGGCCGAGAAACAACTGGAGGCTTATCTCCCGTGTCAATTTCATGATATAAAACATGTGTAAGCCCCGGTTTATCTGAAAATAATCCCTTAAAATTATTAAACAAATCCCGCAACTCCTGTTTCTGTTTTTCCTCCAACTTTGTCTTAGAAAGATCTCTACATTTCCTTCCTCAATCGTTTTATCCACTGTTTCAATTTGCGAATCGGGAATCGCCAACGATTTTCGGTCAGTCCAAAATAATATTCGATCCACTTACGAAATCCACCCCTAGAATACATGGGTATTCTAAATCTGCCAACACACATGAAACAACCAAGGCTTTTCAAACTCTCTAATTCTAACATTTAATTCCTCAATTCCTGCATTCTGACATTTAGCTCCCTGTGCCGTGATTATCTGCGCACGTGATTTTTTTACTTGCTTATAAAAAAAATATTTTTCGTGATGTCTCCTCTGAAATAAATTTCTTCTCCGCTCTAGTGTCCCATATAACGCTTTTGTAAAAGTATTATTTAACAAAATAGGAACATATGGAAGTTCCACTGTTGAAATGCTTATCGTAGAAAGTTTAATCGGTACGTCATTTGCTGACTGTGACTGATCATTTTGATCCTTATTTACCTTCAAAACATTTAATCAACCCTTTGCCTTCTATCGTCTCGACTAAAATTCTCGCTTGAACCTCTATTTCTGCGGTTCCCTCGACTAAAATCGTCATTTTGACCCCCCATTTCTAAATTGGTATCCCCTATCGTTAAATCTTCGATCATCCTTCTGAAATCTATTCCTGCTGTCGAACCACTGATTTCCTTGACGGCCGTTCTCATAATTACCCTATAATCATTTCTGCCGTTACTCGGTCTATGCACAATTTCTCCAACTATCATCTGCATTAGACATCCTACACTCATTCCAACCTCGTCTTCCAACATTATCGCCCGAACCCTTCATTGTTTTGCATAAAATATCTTTCTTCAAACTTAGATAACACCTCAAAAAGTTGCACCGTGTTTTGCTGATTTTGAACCTTCACATAATCCTGGAGTCTAGCGAAAATATGGTTTACCAACGGACATCCCCAGTTCTAATTTTTATGCAGTTTCAACAGATCGTAAATAAAATCTTTGGCTCCTGGTGTCCCTTCTTATTAAACTTTTAACAGATTAGATAATAATAATATATGGGAGAGAATTTACGATGACTAAACACACAATATATATAATACCGAAATAGCGTAACTCGGACCACTATCAATAACAAACTCGCCTAAGCTCAATTATAATTCTATCACAGAACCGAATATTCAATAGTCACTCCTACCTTAATGTCGAATGAAGTAGCGATCAATCTGATTCTAGTTTCAGTTGCGTTTCACCAGAGTGCAATGGTACGCCCCTTGACCTATGGGCTCCTTGTCTTGGAATTCCTTTGTTGGCTGTCACTTCATAATTGAATCACGAACTATCATAACACAAACACACACTTCTGTTATTTAAAAGCTTCCTAATTTGCATCTTCCCTTCACGCTTCACTTCTTGGGTTTGGTTGGAAAAGAGTTGCAAATAATTCTGGCCCCAAAGAACCCAAAGGACATGTTAATGAAAAGACGCGTGAGCCCGTCACAAATTCGTATTACTTTAAACATAAAACACAGAAATCTAAAATGATTTCTATAATTTTTAACTATTTCAGTGTAAGATAAAATCAACATATCAATTTATGTTATTTCTTTTTGCGCTTTGAATGCAAAGCAGAAAAATATCTTGAATTACATAGAGTAAATATGAATAAAAATTGAAGTTTTTATTTTACATTCTATTTCATCGAGAACCTATAAAACTTCCGTGTTAAAGATCTTGATAAAACAAAATTGTTTTAATTCTTAAAGATTAATTTCTATTTAAAAATATGCTGGATCTTGAAGTGAATACATAAAAACTCTTAATAAAAACATTGATTGAGAATATTTTTAAATGCAATCATTTTCAAAAGCGTTATCTCGGAATGTTCCATTATTATAAATAGAGTACTTTTATACCACACTTACTCATTCATATCCCTTCTTTTCCATAATTCTATAGATAGAAAACTTTAAATAATGTAGATTTAAAATAGTTTTTATAATTTAAAATGCAAATTTTGTTTAAGATATTTCAGCTATTTTCAACTGTATTAAAACTTCACAAATCACATCTTTTTTTTTAAAAGAAAATTCAATGTTATTAAAGTATCAAAGTAAATTTTTAAAAATAAAGAGTACTTTAGGAACCCTTATTTGATAAGTTCTATGTTGCAATATTAAAATGGATTTTTTTCAGTAAACGATTTTGTGTGAATAGTGTTTTCTACCTATTTCTTTAAGATGCACATATTTAAAGTTCAAAAACCTGAATATCAAATAACTCAATGCTTTCGCAACATATCAAAAAGAATAAAAACATATTAGTGTCAAATTTATTAAATAAGTATGTTGAATCATAAGTTGTGCTTTGAGAACCGATTCAAATACATAGTTTATCGAAAGCACCGCTTTGAAAAAAATCTCAAGGATTTTGCTGTAAAAAGATTTTATTTGAATGTTCTTTCTTAACCCATAAGCTGATGGTTACTGCATTGCCAATGATCTTTGGGGGGGGGGACTTTTTTACATGCCTAATAAAAGAAGAGTTCAAAAGTGTGCTTAATAACATATTAAGAAGAGAGCTTACTATTTCCTATTTTACAGTTGTTTACGTTCAAAAGTGTTCCTGCGCTCTGTTCTCTGATAATCACATACGGATTTTACTCGATTTCTTCTGTCGTTATTTAGGTATCCGTAGATCACTATTACGGACGGACAAACAATTTTCGAAGTAAACTTTGGAAAACTCTTTGTGGAAATAAGTTATTTTTTTAATTTACTAAATTATTTTTTATTTTATTCATTTTATTTAGTTCCATTACCTATCCTTGCCAATCAAAATACTCTTATATTTGAATAAATTGACTTACATTAAGAGAAAATTACAACAAGAACACCCTTTTTAGAAGTTCCTGGAAAGAAAACCTCAAATTTACCGCACAAAAATAATCGAAATTCCCCTGTGGTTGAAGTTTCTGATTTTTCATTGAACTGTTAAGACTGATAAATATGGAACGAAATGAAAATGTGATACTTACCTGTTTTGAAATTCAGATTCCCCGTAGATAATACAGATTTTCTACTATTTCGGAACAACTTTTTGATTCATAACTGAATGTATTATTTCCAAGTCCTCATTCACAAAAAATATACTTCTCTGTAGTAAACTCAAAAATCCCTTCTGATGTTAAGCAATTTTTTTTCCAAAACGAAATGTATGTTTCAAAAACATACCATTCATTTTTTCCCCTTTTCCGTACGAAATTCTTTGAGTCATTTTCTATTGTAAAACAATTAAGATTTCTAATTTAATGAACAAAAGTCTTGTTTATGGAATAATGCCAATATCTCGAGGGAGTGCATTAAATGATGTCATATTTTCATCATTGTTTTAAAATTCATTTTTATTCCCGTTTACAATACTTTTCCGTAAATTAGATAAACATGAAATGCATTAATTTTGAAGCGAATTCAACAAAAGGTTTGTACGGTAAACAAAAATACAATTTCTATTCAAGTAAATGCGTTGGTACATTTATATATAAGAAATATATAAAATATACTATATATTTCAGATAACTTATGGAATTAATGGGCTTTTACACAATTTCGTTTTAAAAATTGGAAGAGATTTTCGAAACTAAAATGTGAAATACATTCAGAATTTAAAAAGTTTTCAAATACGAAATATTATTCAAAAACTAACTGTCCTACGTATTACTACAAACATGAAGAACAATTATTTTTCATTTATCCTTAAAATATAATTTTGTTATATATATGTTTTGATTTCTGCTTGAACTTTTATTTGTAAACGGATTACTTCATTTTTTTTTTCCATTTTAAGCCTCTAAGATTTATCTTGTTTTAATTCCAAGCTTTTATTTTTAATATAAGATAAATAATTAAATACGGATTTTTTTTTTATTTTAATAGCAAATACTTAGAATTTATGCTTTTTATAACATAAATTAAATAGAACATTTAAGTAATACAATGAATACGATAACTGTTACAATGTTATAAATTTCTGAAGTCCTTACACATGTTGAAATAGACTTTATGAATATGCATTAATATAGTTTTTCGACAGTAAAAGTAATGGCAATATAGTACAAGACAATAAATAGAAATACTTCATGTTTTTCTTTTACTAAAAAATAAATATTTTTGTAACTTCAATTTAAAATATATTTTTTAGTTTATTTCATAAAAAACCTCAAGGCTTTCAATATTCAGTATTTATAAATGCAAATGAAAAAAAATTTTCACATTACTTTCACTCAAATTATTTTTAACATTAAACATTAAGATGAAAGAAGTCGATAGAAACAAAAGCTTAAGAGGCTTGAGTATCATTGAAATTTAATTATTTCTATCTCCACTTACAAAAAACAAATTTTTATAAATTACCTTTTCTAGGGTGCATCTTTCAACCTTGTTCCCAAATGTAATTGATTGATGGCAATAAAAATGCCCATATTCTATAAATGACATAATTTGTCAAAATACGCTGTAAATCCAATTAAATTATGCAACCAACAAAAATGTTCTATTCTTACTGTCAAAATTCTTAATTTAACACAGTCAAGGCAATTGTGAGTTGTGTATTGAGATATATTTTAAAAAGAACTATATATAACGAGTGTGAATTAAATTTCCAGCCTGGATAGTTGAGTTCATCACAACAGTTCAAAGTTGAAGTGAGCTGAGTGGCCAAAATTTCAGATAAAGGCGTTGCTAGAAGCGTCATTGGCGTTGACATGATGATATATAATTTTTGCTTCTTGAAAGCTCAAAGCTTCCACAACTGTAGTTCATTGGCAACTGGTGAAAGTGTACGGAGCAACTGTAATGTTCAGAAAACAGGTGTGGTTCCTATGCTCACAATCAGATAAAAGAAGAGACGTGACAGACAAGCAAGAACAATGGTGACCAAGTATGCCTAGGGAACAACCTCCCTACAGCCCAGACCTCGTACCAAGTGATTTTTATCACTTTCAGCCATTTAATAGTTATCCGAGTGGTCGGCAGCTAGAGTAGGTGCCATAGTTCAACAAGAAAAGAACGTCTTAATGATGTTTCTACGAAACGTTTTCTTGGTTATCGGCTAACTAAAAATAACACACATGAATATAGAAAAGTCAAAGCCACAAAAGAAATTACTTCTTTACAATTTATTCAATAATAGCCTTTTTTTCTTTACCAAATTAGGATCCAAAATTGTTAGACATCAACTTTTCAAATTCTTTCTCTCGCTTTTTGGACCTTATTTCTGTTGTTGCTGAAAATACCAGTTCTTGAAGAATCATTTTAATAGTTTTCAAGCTGATCGGTAGGGTACAAAGTTTGGGTAGAAAGCCAAATTTTTCCCGAAGAATATGTTGAATGGTAAAACTTATCGTTTCTCAAATTAACGTGTTTTTTTTTTGACAATTTTTTCTAACAATTTTAAAATGGATTGATTAATTATTCCTATTTTCCCACTGAACTCTAAGGAAGAAAAGTTTGAGTTAATTTGAAACGTCAGTTACACTATTGGGAAAAATAATATCAAATAAAAATGCGAGTGAGTGAGTAAATACACTCACTTCCAAAAGTTAAGCCCGAAGATGTAAAATGCAAAAAAATCAACAAATACTGCTTTGATTGACACAAAATTTGGCAGGAAAGTAGCATACATATTTATACATAAAAAAAATCAATAATTATATACAGAAATGAAAACAATATTAAACTTTTGTAAGTTATCAGATAATGTGACACTGAAGACTTAAACAAAATTATGTATAAAGTGAAAATAAACATCATAAAATGAAAAAAAGGACATTAATAGGGTATATGATCCCCCCTCTCATCTGTATGCAAAGCTTACACCTTCTGACCATGCTTTCAATTAGGTGGTCAACCACCGCAAAATTAAGCAATCGCCATTCTTCTTGTAGAGAAGTTTCCAGCTCAATAAGAGTGGCTGGAGGTGGGAAACGTGAAGATACAGCACGGCCGAGAGAATCCCAAAGATTTTCAATGGGATTAAGGTCGGGCGAATATGCTGGCCACGCCATACGCGCAATCCCTTCACTCTCCAGGTAGTCATCGACAATGTCAGCTCTATGGGAACGTGCGTTATCGTCCATTAAAACAAAAGTAGGGCCAACTGCTGCAGCGTACAATCTCACAATGGGTTCTAGGACTCCTTCTCGATATCGGACAGCCGTCACAGAACCCCGTTTAAAGATGTGCAGGTCGGGGGGGGGGGGG